>JADQWA010000060.1:208724-616227 GCA_018344505.1 Nebria ingens riversi | reverse complement strand
ATTATGAATTTAAATATTGATTTTTGTGTCTTAAATGCTTCATTATTTATATAATGCAATTTGCAAGTGATTTATCTATGGATGAGAACAGTTTAATAGTTGTCATGTAATTGACGATTTGTGGCTGGTTGGCGTGGACTAGACTAACGCATGTAAACTGGCTAATTTGCTCCGTCATATACAGCTACAGACGGTCGCGCGCGCGAGTTACAGAATGGATCTTTTTACGTACGGCGGATGCGTTAAAATAGAAACATAGTAATCTACAGTCGCGACGGTTTGTCACGTGAATTAAAATAACTAAAGGCGGACGAAAATAACGTTAGTTGCCGCTCTTAGTGGCTAACAAAATGTTATAAGGCACCTATCACTCTTTCCAAACAGCGTCGATTATATCAATAGACAATGAAATTAGCAATAGGTCAATTCGTCGATATTTTATACAACTAACGTATATTTAGACATGGGACGTCGTATAAAATGAATCCTGTTATCATAAAAATCTTTTAAATCATAATAACTAAATATGGTAGTGTTTAATTTTTTGCGAAAGTTATGTTTAACTTTTTAAGCTTTTGTGCGATTTTCGTTTACATTTAAATTATTTATTAGCGACTGAAACTATATTTGCATACAATAATGATATTTGAACATGTTGTGTACACTAAAGATTCCTATCGACATCCAGTCTATTGTCATGCAATTCTATTTAAACTTGTCAATTTATATTACAATATTTTATATATATTATTTATAATTAAAAATGGGACGTCTCCGCAAAATGAATATGTTTAGTAAAATTAGATTTCTGGTGTACAGTTTAAATATTTAAGAAATATAAATGAAGAATGCGTTCTTATCGCTATTTAGAATATATATTTTCAATATAAATTATTTGAAGATTACAGAGTTCAAACTGTGGTTGTATGAACGGCCTACACTGTTATTTTAAATGAAGCTGGAAGTTGTGCATTTGATGCTTGTTAATTGTGTAATGTTTTGATTTATGTGATGTGAAGTGATCTAATTTTACAACCGATGTTCCACATTGTTTATTATTTAAATAGGTATTTGTCAATCATTGTGATGTTTATATTGCGTTAGGTTCGAAATGTTTGAAACTCACATGATGTGATTGGTTAAGAAATTAAGAAATGTACTAAAGATGAAGATGTATTTAGGATTGATACTAAGTGTGTTTCGGTAGGGAAATATGAATTGAGTATTTTTGATAAGTTGTGTGATTTTTCTAAATTTTGCAATCAACTTAAAAATTATAGTTAATTAGTTAATTTTGGCTTTAGACTCTTTATTTGAATCACAAACGTGGTAAAATGCATCATCTAAGTATTTATATAAGTAATTATGTTATATATTTCTGAGTGCATAGAGTCATGTCACACACACACACACACACATGAGCAGACACATACAAATACGCAGGAATGCTGAGAGGAAGAGAGATGGATAGAGAATGTTATCATAAAAACCCTACATTACGGTCGGCGCCCCGGGTCAACAACCTCGTCCCATGTATCTCACCAAACACCAACTATTACTACTTCCCCGGCCTCGCCCAGTATTCATAGTCGTCATACCCGTGTCCGTGATGATGATAATTTTCACTTTACGTATACGCCACTAGCAAATACAACACATGAATGATTTTGATACACAAACACCTTCTATATAACAAACTATTTATATCTAACCGACATTTCCACATCATTTCACTTTTTAACTTTTATTTTCATCAAACGTTACTCTACACAGTACACACTGCCTAAAAATCTCACCATATCACAAATATAAATTGAGTTTCTCTATTTAAAAAAACAAACAAACATCCGAATACTTATAGCTCAAATACTCAATTCATCTCAAACTCTTTTACCAATATATAAAAACAATCAACAATTAAATCATTTCTATACTGAATCAAGTATTTAGCAATCGTTAATTTCATATTTGAAATTACGTTTTTTTGACCTATGCATGAATTAAACTCAAAAAATTGGCTTTTGTGACGTCAAAGTGCGCGGAATAAAATCGTTTTAAACCTTTTTTAAAGTATTATATTCCTGGAATATCAACTAAAGCTTGTAGAGTTTACAATGTGGGGCAATTGAAATTGAAAATTATTTTCCACTAGTGTGTTTTATATCCGCGAATTAGCGCTAGTTGTCATGACGTTATATGTCTACCAATTTTTATTAGAAAAGAATGGCATTTGAAATAACATTGCACCTGGTGGATAAACATAAATAATTTTGCTACCTCCTACGCTTAGTCTACATATTCAACTAGGCTAGACCAACGAGACTTAAAAATAAAGATAATTCCATGAATGGTCGCGAAAACTAATATTTTTATATGCTTTTATACGAAATACTCATCTTCATCAAGGCCTCGTGTATAGACTCATAAATTCATAATAAAACAAAAAATTCAGTCGGTTTTTTTTTTTGCTGAAGCATTCGTACAAGCGTGCTTTAAAACAAAATCCCTCGCAGTTTTTTTCTTGTATTCACATTATTTTTTGTTTCCTCTTTCCCGTTTGTCTTTTCTATGTATTTATGTGTGTGGGGGCGCCAAGTTTAGTATATATGTTACAGAGTATGTGGAAAAAATGAGATTTTAATGCTTTATGCTTGTCAACCTTAAAAGTGGGTACATTTCAGTTCTGATGACTCTTCAGTGATGAACTGGTAATTAACGTTATTCCAGTCCAACATTTTTTTAAAAAATATTTTACATTGAGAGAATTATTTTTTGGGCAAATGCATAAATATATCACAACCTCACGTATGATTAATAATATAATATAATATCTACTTTTATTTTTTGTATCGATGAAATATTTACGTGGGTGAGATGAATGGTGTGAAAATGATTAAGTATTTATGTATTTATGAATTATGTTTGGGTCAATCGTTTTGGACTTTTGTCTGAACTGATATAATTATTAATTTAAAAAATATATAATTTAAAAATCACCTAGTAATTATTTTTCAAGAATATAAGTAAATTATGAATAACTTTAGAAAAATCTATAAAACTAAATTGATAAGATTTTCTTCAATTAAAATGTCTATTACAGATTAATAGAACTATAAATACCACTTGTTTATTTCACGGTTCAAGGACTTTTTGCGTGAAATCGATGTTAGACAAATATTTTTATATATGTAAGAGTTATTTATATATTTCTATTTTTTAAATAAAATCATTTTAAAGCGATATCTTCTTATATTAAATATTGAAGTTGTTATAGATTTTTACATTTGTTCGTTTTCGGTTAAATATTAATAATATATAAATGTTATTTTATGCTTATTTAAAGATGAATTATTTTTGGTAACAAATTTAAACGATATTTATAACCATATAGAAATATAGATAGTGAACTTATGTTTGTATGAAAGTGAAATTGTAGAGTATGTCCTGTGAATAAAAACATGGAAAAAAAACTCACAACTTCCGTTCCTTGCGGTCCATCGCGGTTGTCTTCGTCATCGCCGTTATGTGTGGTAGTTTTAGTTCGTTATACTCTTGCGCAGAAACTAACAAACAACTGCGTACGCGCATACGTGCTCACTTCGATTCATGGATTCATACATACCACAAACACCATACCGAAATAGAAAATGTCGTCCTGTATTAGCTATATATATATATATTAAAAAGCGATCTAATCCTATTTTATATCGAAAAGAAAACTATTGTTTAATATCGTCATTTTTAACTAGATATATATGACTACTTTTGTTTGGTTTTTAATGAGACTGCATCTCTGATGAAGGTTGATTTTGATTACGAAATTCCATATTATGAATTATTTCCCTCATAAATCTATGCTAATTTTCTAGCTATGTAAAATGAGTATTTCGTAATTGTGTATACTGTTCCTTATTATCATTCCATCCCATTGAGTGATAATGGGAACACGATAACAGCCCGGTTCACATAAGCATTAGCAACAAGCATTACGAGTGCGTGGACGCAATTTGTGAGTGTGTGTGTGTGCGTGAAATGCGACATCTTGTCGTCTTCGATGTTGTTGCTCCGACATATGCGTTGTAGTTATTAAAATGATATTTCCACATTGAGAAAGACGCTTCCAGAGAAGACGCTTTATTAATCTGATAATTGTCGAGTATGCTTTTGTTTTTGTGAACATTCTTTTTTGTGTCTCTTTGTCATATATATACATATGTGTGTGTATAACTTCATTCATAAAATAATTCATTCATATATGTTTCTTTTGATTCAACACTAGTTTCTCTTTCAATTCTTTACGTATTCATAGTTATATACGCTGCACACATTGTTACCGGTGGCGGCAGCACTAGTTGCTCCAACTAATTTTAAATTAGTACACTTCGCGAAATATAAGTCATTTTTTTGCGATACACCTACTTAGAATTCAGTTTTTTCGTTTTTTTAAATGTGTATTTTGTTGCATGCTTAACAGGCGCACTAAATATACGTATTACTTTTGTATTCTGAAAAAGTGTTCAAATATGATTTCATTTTCCATTGTTCCACATAGATACGTGTTACTGTAGTCCATTATCAGTTCTCTCCTTAAAATAAAATACCTGTTGTTAACTGAACTGATATGTAAGTGGGGCATTATAATCGCACTATCACCATGTATACTACATTTATAATGCACAATGTTTTTAAAACTGCAATACAATCGCACTACAACTACAAAATCCAAATGAATTATCCATAACTATTGGATACATACATAACTTCATGTTTATTCCCATCAAATGGGATGGCAGTAAATCTTTTACATCCATTCGGATCTTTATAATCTTTCGCCATGGCAAACATTTTTGCTTCAATCGGTGCATCAATTCATTCTCAATAATATTCTGAAGACGACCCACGTAAATCTACTTCGGCAATCTTTCATTCGACATTCTTTCAACATGACCATACATTTATAAACATTTTCTCAGATTACTCCAATCATTTTTCAAATGACAATATGGAATTCTGATATTGATTCGATAAAGATTGATATTCTTCATGATTTTTCTGAGAAGATTTACGTAAATACTAATTTTTTAAGCAACTTAAATGATTCTTTTGATTCAAAAGCAAAAATATTACATTCATTCAGCGTGTCTGTATATATATATATATATATATATATATATATATATATATATATATATATATATATATAATATATATAAATATATATATATATATATATATATATATATATATATATATATATATATATATATATATATAATGGGTTTTCTGTCACCCCACATGTTGGGAATAGGCATTAAGTTATGTATGTATGTATATATATGTTAATTTTTGATACATGATATGACGTCTACGAAATATTTATGTTAGTTCAAAAATACTCAATTGAGAACACTAATTAGACATGTGTAACCTTATTTGTATCTAAAAATACTCCAACGCTAATTTTAGAATGTAAAACTGCAAATGCCGTAATGCTAGTTTATTTTCTTTTGTTTCGTGCTAGTAAAATAACATTTAATCCAATTCACTCCAGGAATAATTATTAGATAAAACTATGTTTGTATTTTATGTAAAAACATAACTGATGTACCTGAGTGTACACCTATAGCAACTTGCACAGTTAACAATTGAAAATGGACCCTGGTTCTTTTTGGACAGGCCATAAATCCATAAAGTGTCTGAAGTTGGCTCGATCAGCTTCTGAATGCATTATTTATGGTCCGGGTTTGTTATATACAGTGTGTAAGTGTACAATTCATTGTCGATCAAAATATAGTAGCAGTAACCGTTTTTTATTTACTGTTACACATTATTCTTTTCGGTTCTTGTGTTCATCGAGTGTGCAAGATCGTGTGTATGTGCGGTCGAATATAATATTCATAATAATAATAAATGATAATTTGAGTGGAATGTTGGTACCCCAAAAATCTGGTTTTTATTTATCTATTATCTTCTGAAGGGAAAGGGAGTAAAGATGATAGCTTGGGGTTGCATGGGTCACAGGTTTATTGCTACTAAGTGGCCTATATCTTTTGTCAAACTGAGATCTCTTCGCGTTTATATGTTGACCACTCACTCATTCACGAATTATACTCAGTGGCAGCGGTTATTTTTCTCTTATTCTCTCTACTGTGTATGTTTTGTTATAAATTCAATGGAAATAGTCTAAAACATTTTATGAATCTAGTGTGAAACTCAATTCTTAATATGTAGCTAGAAATTTATAAATATTGCAATTCTGTATTATCTATAGTAGATATAGAACTATCCAGAATAACACCTCATAGCCTATAATGCTATAGAATAATATATAGAAAATATCACGTGGTTTTTTTAAAAATTGTTTTCGTGATTTATATAAATATACGTCCCTTAAATTTCGTCATAATAATCGAAAATAATTTCGTCTGAAAAGATAAAAAATATATTTCGCTCCAAGAAATTTAAAGTCGTTCCGCCACTGTTCTGATAACTATTATTGTATATTCCGTTTGTTACAGTGTTTTTTTTATTTTTATTTTAATATATAAAGGGAAACAGGTATATGCAAAAGAGTATGTGCAAACGTATATCATGTTACAGGGCCAAGCACACGTGTTTTGGGCACCCCGAAATAACAAAATAAAAACGAAAAACTTCAATGTGACACCCGACGTTTACACAGCAGAACAATATCGTTTTCTTTCGTTGTTATGTTACTTTGTTTTGTAACTATGTTTATGAAAACTTCTTCGCATTATGCGATACGTATAATATAAATCTGTAACATATTTTTATCAATCTCCTTTCGTTTTATGCTCGAAGGCGTCACTGAGAACATACTAAATAGACCGTATTTTATTCATTGTTTTCAAGTAAATGAATTCATGATTTCAATGTGGAAATTCCAACAAGCTGGTTTATTTCATGATGTGAATTTATGCTATTTGATTATATCAGTAAAATAAACTCATTGTCACTCTTCTTTCTTCATGTTTACTTTAGGGGCGAGTTGGGTATGTTTTATACAATTATTAAAACTCCATTAAACGATAAGATAACAAAAATAAATATAAATACGTTTAAAAGTTGGCTTTTTTTTTTATAAATTTCCAATTTTCACTATCGAAAATCCAAATAAGAATTCTATGTATTAAGTAATGGTCGCCCGCCATATTAGCATTTTTGGACACATTAAACTATTTTGAAGTTTTAATTAAATTGAACCAAATCGCAATTCATTGATAATTTTGTATTCAAATCAATACATTTGTACGATGTGTTACATATTTTTTCATGTATTTAAGTTGTTTTTCCGAAATATATGACAAAAGATGTGCAGTTCTTTGCATGGCGGATTAGCTGCGTTTTAACGGTACTTGAGGAATTTGTATAAATACTTAAAACTCTGATAAAAATAAAAGAATGAATGTCTTTAGTGAAACAACAAGATTGTACAGCATTATTTCTGTTGTACATAGTAATGAATTGAAACAAGACATCTCACGCTTTGTACATCCAGTAATGGTAGTAAACGTGCATAAATTATCGGTCGAAACAAACGACATTTTAATGAGTCTCTGTTGGGTGAATTCATTTGAGATGTGTGTGTGACTGCACTGCACTAGACGCAGCATAATCTTCGTAGAACTAAATTGAAATAATTGATGTGGCTTTTGTTGTTTCAAATGTTTGATTTGGATATTTCTCGTTGCAGTCCAACAACGAAGGTTATAGTATCGAATCTGCCAGCGCATGTACGCTTCGAGGATTTGGAACCGTTGCTGGCGCCCCACGGCAAGGTGCAAGCATGCGACAAACTCACATCCAGAGATCCGAACAGCCAAACTGTACAGATCACCTTCGATACACCTGACCAAGCACAACAGTAAGTTTTTTAAAAAAATAATTATTGCTATACGACCTTTGTAAATAACCCAAACTATTATTAAATTATTATTGTTAAAAAACAGTGCAATGAAAAAATACGATTACAGGAAATAAACTAATTAGTATTGCAATTTCTGTTTTTAGTACTTGTTCTTTTTATACTAATACAGTAGAGCCTTGGAGTATTCTAACGAGTTATCTATATTGTTTAGAAAGACATGAGGCTCTATAGAAAAAAACAATCGCTCTTTGCCCTGCATGAGATCTGTACTCGATGCAGTTTCCAGATGCGAAACATTTCTTAAAAATATTCATAAAACAGCTCTTTTAAAACCTTTACATTTCTCCTGCCCGGTTTAAAATTAAATTAATTGCAACTTTGACTTCTAATTTGATGGAAATGTGACGTGAATAATTGGATTTTAAACAGCTCCGTAGGGTACAATGTAGATTGTTATTGATGAACAATCTTGTTTCGCAGGGCGGTGCTTAATGTAAATGGCGCTGACCTTGAAGGCTCCATCCTTAAAGTAGAATTGGCCGTTGAGAGGAGACCGCAAAGACGTGGGCCTCGCGGTCCTGGGGGACCCGCTTTCGGCGGGCTCCCCGGCCAAGGACGCCAGACAGATTTTCCACTTCGTATTCTCGTCCAGAGTGATATGGTAAGTGGTTATAATGTCTTCATATACCAATCAGACATCTGAAGCGTATTTAGTAATCTATTTTATTTACTTATTGGTCAAATTACGCACTAGTTTCTCTTATATACATATATTGTGTTTAATTCTACACTCATGAACGATATTATTACCTCATTAAAGTTAAAATTTTATTTATGAAACAAATTTTGAAATGAAGCCCAATGATTAGGATTTAAAATGAAATAATCTAAAAGCAATATTATGAAAGCGAGCATAAGACTCATATTTGCTTTAAACTAATAATAGTTTATTTAGTGTATTTTTAATTTTAAGAATCAATTGTTTTTTATTTTATGGAGCTTGAACTTAAGCCGGCTACATTTTTAATTTTGTAGTGGAAACAAATATGGCTCCTATAAAAATGTCACTATTTGCCCTGCATGTATCCAATCAATGGACATAGCAGTTTCCTAATGTGAAACATTTATATATCAATCTATTGTTACGATTATACGTTCTAGTTTGAATTAGATGATTGACTTAATAATTTATGTATTAGGTTGGAGCGATAATCGGTAGACAGGGTTCCACAATTAGACAAATAACGCAACAGACACGAGCACGTGTTGACGTCCATCGAAAGGATAATGTAGGCTCCTTGGAAAAAGCTATTACTATCTATGGAAATCCAGAAAACTGTACGAACGCTTGCAAACGAATTCTCGAAGTAATGCAACAGGAAGCAAACAATACTAACAAAGGGTACATTAATAATGTTTATTTATTTAATCTGTTATTAATTATTAATATTATATTCCAGTGAAATTTGTTTAAAAATACTGGCACACAATAACCTAATAGGAAGAATCATCGGTAAAGGTGGTAATACTATCAAGCGAATAATGCAAGAAACCGACACAAAGATCACAGTTTCCAGTATAAACGATATCAACTCATTCAATTTGGAACGTATTATCACGGTAAAAGGATCTATTGAAAATATGAGCAGGTACAACATTTATTACGATCTACGTATATAACACATTTTACAATTGATGTGGTTTCATTTGCAGAGCGGAATCCCAAATTAGTGCAAAATTGAGACAGAGCTATGAAAATGATTTACAAGCGATGGCACCACAAAGTATGATGTTCCCAGGACTACATCCGATGGCTATGATGTCAACTGCAGGTAAATTTGTTGTTCATTGTTCTAGAAAAAGTTACTTTCATGGAAGAATAATTATAAGTACTTTATGAACCTTTAAAAATGTCGGGACGAATTGTTAATATCGTTTGGGATAACCGGAGGCTCTAGAGAAAAAAGTCCCACTTTGCCCTGCCCAAGTTGTATACTTGACGCAGTTTCCAGTTGTGAAACAAATTTTATTACTGGTGTCTATTAATTCCTTGCAATATGCCATTTAACAAAATTGAGATCATTCTCAAAAAAACACCTAATATATAATTTATTTGTTTGTGTTAATTTAAGAAATAATTCATAGCTTTAATATTAAAATTGCAGGGTGTATTAGTCTAATTTATTTACTGCAACGTATTTATTTTTGTGTTGAATTATACTATATATACATATATAATAATATGGCTATTACGAAAGTAGCAGCCATTTTATAACTCCTGAAAATATACTATTCCTAAGTATTTTAGTTCGTATAGAATTACACTTAGAATAAAACTTTGTCACACCATTAATTTATATAGTAATATAAGAAAAAAAATTCATAAAAATCATTTAAAATTAAATCATTGAACTCAATACAATTATTAATAAAATTGTATTGAGAATATTGGCTGGATTTTGAAAATTAAACAATTAAAAAATCAATTTAGTTTTAGCCAACTTTAATTAAAACAATACATATATTTAATGTATTAAATAAAAAATATAATTTTTAAAGTAAAGTAGTAGAACAGCCAATATGAGATGTTTTTAATTGATTTTTATTGAATACAGGAATAAGTTACGGTGCTTCTTCTACATCTTCACGTGGTGGTATGTATTCAGGCCAGCCTCCGTACCCGGGCATGTATCAGCCGGGTGCAACGCAGGGCGCCGGCGACTCCCAAGAAACCACGTACCTCTACATACCGAACAACGCCGTCGGAGCGATCATCGGCACCAAAGGCTCACATATCCGTAATATCATTCGTTTTTCGGGCGCCTCCGTCAAAATCGCCCCACTCGACCAAGACAAACCTCAAGACACCCAAACCGAACGGAAAGTCACCATCATTGGATCACCGGAATCACAATGGAAGGTAAGAATCAATCAAATCAAGAAGTTTATTTTTTTCGCATGATTATCGAATAATATCCAATATTTAATAGATGCATACATTAGAGCTAAGTTTATGATAATCTAATAAACGGAGTGTCGAAGTAATGCTATATTAATATTATTTATTTTACTTGTAAAATATCTGTTTATGTTATTTTGCATATTATATAAATGCACATATATCTATTAACATATATTATCTACAGGTGCATTACGCTCTTATATGAAATTATATTATTATAAATATTTCTTTTTATAGGCGCAGTATCTAATTTTCGAAAAAATGCGTGAAGAAGGATTTGTAGCAGGCTCTGATGATGTACGACTAACCGTGGAAATTCTAGTACCTAGCTCGCAAGTTGGCCGCATAATAGGCAAGGGTGGACAAAATGTACGCGAACTCCAACGCGTTACTGGTAGCGTAATCAAATTACCTGAACAGGGTACAAGTCCGACGCCACCAGAGGACGAGACCACAGTACACATAATTGGACCATTCTTCAGTGTACAGGTAAAGAATTATTTCAAAAATAATATATTTTATTTATATTCTTTACATTTTTATTTTTCCCTATGCATACGTTAGAGCTAAGTTTATATAATTGTAATAAACGGAGTGTGGAAGTAATGCTATATTAATCCTTTATTTTACCTGTGGAATATCATTTTATTGTTATTCCGCACATTAAATAAATGTACAATAATTTCTGAAACACTGCATAATAATTTGAGTATAATTTGTGCAAGAGTTTTTTTGATTGTATATTTATGTATTTATAGTCCGCTCAACGCCGTATTCGTGCGATGGTGCTACAGTCGATGGCGCCGGTAGCAGGTGGACGAGGACCTCGGGGTCCACGACGAGACACTCCAGGAGGTCCTCCTCTACCACAGCCGCCACCTACACAACAACCGCAAACGTCATCGCAGCAGCCGCAACAACCACAACAGCAGCCACCGCAGCAGCAGTAACGCATTGAAGAGCAGTCCGTAACGCACCGCGCAAACCCACCACCATCAAACACCACCACCACCAGCACGTCATCTTCGCAAAGCGGTGGCGGCGTGTGCGAATTTATAAATATCGAGTAATCTAGTACAAGTTTGTATATATCGTAACATCTCGAGGCCTTCCACTTAGTAATAACATAAAAAGAATGAAACAAAACAAAAAAAAAACAGTAAAAAAAAATATATAATCGTCATATGGCGCGCGTGTTGGAGCCGGCGCCATTTTGTTATATAAATATTATTTTAAAAAATAACGTAACATCTACGATGCCTTCCAACGTTGTGTATGTAAGTCTGTATGTACATAATATAGAGTCTATATTAGTTAAGTGAGGGAGATGTGAACGAGGATGATGGTCTCCCTGCGTATACTACCTCTACGCGTGCGCGTTCTCGTTTATAATGCGCACTCGACACCGGCGCATTGCCGCGTTGTCTAACGACCAATCGCGATCGGTCACGTGTCTACGCTACCATCAATCACATCAATCAAATCGAAACACAGCTACACACCTCAACAAGTGCATATCCCAATTTGGATGAGCACTTAGACGAGGTAACGCTTTTATCATTATTAATATTAATGCGTTCATGTTACGTTCATTTTTTTTCTTTCCTTTTCTTTTATTCTTTTTCTATTAAAGATGTTAAATGTTTTCATTTTTTCTAATATATTATTATTATTATTAATATTATTCTGTTGATTGATCAGAAACACAGTTTAAGTAATCGTTAAAGTGTTTTTGTCTCTTTTTTTATTTAGAATTAAAACATAATAGTTTAAATATAATAATATGCTCATTGGTCTTGTTTGTTTATTTGAGTTAGCTTGTTTGCTTGTTTTTGAAAAATCAATTAAAAATTATTTGAAAATTGAAGAAAGTGGACGGTGCCACACCATCGATGTAAAGCGAAGCGCACTTGAATAAATTTTCAGTAAAGAAAAAAAAACAGACGCCGATATCTATAAATTTTTTGCTGGACACTCATACTAATACACATCGCCTAATGCAAGCAAACACCATCGCTACCAAACACACATAATCAACTACCTCAATAAAATCAAAACGTTTTTTATAACACATGTATACATAATAGCCACTGTTAAATTTCCGTTATCAGTTATTGAATAATTATTAATTATATTGCAATCAGAATCTGTATAATAATAGCCGTCGTAAATAATTCTTTTTTTTTATTATTATTATTAACAGTTACAGAAATAATATTGATATACAATTACATAAATAAATAACATTTTTATAGTTGTTTGAAGGAAACAGGTTAGCTGTTGTTTTATACAAAGCATATTAAATAATATACATAACAATATTTACTTATATTTTTTAATCATTAATTAATTAAAACACAAAGCTTAGAAACAGACTGTACCAAAGATGTATAATTGGTTGCATTTACTGTAAACCCGTGGATGCAAGCGCGTTGAGTTATCAATCAATCAATCAATGTTTTGTTATTTGTTATTCAATCAATTTGGACTGCTACTGCTGAGCTCGATGTCAAATTTGTATTATCGGATATATAAATCAAAACATAAAAAAAGGAAAAAACGATTTAAGAAGAAAAAAAAACTCGGACAAAATTACAAATCTTTCGGAATTACACACGCATACATAATATAATGCAAATACATACACATACACACAATAAATAATAAATGATAATCAATCCGTTACAACAAGCCAGTAACTGTAGATATATATATATATATATATATATATATATATATATAAATTGTGTCTCTGTCATTATATAAATCATTTTCAAAACAATCTTTATACTACTGCATCAGTATAAGCCGTAAAAAGTTCCTCAGCCCAGGGGCGTAGAAGCTGTGCGTTTAACTCGGGAGTGTCACGAACAATATTATAATTACTACGAGAACGGTGACATTTCGCGTGATTTACGTCCACAGTGAGAAGTTGAAACTTTTTTTTAAAAAAATATGTAAAATGTCTTTGTAAATGTACGAAGATGATAGAGAAGGTGCACACAGACTGTTTACGAATAATTGCCTTTAAATGTTGACAGATTCTGGCACGTTGTATATGATGGTGAAGTGCAGCGGCGAAGCCAGTGCCGTAACCGTCGCAACGTTAAATTATCCTCATAATATATCCATCATACTGTGCCGTTAACAGTGTTTGATGAGGTGTCTAAGTGCGCGTGCATATGCGGAAACGATCGCTACGGCGCTGGCGTCGTTTGCGGCACTCAAATGTTACCAGGCAAGGACTGAAAATTAGTGTTAAATTGAGTGTGAATGTGAGTAAAACATTTTTTAACTATTAAATTATAAATATTGTTAGGAGATTGTTTAAAAAAATGTTCAAATAATTAACATTAATGTTACTTTTTCTTGGGAACATCGCATTTGAAGAATTACATAATTATTTTTATTCTAAGTTGTATGCGATTCTTTCAAGAAAAACTCTTAACTGTTAAAAGAAAAAAAAAAGTAAGAAGTAAGAGTATGAAGGAGAAAAAACCATGAAAGGACGATTGAGGCCGTATTTCGCATCGACGAATTGTAATAAACTGTCTTGTGTCAAGACTTAGCTTTTTATGGAGAGGCGAAGAAACGAAACGGCCGGTCGGCGGGTTAACTGTTGTTTCGAGCACCACCGCTCAACCAATCATAAAACTTAAGCAACTTGAATCAAAAAACGCATGCCATTCATTCCATCATCGATTCGTTCGTTCGACTTTATTAATTATTTTATTTATATTATGATTATTGTTTCTCTTTTTCTATTTTTATTATTATTAATTATTGATTGTTTGTTTCTTTTTTATTTAATATTAAAATGTTTTTTATGAGACGCGAATCGGGCGAAGAGAGTATTGTTGTTTGGTTGTACCGCAGATGAGAGAGAATGATGGCCGCATTGGTAAAATGACGTCATTTATTGCTATTGGTTTATTTGATTGTCAAAGAGACGGATGGCGCTCGTATACGCACGCTTCCGGCCAGTCAACTGATAGTACAAACTACGGGAGGTATAGATGATATGGACGTCCCGCGTAACGTCTCATATCGCCCGGCATACTAACGGCTCGCAACCGAGATAGGCCGTTAGTACGCCTGGCATATTCTTTGTAAAAATAAAATTATTTTTGATAAAAATTGTTTGTTGGGGAGGATATTTTTTGTTAGATTAAAAAAAAAACAAATTGTGAGAAGAAATTTAAAAAATTACGACTTAGATAGCGAAAAAGATGCTATTTAGAAATTGTGAAAAAAATGGATATATTATATATTAATATATATTTAAATACTAAATTATGTATAAAAAATTAAATTATTTGTACAAATTTTTTAAATGAAAAAAGTGTGCCAAAGTGAGAGGATGTTTTACCAGATAGCTGCACTTGTTTGTAGAAAAGTCTTTAAAATATTTCTAAGGGTACAGTATTTATATACAGCGCAGTTGTCCCGGTAGTGTTCAAAGGCTGCCATCTGTTCCCCACTCAACACACTAAATACGCATATTCAAACATCAGTCAACAATATCCGACTTGTAATGTATCACAATTAATCAACCACATATTGTAATTCGCTTTATTCATAATATTTACTACAACAACTACAACTAAATATTACAATCACACACATTACAGTTCATTTATATTCGGGCGAATATATCTTCCTAAATACAACATTCACATACGCGCTCATACTCATACAAATGAGAATCGAACTTTTAAATATTCACTTATTAAATTCTACCTGCCAATTACACACACGTTACATGTTTGAAAGAAAAAAGAAGTAAACTAAAATAAATCGATCCATTTATTTCACATTAAAAAGAATATTTTAAATCAATGAAAAGAAAGCATATTCAAAATCTGAAATTATCTGCTTCACACAATAAAAAACTATTTTGAGAAATACGCGACACAAAATTTCATTTTTCTTTTGGTATATATATGTATGAAAACAAAATTAAGCAACGTCATTTTTGCATTTTACCCCCCTCCAACATTAAAATACAAAAAATCACACCAAAAATGTATTTTCCAGCTGACTACATGTAAATGATTATATAAGAAAAAGTATATATAATCTATGCTCCAATTCTTAATATCCCTCCAATTCAAACTAGATCGAACACACTTGTCTCCATTTACACCATTATTTAAAAAAAAAAATCCTTTAAAAACGTATCTTTCGAGGCTTTGCACAGAGTTTCGTAAAATATCAAACAAAAGAAATTGTGCATTTTTCAACAGGAAAAAATTGCAATATAAATCCATATATAACCATTGAAGTTGTCCAACGTAAAACTACTCGGACAGCTTACATGGTTCATGACTTATTAGGATTCAGACAGACACATGGACTCATGAATCCATGTTGCAGTTAAATTATTTAAAAACATAGAATACCCGACGTCCTTAGTTTAAGATTCTCTGATAACACGAATTCGAAGTGAATACTGTTCAAATCAATCTAAAATTGTCTTTTTTCCACTAAATAAATCAAATCAATTTTGAAAACGATTGTACATCGAAATATTTAAGAACGTGTTTATTAGTTTCCTGAACTTAGGCGTTGGTTTTTTCTTATTTTTATGCGGCACAAACTATGGTTTGAATAGTGCCTGATAATAGCTGCAGTAAAAAAAAAAATGAAAACTACACTTTCTACTGACACTGTACGTACTCCACGCATACTTGGTTTATTCCATTTTAATTATCAGAGTTTATTCAACTTGGGAAATATTCCCGATCAAAAATAAATCTCTTATCAAACAAACGATAATAAGAAAATGCTTCTAAAATTTAGCGAGGAATACGTTTAGTAGGAAGTGCCACAATAATCAGTGTACATAAAATAGTCCTTTGAGTTTCACTGCGCATTGTGTTGCCCAAAAAAACATAAATAATAAAAAACACTGTTTTCATTATTACATATATAGTTAATAGTAAGTTGGTTTATAAAATGTATATGTTATTCTTTCTTAAGCACGATAAACAAATGAAACCAAAGCCGATGTTAGAATTGATCCCGCTGGAAATAGTTTTAACACTGCATTGGTATACAGCTTCTCTAATATAAAATCTGTGAGTTTTATTTACAAACAGTTCATAATATTACATGTTATAATATTTATCTGGTACATTTTCATGATTTTCTTTTCTTTTTGAATGTATAATCACACGTTTATTATTATTATTATTCTCTTTTTTTTGATAAAAAGTTGTAGTTTAAGTGTATGTTACACAATGCTGGACGGAGACTGACTATACATGCCAGCTATTGTAAAACTTAGTGTGTCTTAGTGCCGGGTAACAAAGCTAAAACCATATAAACTCAAAGACATTCTGAATGTTTGTTTTCTACTACAATTTAAATGGTAACTTGAACTTCACAATTTTAAACTCCAAATACATCATGTATTTGAACTCGTGTAAACAAAAAAAAAGTATTTGTTACCCGGCCTGAGAAATAAACTACCTCAATAATTAGTATATTTCTAAAAAAAATTATTTGTTGTCTTTTTTTTGGATATCAAGTTAATATTAATATAAGTCGAAATAATTCATGAGAATACTATTATTTCTAAACAGAAAACTGAAAGTTCATATTATACTCTCATAATTAATTAATTAATTAATAAAAATACGAAATTCAAAATTCTTGTAGTAGTGTGCTATTTTGTTCAATAGTAATCGATGTACGTACTCTGCTTGGAATCAGTAATAATAATCTATCATTGTTTGTTTGACGGACCGTTTATTACTCTTTATAAATAAATAAAAAAGCCTGCTAGTTGGATGTATTTCTGGCCGAAAATGTTTGCACTTCTGTTCTTTCTTGTTGTTTTGTTGTTATCAAACATACATACATACACATGCATAATAAGTAAACCGAAACCGAATGTATTCACAAGTGCACAACGTGTTAAACAGTCTTGCGTTGCATATAATTATGTAAAATGGGGCTGTATATGATGTGAACTAAACTAAAAGAAGTAAAAAAATATATATTAAAAGAAACAGAAATATGTTTCCACTCAGGTATTATAGCTCAGGACCGAAATACTATTAAGTGCTATAATCTATAAAAGGCAGACATTTGTTTCGATGTTTTTGATCGTTATTTCTCAAATATTGCAGCATTTTGCTTTTGAGTATATGGTGTATTCATCGATCAGAAATAAATTCATATTCATTTCAAATAACGTTTAAAACGGACAATTATACACGACTTAAACGCCATTTAAAATGAGCATGAATATATTTCGAATGCGGCCATCATGAATTAGACTACATGATGTTATTAAACCTTGAAGTCCGATGCGTCGATGCACCGTGGTCGTACATGTCTGCAGTTCTGTTTTACCGCAGTGCAAAGTTGTTTTATTTCTATTTGTCCGCATGCACTCGCAAAGATTTCAAATATTCCGTATACACAGAGGTTATATTGTAATAAATGATGCGAAGCATTGTGAATCTTTGCGAATGCAAACGCGGATTCTGTAAATATAAATGAAAAAACAAAATGAGAGTAGTTATATAATCCTTTAATTACTATTAGTTTTTATTCATTCATTATACAAAACACAGTTCTTTGTAATATGTTTTTATAATCTTTCACATAACGATGTTAAATTCACATTGCTAGTATTCTGTTTTCACAAACTACTATGTCTAAACTATGTTCAGTTTAAAATAAATAGTGTTCCCTGGAAATTAAACTGAATGTTTCTTTTTTTAATATTTATTATTTATAATTAATTTACAGCCATGAAATAAGGTTGCATATTTTAATTTAAATATAGACATATATATATATATAATGCTTATACTTTTAGTTTGGACCTCGGTATGAATTAAGCGTAACGAACGTGTTACAAACAATTCTCATTGTCGAATGTTTTTTATTCGTAAACAGCGTGGAGAGTGTACGAGATTACGAGTATGTTAATGATGTAGAAGTGTTTATTGTGTGCCAAATAATCAGTCAAGATGTTCGCGAATCTCCCAACTAGTGTTTCCTGGACGTATCGAGCTAGTATAATTAATGTACTGCGGAAGACATTGTAAAAGCTTATCACTATACGAGCTTAACTGTTTATAAAATGAACATCATATTTTTAGTATAAATTACACAAATTACATTTTATTTTTTCATATTTATAAAAATATATCTTCCAACTTTTTATTCTAATTTAACACACACATGGCTAAAGAAAACATCTCAAATTATGTTTATTAACTAAAAACTATATTTAATATTTTTCGCAATATGATTAATGATGCGAGACACACAAGTGTTTAAATTGGCTATATAATTTGTTTGTTTCCTTCAAATTAACTGCTGGGAAAAAATCATTTCATACTTTCATATCATATGATTAGATTTAGATTCTGTAAGTAGTAATTATGTGTAATTTAATATTTTGGGCAATGGGCTAACTTATTTGAATGTTACCGTTTGTGTATGTTGGATCTTCATTTTATTTATAGACGTATGCTTTGTTCTTCAAACGTAATGTATCAGAGATGTAATATAAACATATATTTGCTACATCTTAAAGAGCTTCATATCATAAATGGTTAATAATCGTGGCTCAGTATCTCGCGAGCACATTAGAATACTACATGTATATTTACTTGTCAAATTGACAGCAATTTTGTAATTAATCACAATGCAGACCAAATGGAGTTTCAGTTGTGCAGTAAGTGGGTCGTCGCGAAATTCCTTCTCCTGGACGATTGTCCATTCCTTGATTATTAAACGAGCGGGCCCTATCGTCTGTACCACCAGTGCCATGCAATTTAGTGTGTGTCAAGGTGCCTGTAGCACTGACCAACATGCTGCCAAACTGTCGTTGTTCCGCTTGACTTATTGTTCAAAGTTATGTAACATAAACAGATTCACGAAAATTGATTTTGCGGCGCTCATATTCGATCACTATTTTGAGACGACAACATCACCAATACCACTATCATGGAAAACAAATATCATTTCGAACAAACCGATTATATGGTTTTCAGTGCCATGTTAGTTGTTTCGGCGCTTATCGGTGTATATTTCGCATTTTTTGCGAAAATTCGACAAAATACTACTTCACAATACTTGATGGGTGGTAAAACTATGGGCATCTTTCCTGTTTCCATGAGTTTAATTGCAAGGTAAGCGCTTTTTATATTAAATTCATCTAATTATTAGAATATTAGATACGCACTAGTGTTATAGAAATTTAACAATTTTAACACCGTGTCTACTTTAAATTGTAAACTTAGCATCAGTTATCCTATCCTTGCATATGTTTCGTCTGTATACCAATATTTTTAGAGCTTAACGCTAAATCCAATGGTATTAAAACTTTAAATAAGGGCTGCTAATAATCTTAAATTTTTAAATAAACAAATTAAAAATGTTGAAATCACAATTATGGACCACAAGTTATTCCTCATACTTTTTACTTTTGCGACTCGAGTGTTTAGATTTTTTTACAGACTCCGTCTTAGACTTTTTATCTTTTGAACTTTTCTTTTCTTCGACTAGTTTTTCTAAAAACTGATCAACCATTTTCTTCCGATATTCATCGACTAATTTTACAATCATATCATATCCATAACGCTTTCCTTTATTTGATTCAAGCTCGTCTTGATATTCCATGACTTTCACTTCAATTTCACGCAATTTTTTACGTTTATCGGCGCTTAAATTCTTAAATTTCGACCGCTGATCGTCTTTATCACGAACCATCTCATCTGGTTTGTTAAATTCGTTCCATTTACTAGTCGTCATCGCTTGTGATTCAATGATATCTGGATCGACTGTTTCCCAACGTGATGGAATAAAACCTGGTACCTTTTCTACTTTGATTTCTTTCTCAATTTTATTTTCAACCATTATTTCAACAGGTTTAGAATATTCTTTTACTTTATCAATATCATCTTCTATCTTTATATTAGGTATGATTATATCTACTTCTTTAATAAAGATTTTATATAAACTTTGTAGTTTTTCTGGTGTAAATAAACCCCAATGCATCCAAGCATTTAGAATTCGCGTCATTCTGATATAGAATATTTGCTTTTGTTCGTTAACTAACATTTCATATACATCAGACATGTGTTCCATAATTATTTTTAAATATTTCGATATTTCTTTTTTAAATGAATCATTCCTTTTTTTAATAGTGGTATTGAATAACATATCCGAAATCAAATATAATCGTGCAATTATTTTGCGTACACAAGCTGTGCTAGTTTGTAAAGATTGCGCTAGACATTCCGCGATTTCTTCACTAGCATCAATATGATCCATGCAAAAAATTAAGGCTTCAGATATTTTATTACGTTCCGGTATCAGTTTGTGTATAATATATTCTAAATTTGTTCTTTGAGTATGTGACAATGATTTTTTTAACTTAGCCCGTTTTCGATCTTCATTTTCATACATAGTTTCCGGCATTCCTAAAGTATAATCATATTTTGTGGGTGGTTTCCAAATTGAGCCGCCCTCGTACATCCGAAATTCACTTGTCCGCCATTCTTTTATCGATTCGCCTTGCAAGATTGAAAATAATTTCCAACGATAATAGATGTGTTCCGGTGACTTGTTATCAAATAAAAATCGAAAATTTGGATTGTGTAATTCGCGGGACATCATCATTGCTTCGAATAAAACACCTTCTTGCACAACAAATTCGATCATTCGATGTATGAGTGCAAGAATGTTTTTATCGGTCGGTATAACGACGCGTACAACACATTTTTTCAAGAATGCATCGAAATTTTTAGGTGGATACGAATTGATGGTTGGTGGTTGAGCGTTAAAAGGTAAATCTGACCGCGGTGGCGGTTGTGAATGTTTTAATAATGATGCTGGCATGTAAATTGGATGTGTGGGCAAAAGAACAGATTTACTCCAACCGACTTTAAGTTCACAATCCATGATTATTTTCCCATTAAAATAATCTAATGCGCGCTCTGCATCTTTTCGACTCATAAATGCCACGAAACCGCAATTCTTATTACGATTTTTTTCTTCGTCTGAGCGTGGCCACATTATTTTAACACTTGCCAACGGACCATATTTACCAAATGCATACATCAACTGTTGTTCCGTCATTTTTGGATTTAAATTATTCACATGCAAATTCGTGGATTTGATATCCCCAATTTGTTCAACTAAATCAAAATCATCTTTAATCTTCTGTTTATCTTCTCTGAATGAATGAATTAGTTTTAATTCTTCTTTAATCAATTCTAAGTTGCTGATTCGTTTCTTATTATCAGATTTTCTGTCTGATAGTATACGAGCACATTCTTGGGCTTCAATCGATACTTTATCTTGGTTGGATTTAAATCTTGGCATTGGTTTATAAATTGAAGACTGTTCTAGATCTGGATCTTTTTTTTCTTTAGCGTTAGCAGTGTATGTTCCTGCTTTTATCCATACTTTAGGCTTTTCATTCGGTAGTTGAAACGTTTCAATAAATTCTTCGAAAGCATGAGCTGCTGCCTCCATTTCTTCCTTACGTTTACGTTCGTCTAATTCTTTTTTCGACATGTTAATGCGTTAATTCAAAAAAATCACTTAAATTGCACAGTAATTGACATTGAACACGCTGAAGCACTATTGTGCACTATTTATCCAAATTGATTGGCAGATACGCTTGCGCAAATAAATAAATAAATGAAATCTAGCGCTGTTGCCAGTTTCTTTTATTGTATATTTATTGCTAAATCATATTTAATTTACGCTCTAAATTCAAATAATCTGGACTACTTTTTTTTTTACTATTATTAATTTAATATATCTTTTCAGTTATATATCCGGTATAAGTTTACTGGGGATGCCAGCGGAAATATACACTTATGGAACTCAATTTTGGATGGTCATTTTCTCAAAAGGATTCGTAACATTGACCATTGCATTTGCGTATCTTCCAGTTTTTTATACTTTACAAATTACTTCAAGTTATGAGGTATGTATGTTGTACAACTCTACAATACTAACTCAGTAAACGCATATTTATAAATGTATTTTCCTCCTATAATATTAATTTATAAACGTTCTTTTATGGGTATGAGATGCTTATATATACTGAGATGTTTTAATTGTTGTATGAATAATTTTGTTTGTATATTTTTTTTAGTATCTCAATTTGCGATTTAGCAATAAAGTTCGAATGCTTGGTTCCATATTATTTTTAACGAAAATGATGTTATATATTCCTATAGTAATATATGTTCCAGCTTTAGCGTTTAGTCAAGGT
The DNA here is from genome assembly GCA_018344505.1 of Nebria ingens riversi. NCBI lineage: Eukaryota > Metazoa > Arthropoda > Insecta > Coleoptera > Carabidae > Nebria > Nebria ingens. The sequence goes on along the minus strand of JADQWA010000060.1, from coordinate 593,118 downwards.
AAAAATTACTCTTGTAATTGTGAATTGTAAATTAAATGGTTCGGTTTTTATTTAATGATATATTTATATTTCTCAGTGACAGGATTTAATTTACATTTAATAACTCCAATAGTGTGTGTAGTCTGCATATTCTATACAACTTTGGTAAGTTTATATATTTATATTTTTATTTTTGTAAAAAACGTAAACAATCTTCTGAAACAAATTATTATGTTTTAATTCACATGTTTACTCAATTTTATAAGTTAAATATAACTTACATGTGCATAATAAAAAGAACATTTGATATAAAATAACGTATATCATTTAAATTTATAAATAATCCTGGAACAACGGTTGTAATTACGATCAGCGACATTAATAATGGTCCTTCTAGTAGCAAACCAGGTGTTAGCATGAGTAAAAATGGTAAAATTACAGATAAAACCGTAGAAAATATAATTAATAATAAAAATGCTTGGTCGTCATCCCCCATCATTTCACCATTGTTCATCGTTTTGTGTATATATACATCATTTTTGTAAATTACTTAATTTTTGACATTTTACTAAAAAATTTTGGTTCGACATTTATAAATTCAATCATTACAGTAATGGTTGCTATGTTACTGTTTCTTATTGTTATATTTAGGGTGGATTAAAAGCCGTTGTATGGACAGATACTATTCAAACTATTGTTATGTTTGGTGCTCTTATCATTGTTGTCGTCGTTGGAACAATTGATGTTGGCGGTGTTAATGTGATTTGGGAACGAAATCAACAAAGCAGTCGTCTAGAATTTTTTAAGTATTTATTTAAAGTATTTCACATCTTCATTCAAAGTATTTAACACCATACTAGTTGTTTTATTTGATTTAACATTATGCCTCCATAGTATTTATTAATTTTAAGAAAAGCAATTGCAATTCTTATTGATTTGATTTGATTTATAATTATTATTCAATTATATATTTTTATTTCTATTAGCATGGATATAGATCCAACAATTCGTCATACGTTTTGGACAGTAACAATAGGAAATTATTTTGCTTGGCTTGCATCCTGTTCTGTGAACCAAGCGATGGTCCAACGATGTCTTTCAATGCCTTCGTTGAAATCAGCATATATGTATGTTCAAATAAGTGGTCAAATAATAAATTATTTCTAAATCTATAATATTCTTTTAGTACAATTGTGATTCTAGTCTTCGGAATTATTGCCCTTGTATCGATGTCGTGTTATGCAGGCTTAGTAATTTTTGCGACATATTTTGACTGTGATCCCGTATCTACAAAGCAAATTGGCAAATCAGACCAATTACTGCCTTATTTTGTGATGCGTATTGCAAATGGAATGCCGGGATTGGCTGGTATGTTTATTAGTGGAGTTTTCAGCGCTGCTCTTAGGTAAACAATTTTTTTTAAATGCTTAGACTTTAGTAAATAATAACGCATTTAGGAATTATATTAAAATGGGATTTTTTTTTTAATAATTAATATATTTGATTTAGTTCGATGTCAACTGGTTTAAACTCAATGACTGGTGTTATTTATGAAGATTTGATTAAACCAAGATGTAAAGTGGCTATGTCTGAAGCAAAAGCAAGTTTTTTAATGAAAATTATTGTTTTTGTTATCGGTAGTATTTGTGTTGGTTTGGTTTTCGTTGTTGAGAAATTAGGAATGTTGATCCAAGCGTCTGCAAGTTTGGGAGCAATTACAGCCGGACCTCTACTTGGTCTGTTCAGTTTAGGGATGTTTTTCCCGTTTGCCAACGAAAATGTAAGTCTCATTTTTATAACTCGGATGTATATTTTTGTTTCATATATACATATATATAGTTGTATGCATCATGTATATTTTTTTGTATCTTATTTTTGTTGCTGAGTATTGTTTATATGTTCACATTATTTTCTGTCGCAACTCAAAATATATAAAAATTATTTTTTGTGGTATGTATATGTAGGGTGCATTAGCTGGAGGTATAGCTGGATTAGCATTAGTATCATGGATTTCTATTGGCACTCAAGTACAAATGGCGGAAGGAAATATTAAATTTGAGAAGAAACCAGTATCATTAGCAGGATGTTCTGATCATTGGGCGTTAAACAATACATTTATACCATCTACATATGCTCAACCAATGTAAGTAATGTCAAAAATCAAATGATTTCGGTTTATAAAATTAAATATGTAATTTTAGTGAACCTCCTTTCATTCTGTATCAAGTATCTTATATGTATTACACCGCTATTGGTGCCTTGACAGTATTATCAATTGGAATAATAGTTAGCTGTGTAACGGGTTGCAATAAGAATAAAGTAATAGATAAAAGTCTATTCAGTCCTGTGGTACATTGGTTTATCAAAGAGAATCCGAAAAGCTCGAAAAGCAATGGAAAAGAAGTTCAAATGGAAATGCAATGATTAGCGAAGAGACTAATAAGCATTTTTATAGAAGTAAATTATTTATACCTATTAAGTGAACAAATATTTTAAATTATACACATTTATTGCAGATAATATATTTTTATTTAAAACATATTAAAATTTTATAAACAATTATATCTGCCTTATTTACTAATAAAACAATTTCTTACGATAAATAATACAGTCATAAAATGGGGGTGAAGTATAACAATAACCAATAAGTTACTTAACAATCATAATCATCCCATTTTCATTATTAAATAAAACTTATAATTAATTTCGATAAAAAAAAAAAATAACACAATTTATTGTTTTAATTATTTATATGCAGTGGAAAAATATTTTATAACATTCACAAGTCGCAACTGACGATCATTTCTTTGTTAAACACGGTTTCTTAGGTGCTTGACTGGAAACATTCGTAATTTTTAGCGTAGAATCTCCATTATTAATAAATTCATCTTCAGCGTCTGATGTTAAATCGACGCAATTCGATTGAACCGATTTGCGCTTAGATGTGTCCCGTGTCAGTAAATCATTAACTTTCCGTTTTTCTCTTTCACTCAAAAAGTTATAATAATTATTTTCGAATGCTTTTAAATTACTTTGTACTTGTACACCAGTATTATTATTATTGGTTTGTTTCAAAGAATTTTGTTGATTTAAATTAGGAACCGTGTCTTTAGACACATAACAACGTAACGGAGTTGAATTTTGTGTGTTTATTTGTGAGGCAAATTGAATTCCACCGGTTTGATTATTAAAGTTATGTTCATTTTTCGATTGATCAATTTGATTCGCCGATACAATGTATGGATCACCCCCGCTATTACCTGCTATTACAATATAATGACTATCAATTTTATTGTGAGTTTGTAACAAATTTTGAAGAATACTTTTATCACTATCTTGCAATGTAATTAAATTCGAATTTTGCTGAAATTGTAACATTTGCTCTTTGTTATTAGGTACAAAATATGCATTAGATGCAGTTTCACTGACACAATAACTATAATTCGATGGTAAAAGTACTTGATTGGTAATTTGTAATGGCTGTACAATGATGTTATTCGGAATGTTGGGTTGGTTTTCAGATTCTTTAGCTAGTAATGTTTCATTTATAACACTTGGTCCTGCAGTTGGTGTTATATTTATATCTGTTTGGTCGTCGGTAAGGTCGACTTCGCAAATCGTTTTCGGGGGTAATCTTGAATTTTTCACAGACGGTAATACTTTCGTATCAATCGTTTCTTCATACAGTATATCAGAAATCATAGGTACCATCACTTCTTCGATCGGGGTTGGTAGCAAGTTAATATTTGGTGTGGTTCCTTTATTTTCACTTCTGAAATTAAAATCAAATGAAACTTTTACATAAAATCGCTTTGTTTTACGCACGGTTTTCCAGCCGAAACAATGGCTAGTGTGTTTTTATGTTCCGATGATTGTAATATCTCTTTTATCGAATACACTGATTCAGTATTTTGTTGAACAAGATGCGGTTTTATTTGACGCTTTGCACATGCTTTTAACTGTTCGTCTGATTGTAATATTCTTATTCTGAATAAAAAGGAAAATTGTAACTGTTTAAGACAGCTTTCGCATATATGTGATGGAAATCCATCTCCTTCACTTATCTGTAAAAATTAAATTAATGTATAGATAATTTAAGAAATATATTTATTATTAGGATAGAAAATGGACAATAATTATTTCGTTCTGTGCGAAATAAGTACTCGGAATAAAAATATTTAGTATGTATATCCGACCTATATATATATTGTAAATATTTACTGTATATATTATACATAAGAAATGTATGATGGATTTAAACATATTGTATTGCTCACATTAACAGGTGCACACGCCATTATCATTTTTGATAATGGTATAGTTTTTCCCCAAAGATCAGGTTCCTTGAAAATAGATATACATTTTGCTGTACTTGTTAAACATGTCCGACAAACACAAGCCAGTTCTGTATTCATTTTATTTTATAAACAGCATACAAATGCAATCGTATTTTAGAGCAACTATTTATGAGTTTTGTTCAATATTATAAACCGTAATCAAAAATTCCAAACAAAACACATAACCATATTTGTTGATAGTTGAAATCGCGAATTTTATAAAAAGTAACCACTAGTGACTAACTTCACATATTAATGTAATGTAATCTATGGTGTTTCAGATGTGTGTTTTTGAGAGAAACATCATACATTTTAACGGGTTGAATATAAGAGCCTAGCCAAGCGTACTTTATGACTTTAATATAATTTATTCTATTTCACATGTTTCCAAATATATTTCAAAAGCTTTTAAGTAGCACGTGTGTGCATCTGAAGAACGTATTTTAAATCCCTTGTAACGTTACACATATTTTAACTGATCCTTGATTCTAACTTCACACCGGAACCAGCCTTTTAAAATAATGCTAATAAACTTGAAAGCGCGTTGTTTAAAAAAAACAAATATATACAAAAAAGTTTATTACATTAATATATACATTTAGTGATTAAAATATTAATTTATATTTACTCAATAACAAATTAAATTATTGGCAATTTAAAAAATAAAGTAGCTACATTTACATGTTGATTATGTCCCATTTAGATATAAATATTACTTAATTATTAAAGATATAATAATAAAAATGTTTTGTTTTTCATTTATACTAGGCTACAGTATCCAGTACAGTTAGAAGAAGATAACTCTTCGCCTACATGGATATTACCTCCGTTGGTGTAAGTTTCCCAAAGTCCAGGAGTTTGGATAATCTGCAAGTAAGTTCAGTAAATTTTGATAAACGTTTCGATCAAAAATCTACCTTTTGCACCAATTCTTCGAACGCGCATTGGACTCCATCTTTAGTTTTAGCACTGGATTCGATGAAAAGTGTTTGATGTCTTCGAGCGAATGTCATTCCTTCTTCACGACTTACTTCTCTATTATCCTGTAAAGATAAAATGTATGAATGCGATCACCAAATTGTATTAGTGTTTGAAATCATTTACCAGATGAAAAAAAATATGCAATCTGTTCGCTTGAAATTACCTTATCAATCTTATTTCCGACGATCATTTTAACAATATTACTCTTCGTTGAATATGTATCCAATTCATTCAACCAGGTTTCAAGTTTGGTAAAACTACTTTTATTTGAAACATCATAAACCAATATTGCACCTTGGGCATCGCGATAGTAACTAGGTGTCAGTGTACGAAATCGTTCTTGGCCTGCCGTATCCCATATCGCGAGTTTTACTGTATTGCCATCAATTGTTAAACGCTTTGTTTTAAAGTCCACGCCTATTGTTAATGTTTGATCTGGATCGAAATTGTCATCGGTAAAACGTAGTAATAAACTGAAATTATTGCTTATAATATATCAATTTAAATAACAAAATGACTTATTCACCTAGATTTGCCAACCCCGCTTTCCCCGATTATTAATATTTTCAATGTTGTTAAAATTTCTTCGTCCATCATGATAGAATAACCTAGAAAATTCCTAAAATGGCAGTGACGTCACCAGTGGCGGAACTTTAAATTCAAGGCCCCCCGCTAAATTTGCATTTGATCCTTAGGTCCTCATCCTCCAACTCTAAAATAGTAATAAACAATATTTTAATAATATTAACTGATATATAAGTATCTTCAAAAGTACCTCACATACTTTTTCTACTCAAAATTTCAAAATATTATTTTTCGTTTCTTCATTTCTGAAAAATCTGATATTACATTCATATTTTCAGTTGCCGAGGATTAAATTGCCATTAAAGATGATGTTTGCCGTACATCCTCCTTCTTTTCTTCTTCAGACAAATATAAAAATGTTTTTTTTTCACGCTAAAATAAAAGGCCTTAATGTTTCTCACAATAGAATTGAAGCAATATTGTTTATGTAGATTCTGAAGACGTGAGAGAATAATATGATTTACTTATTTATTCAACCAAAAAATATACTGGCATACGCTAAGATAAATTACTATCTATATTATAATATTTGTTATACTTTATCCTCTACTCTCGCTTTTTGTTCATAAAATCGATTTAGAATTCGAAGGGAGATACAAATCAGGGCAAAGGAGTCAAAGGTTTAAATAATGTTTGTAAAATAATTATCTTTTTATTTTTAGATTGACTCAAGGAATATCTCCAACCATCATCCTGATTTTAGAGGCTCGCAACTGCTGATGCTGTCTCATCTATTCCCGCTATTCCCCATTAGCCATAGAGAAATTGAATCTGTGTTTATAATTAATTGTATTTGAATTTCGTAGAGTAATTAAGACTATGTAGTTAATATTTGCAGCATAAATTAAAGGTGATAAGAGAAAGCGATGGCGACCTGTCCCTTGACACTGAGGGATAAGTTATAAGCATTTTACCGAGATGCATAAATAATATTCTCGGAGTAAATTTAGTAATAAAAGGTTAACTCAATTGTTTATATAGTATTTAGAATATGTTATTCATCAAGACGAAACTTTTAGAATTGTGTATAAGTGTAATAACAACATTCTAAAATTAACATAGGATATATGTACAATAAATAATACAATAGTTTGTAATAATAGCACGAAATGGTAGTCAAGTACAAATTAAAATTGTTCATATATTATTTTAGAAAATTTTGCAGTGCTGAAAAACAATGTCGTGTGCATTTTATATTCATTTCGTAGGATAATTGTTCTATTCACGATTTATTTATGTATTTTATAAATAATCTGTAAAATGGTTCAAGTAAATAAATGTATTAAACTTTATTACATGAGTAGGTTGCTTAGAATAGAAAGCCTTTTTCCTTCATTTTAATTTTCAGCAGTGTGAAATCTTCATCTAGAAAGAGAGGGAGCTTCGCAAAAAGATACGTTAGATATTGCAATTATTTCTATTCCTTTGAACGGAAATTAGTAGTTAAATAAATTATATACACCACAATAAGTATTTATATATCTTTTCATGAGGGCTACATCTGAAGAATATTCTTAAGACGTAGCTAATTGCTGCTAGGGTTCATATCAAGTGCGAAACCGCGAGAGAACATTATAGAGCTTGTGGTTTCCGCCATCATGTGTACAGAAATCTTAAAAAACGGCAAGGCTACGGCAGATGAACCAGGAAACAACCCTTACCAACATCAACCACTTTCTTGCAGCAGGCCAGACAATTCCTCATGACCCCGTAACTACCTACCCTTAAATGTTAACAACCAAATTGATTCTTTGTTGTTTATTATACATTTACTATTTTATATGAATTTATTAGAATAATTAAACAATTTATTTGTACTGTAACATGAATTACTTAATTAAATAAATGCATGAACCTAAATACTGTATGAGTTTTTGTTCTGAATTGAAATCCTTTATTTATATTTTCAGGATAATACACAGAAAAGGTCTCTTGAAAAGTAAGTATTATTTGATATTGCTGTTATTTATTGATTTTCTTTGAAACGCCATAATTTATCTACGACATAATAATAATAAGTTATATACGTATTATTTAATAAGGGATATTTTTAAGGATGATAGGACATTGGCGGTCATAGTCTCAAGAGATAATAATAAAAATTTAATTCAATTGTTGATATAATTTTTAGGTTGTTTTATTCACCAAGGAGACCCTTTTAGAATTGTTTGTAAGTGTAATTATTGCATACTCAAAATAAATATAGCACATGAACAATAAATAATACAATAATAAATACAAAACTAATTGTTATAACAAGTAAATGCCAATTAAGGTGTATTCGCATTATTATAACGAATTTTGTTTATAGATATTAGTGTTACTATAATATTTGTCAATAAACATTGTTAAAATAAATAAAAACAATTCAATACATGGTTAAAATAATTAATTTTATACTATAATTAACAATAGTTTCCTTAAAAGTTAATAAAACAATATCAATTAGCTTTAAAAACGAAAATGAAAAACATATCCTTGCTAAGAAATTTACAAAAATAGAGATTTTAGAAAATTTTGTGTTTTTCACATTTGGTAGGCGGATCACATAGATTGAAAAAGCGTAGTATTCTGGGTGTGAAACCATGTTCTTGCTCTGTCTAACTAACGTAACATTTTTGAGCCGTAGCATGGAATTTCCCCCACCACTTATTGTGTGGTCAACTGTCATGTATACGCCCATGTGGAGCTGTTACAGTATTGGTCGAGAGTATTGATTTAATATCTCTATGTGTATAACCCTGAGAGCTTATATATATTAATAAACATATAAATACATTATTTAAATAGTTTAAATTAAATACAACATATATGAATAACAAATAATACAATAGCTTATTGCCCTTAAATATTTTTCCCATTGAGTGAATTAATAGTTAAGTAAATTATGTGTAATAATAATATGGGTATGGGTTATTCCTAAGGGCGTAAGTAATTGTTATATATATTAAATGCCTATTAACGGCGATAAAAGTATTTTTAAAAGCAATATTGTTTATAAATAGAACATATCTATTTACCTAAATAGAATTGAATGGCGAAATATTGTCAAGAAGAGAATGAATGTAAAAGGATTTCTGCCACCCTATATTATGGGAATAAGCATGATGGTATTTATGTATGTATTTACTATAGTATTTGTCAATACACATTGATAAAATAAATCAAAACAATTCAATACATGGTTAAAATAATTAATTTTATGTTGTAATTAACAATAGTGTCCTTAAAACTTAATAAAACAATAACAAAAAATTAAAAACGACTTCTATAAAAATCGAAGATCACCAAATTATTTAAATAGATATGCTCTCATTCTTATTTTATATAGGCTATTTCTAAAGGTGATAGTAGAGAATTTTGGCGGCCACACCCTCAACACTGACGCATAAGTTATAAACACTATCGGGCTGTATAAATAATGTATACAATTTGTATTGGAGTTAATTTATTAATAAAAGTTTAATTCAATTGTTGATATGGTATTAAGGCTGTTTTATTCATCAAAAACCCCTTTAAAAATTGTTTATAAATGCAATAACAGCATAATCAAACTAAAGATAGCATTTCTAACAATAAATAATACATTCGTTTGTAATTATATCCCTACACGATAGACAAGTAATTGGTATATCAATTATATGCCAATTAACGGTGGGAAAAGTAGTATTATAAACAATATTGTTTGTAATTAGAATCTTTACTATAGTATTTGTCAATAAATATTGTAAAAATAAATAAAAACAATTCAATACATGGTTAAAATAATTAATTTTATATTGTAATTAAAATAGTGTTCTTAAAAGTTAATAAAGCAATATCAATTAGCTTTAAAACCGAAAATGAAATAATATATCCTTGCTAAGAAATTTACAAAAATGAAGATTTTAGAAAATTTCGTGTTTTTCACATTTGGTAGGCGGATCACATAGATTGAAAAAGCGCAGTATTCTGGGTGTGAAACCATGTTCTTGCTCTGTCTAACTAACGTAAAATTTTTGAGCCTTAGCATGGAATTTCTCCTACTACATATTGTGTGTTTAACTGTCATGAATACGCCCATGTGGCGCTGTCACCGTATTGGTGGAGAGTATTGATTTAATATCCCTATGTCTATAACCAGCAGAACTTCGAAGAATGTTTTATTTTAGTTTTTAAAGCTAATTGTTAAATGGTTATTGTTTTATTAACTTTTAAGGACACTATTGTTAATAGCAATATCAAATTAATTATTTTAACCATTTATTGAATTGTTTTGATTTATTTTAGCAATGTATATTGACAAATACTATAATAAGACTAATATCTATAAACAAAATTTGTTAAAATAATTCTTATAAATGGGATTTAATTGTCATAACAATTACATTACATTACAATTTATATATACCCTACCGGGTATGTATAAATAATATATTTTTGTCTACCTATATATTAATAAAAAAATAAATACATTATTTAAATAGATTAAATTAAATAGAACATACCTATATGAATAACAAATAATACAATAGTCTATTGCAATAATACTCTTAAATATAGTTCCTATTGAAGAGGATTAATAGTTAAATAAATTATAAGTACCTATTAATAATATTTTTGTATGGGCTATTCCTAAGGGCGTAAGAAATTGTTATATTTATTAAATGCCAATTAGCAGTGATAAAAGAATTGTAATAAGCAATACTGATTATAAATAGAACATTTACTATGGCATTTGTCAATAAAGATTGTTCAAATAAATAAAAATAATTCAATACATGGTTAAAATAATTAATTTTATGTTGTAATTATTAATAATGTACTTAAAAGTTAATAAAACAATAATAATAAATTTAAAACGTTTTCTATAAAGATCGAAAAAACATCAAATTATTAAAAGAGATATGCTGTAATTATTATTTTATATAGGCTATTTCTAAAGGTAATAGTAGAAAAGATTGACGGCGATACCCTCATCACTAACGGATAAGTTTTAAACATTATCGTGATGTATACACGGTTTGTATTGTTGTCTATTTAGTAATAAAAGTTTAATGCAATTGTTGATATATCAATTAAATGCCAACCAACGGTGATAAAAATATTATTATATACAATATAGTTTATAAATAGAACATTTGCTATGGCATTTGTCAATAAGCATTGTTAAAATAAATAAAAACAATTCAATATATGGTTAAAATAATTAATTTTATATAGTAATTAACAATAGTGTCCTTAAAAGTTAATAAAACAATATCGATTAGCTTTAAAAACGAAAATGAAAAAATATATCCTTGCTAAGAAATTTACAAAAATGGAGATTTTAGAAATATTTCTGTTTTTCACATTTGGTAGGCGGATCACATAGATTAAAAAAGCGTAGTATTCTGGGTGTGAAACCATGTTCTTGCTCTGTCTAACTAACGTAACATTTTTGAGCCTTAGCATAGAATTTCCCCCACCACATATTGTGTGTTCAACTGTCATGTATACGCCTATGTGGCGCTGTCACCGTATTGGTCGAGAGTATTGATTTAATATCCCTATAACTATAACCAGCAGTTTCGAAGAATGACGTTATGTATGTATGTATTTACTATAGTATTTGTCATTACACATTGATAAAATAAATCAAAACAATTAAATACATGGTTTACATAATTAATTTTATGTTGTAATTAACAATAGTGTCCCTAAATTTTATAAAACAATAACAAAAAATTGAAAACGACTTTTATAAAAATCGAAGATCACCAAATTATTATACCCTACCGGGTATGTATAAATAATATATTTTTGTCTACCTATATATTATAAATAAGAGATGCTAAAATCGCGAATCGCAGCGAAAATCATTTTTACGTTCAAAAAAACAGAAGGCTATAATCCTTCTGTTTTTGACGATTTCTGTTTACATGGTTTTAATTAATTCCGCGAGAACCACGTGCTCCAGAATGCTCTCTCGCAGTTTCCTACTAGATATTGACCTTCGTAAAAATTAGAGATGCTACAATCGCGAAAATCATTTTTACACCCAAAAAACAGAAGGCCTCTGTTTTTGACGATTTCTGTTAACATGTTTTTTAACTAATTCCGCGAGAACCACAAGCTCCAGAATGCTTTCTCGCGGTTTCCCACTAGATATTGACCTTCGCAACATTTAGAGATGCTAAAATCGCGAATATGTATTTATAAAATAAATACATTATTTAAATAGTTTAAATTAAATACAACACATATGAATAACAAATAATACAATAGTTTATTGCAATAATACCAAAAAACAAAGCAATCATATTTCAAAAAACAAATTTCAATCACATTTCAAAGAGTATTCAATAATTGCAATAAACATACGTACCTTCTCAAGGAGCTCTTTTCAGTGCATATAAATTATGACGTACATCTGAAAATATAAATAAAGGATTTTTTTCATAAGAAAAACATTTGTTATAGTCAAATTCTTACATATGTAACAAAAAGAAATGTTCTTAACAAAATATAAGCGGTACAATTCTATATGTTTTGTTTAACTTATTATTAGTACCTATCGTTTTTATTTGCAAATATGTTTATATATTTTTTTATATACATGCATACCTACATGAGTAATTGTCAGTATTATTAACGATGTAAAGTAGCATCATTCGAATGATACAAAAGTTGTTTGAAACGTTCTTCATTTATTGTCGAGCATTCGTGATGATTATCTTCTTGGCTAGACGCAGATAATAATATGTCAGGCCTCAAATTGTTGAATTTTTCATCACACGTGTTGTCTGGTAATTATTGGTAAGACATAGTGATTCGAATTCATCGGAAGTGGTTTGAAAAGTCGGTGACATCACTAAGCCGAAGAAATCTGCAGTTACATCCGGTGGGCTTGGTATAGAAAGTCTTTTGGGTTCTTCTTCTTCTGAAACAACTAAAGTACAGCAAATTATGTATGTAGTACCTAGTATAAAATTTCACAGATAATATTAGTAACTTATTTTATGATCATACCTTCTTCGACTTGTAGTACTTCAGGTTTTTCTGGAGCTCGATTTTGGAGTAACTTCTGAACGAGATCACCGCACTGTCGGACTACGGAACCTGGTGGTTGAGCTTTACATTTGTGTGTCCGCTGACTGACTTTGTATCGAAAAATTTGTCGCAAGCTGTACACTTATACGGCATGGCTCCCGTGTGTATTCGCCGATGCACCAGATATGAAACACGTCGAAATTGTTTACCTGTAACAAAATATAGATAGTACCTACCTATATGAATTTAATGTGCTCATAAGCTAGAACATTTATTATAATATTTAGATTTAAAGAAAATTTTATTCTTAGACGTGTCATAGCTATCTAGGTAATATGTTCCAAATGACACTTACCACAAGTTTCACAACCGAATGGTGTTTTCCCTGAATGAATTCGTTGATGATTATGCAAAGTTGACAATTCTTTGAACGCCCTGCCACATTCAGAACACGTATGTGGTTTATCGGTAGGTACATGATATGTATAACATATGCTTATGGTACGATTGTTGGAATGTGAAAGATTTATAACAAAGAGTACATTCATATGGCATCTCACCTGTGGATCATACAATAAACATCTAAATACATAAATAATTTCGTACATATTCACTCAAATGGGGTGGCAGAAACCCCTTTACATCCCCATTCACATCTTGACAATCTTTCGCCATTCAACTCTATTCTTACAACTTCTTTGGCTTCATTCTATTCTTCATACACCATGCTCTTTTATTTCGCTTGCGATGGCACAAGTACACCATTGTACACATTGCATTAAAATGTCTTGCAAACATTCCTAATGCCCCTAAAATCTTACAACCAGCAGACACTCTTCTCTCAATCATTCTTTCCATCGCTAAAGAATAAACAAACTGTTTAACTTGCTCTAGTCGATGTTGTCCATCTAACATCACAATATTATATATTATATCACTTGATTTACCTATATTCACTTCAAGACTCATATTTCTCCTATTTCCCTTTTATTCTGTATCACATTAAATCTTCTGAATTAACTCTTGAGAATCATCAATCAGTTCCATTGGTTCCTGTGCAAATGCGGAATCTTCCGATGAATTAAATCGATTCATTCTGCGTTCGATTGCTAATAAATGATTCTGTTCCATCTGCACAAAGGAATATATAGAGCACATATGCAGTTAAAATTAGTAAAAAAATTGTATAAGTATAAGCAAGCAATAATACCTCTAAAAGCCGGAATATGTTATATACAAATATTAAATAAGTTTGTGTCCATTTGTATAGGGTATAAACATTGTTTATATGTTGTTAATAATAAATATATCCTAGGAACAGCCATAAATATATCTAGGTCAAGTTCACGTCGGTAACACGGTATCTTTTTTCTATGCGTTAGACCGGGCAATGTGCTTGCGCATGTGGTCACGTGTGCTGTCTAACACGCAACCGAAATCAACGCAAAGCAGTGCAAAGTATTGATTTTTTGTCTAGCTGTCTCGATATTGGTCAGAGAGTTTAAGTTAAATATCTCTATGTTAACCCATTAGTGCATAATGTATCTTATACGGGACGTTTAGGATTTAAATTTTCATTTAATTAGTTTTGGCAAATTATGCCAAAATATTAATAATTAAAACGTCATGCAATGGGTTAAATATCCCTACTGTCAGACCTTTAATAGATGTTTATTTTCTTTTACGAAGTAATTAGTAAGTATTGTAATCATGAAAAAAAAAATCTCGAGATTTCAACGGAAATACATCTTTTGACCTTCCCTGAATCGAGTCTGACTATTTTTGGAGTGACGTCTGTGTGTGTGTGGGTCTGTCTGTGTGTCTTAAGATTTGTATATGCCTGACAAGAAAACCTCCTATTTTTGACAAATATATTGAAACCGGAAGTGCATGTTTACTTGAGTTCCTTTTTGCATATTTTCGAAACGGCTGCACTTACAGCAAAATAATTATAATTAAAGTTAAAGGTATTAACACTTTGAACAGCTTTTAGTTGAAACATTTCTTCTAAAAGTGTACCAGTTCCCAGAAAATTGCTGTTGAAATTCTACCTTGTCTTATTTATTGTTATTGTATTCATTGTTACATAGATATGGATAATTGTCTATAATAAATCGCCATTTAACATTTATTGTCACAAATTAGTTTAGTGAAAAAGCGTTACAAAGGATAGTAAATAATTTAAAATATTATATGAAAATATTTTGTAAGATTTAAAGTTCATTGAAACCTAAAAAATGTCCGGCCATAATAATTTTTAATTATGTGGAATAATTATATTTTCTTTATACTACTATAATCGAACATTTTAATTTTAGAAATCTGACAATAAACTAACTTTACAATTTTCTTTACTAGTCTTACTATAGTATTTGGCAATACACATTAATAAAATAAATCAAAACAAATCAATAAATGGTTAAAATAATTAATTTTATATTGATATTAACAATAGTGTCCTTAAAAGTTAATAAAACAATAATTAAAAGTTAATAAAACAATAACCATTTAACAATTCGCATTAAAAACTAAAATGAAACATTCTTCGAAGCTCTGCTGGTTATAGACATAGGGATATTAAATAAATACTCTCCACCAATACGGTGACAGCGCCACATGGGCGTATACATGACAGCTGAACACACAATATGTGGTGGGGGAAATTCTATGCTAAGGCTCAAAAAATGTACGTTAGTTAGACAGAGCAAGAACATGGTTTCAACCCCAGAATACTACGCTTTTTCAAAATATGTGATCCGCCTACCAAATGTGAAAAACAGAAATATTTCTAAAATCTCCATTTTTGTAAATTTCTTATAAAGGATATATTTTTTCATTTTCGTTTTTAAAGTTAATCGATATTGTATTATTAACTTTTAAGGTCACTATTGTTAATTACAATATAAAATTAATTATTTTAACCATGTATTGAATTGTTTTTATTTATTTTTCAATATTTATTGAGAAATACTATAGTAAAGATTCTATTTACAAACCATATTGTTTGTAATACTACTTTTCCCACCGTTATTTGGCATATAATTGATATAACAATTACTTGTCTATCGTGTTGGGATATACTTACAAACGAATGTATTATTTATTGTTATAAATGCTATCTTTAGTTTGATTATGCTGTAATTGTATTTATAAACGATTTTTTGATGAATAAAACAGCCTTAATACCATATCAACATATAAATTAAACTTGTATTAATAAATTGACACCAATACAAATTGTGTAAATTATTTATACATCCCGATAGTGTTTGTAACTTATGCGTCAGTGTTGAGGGTCTGGTCGCCAAAGTTATCTACTATCACCTTCAGAAATAGCCTATATAAAATAAAAATGAAAGCATATCTATTTAAATAATTTGGTGATCTTCGATTTTTATAGAAGTCATTTTCAATTTTTTGTTATCGTTTATTACCTTTTATGGACACTTTTGTTAATTACAACATAAAATTAATTATTTTAATCATGAATTGAATTATTTTTATTTATTTTAACAATGTTTATTGACAAGTACCATAGTAAATACATAACGTCATGTCTGTTCTTATCATATGGGGTGGCAGAAATCCCTTTAGGTACATTCATTCGTAGCTTGACAATCTTTCACCATTCAATTCTATCACCAAATTATTTAAATAGATATGTTCTATTTATAAACAATATTGCTTATAATAATACTTTTATCGCCGTTAATGGATATAACAATTACTTACGCCCTTAGGAATAGCCCAGAAAAAATTATTACTATTTCACATAATTTACTTAACTACTAATTCACTTCAATGTGAACTATATTTAAAGATACAATTGCAATAAACTATTGTATTATTTGTTATTCATTTATGTTGTATTTAATTTAAACTACTTAATTTATAATATATTTTTTATTATTAATATATAGGTAGACAAAATTATATTATTTATCCATACCCGGTAGGGTATATATAAATTGTAATGTAATGCAATTGTAATGACAATCAAATCCCATTTATAAGCATTACTTTAACGAATTTTGTTTATAGATATTAGTCTTACTATTGTATTTGTCAATACTCATTGATAAAATAAATCAAAACAATTCAATAAATGGTTAAAATATTTAATTAGATATTGCTATTAACAATAGTGTCCTTAAAAATGAATAAAACATTAACCACTTAACAATTAGCATTAAAAACTAAAATAAAACATTCTTCGAAGCTCTGCTGGTTACAGACTTAGGGATATTAAATCAATACTCTCCACCAATACGGTGACAGCGCCACATGGGCGTATACATGACAGTTAAACACACAATATGTGGTGGGGGAAATTCCATGCTAAGGCTCAAAAATTTTACGTTAGTTAGACAGAGCAAGAACATGGTTTCACACCCAGAATACTGCGCTTTTTCAATCTATGTGATCCGCCTACCAAATGTGAAAAACAGATTTTTTTTTAAAATCTCCATTTTTGTAAATTTCTTAGCAAGGATATATTTTTTCATTTTCGTTTTTAAAGCTAATCGATATTGTTTTATTAACTTTTAAGGACACTATTGTTAATTACTATATAAAATTAATTATTTTAACCATATATTGAATTGTTTTTATTTATTTTAACAATGCTTATTGACAAATGCCATAGCAAATGTTCTATTTATAAACTATATTGTATATAATAATATTTTTACCACCGTTGGTTGGCATTTAATTGATATATCAACAATTGCATTAAACTTTTATTACTAAATAGACAACAATACAAACCGTGTATACATCACGATAATGTTTAAAACTTATCCGTTAGTGATGAGGGTATCGCCGTCAAGCTTTTCTACTATTACCTTTAGAAATAGCCTATATAAAATAATAATTACAGCATATCTCTTTTAATAATTTGATGTTTTTTCGATCTTTATAGAAAACGTTTTAAATTTATTATTATTGTTTTATTAACTTTTAAGTACATTATTAATAATTACAACATAAAATTAATTATTTTAACCATGTATTGAATTATTTTTATTTATTTGAACAATCTTTATTGACAAATGCCATAGTAAATGTTCTATTTATAATCAGTATTGCTTATTACAATTCTTTTATCACTGCTAATTGGCATTTAATAAATATAACAATTTCTTACGCCCTTAGGAATAGCCCATACAAAAATATTATTAATAGGTACTTATAATTTATTTAACTATTAATCCTCTTCAATGGGAACTATATTTAAGAGTATTATTGCAATAGACTATTGTATTATTTGTTATTCATATAGGTATGTTCTATTTAATTTAATCTATTTAAATAATGTATTTATTTTTTTATTAATATATAGGTAGACAAAAATATATTATTTATACATACCCGGTAGGGTATATATAAATTGTAATGTAATGTAATTGTTATGACAATTAAATCCCATTTATAAGAATTATTTTAACAAATTTTGTTTATAGATATTAGTCTTATTATAGTATTTGTCAATATACATTGCTAAAATAAATCAAAACAATTCAATAAATGGTTAAAATAATTAATTTGATATTGCTATTAACAATAGTGTCCTTAAAAGTTAATAAAACAATAACCATTTAACAATTAGCTTTAAAAACTAAAATAAAACATTCTTCGAAGTTCTGCTGGTTATAGACATAGGGATATTAAATCAATACTCTCCACCAATACGGTGACAGCGCCACATGGGCGTATACATGACAGATAAACACACAATATGTAGTAGGAGAAATTCCATGCTAAGGCTCAAAAATTTTACGTTAGTTAGACAGAGCAAGAACATGGTTTCACACCCAGAATACTGCGCTTTTTCAATCTATGTGATCCGCCTACCAAATGTGAAAAACACGAAATTTTCTAAAATCTTCATTTTTGTAAATTTCTTAGCAAGGATATATTATTTCATTTTCGGTTTTAAAGCTAATTGATATTGCTTTATTAACTTTTAAGAACACTATTTTAATTACAATATAAAATTAATTATTTTAACCATGTATTGAATTGTTTTTATTTATTTTTACAATATTTATTGACAAATACTATAGTAAAGATTCTAATTACAAACAATATTGTTTATAATACTACTTTTCCCACCGTTAATTGGCATATAATTGATATACCAATTACTTGTCTATCGTGTAGGGATATAATTACAAACGAATGTATTATTTATTGTTAGAAATGCTATCTTTAGTTTGATTATGCTGTTATTGCATTTATAAACAATTTTTAAAGGGGTTTTTGATGAATAAAACAGCCTTAATACCATATCAACAATTGAATTAAACTTTTATTAATAAATTAACTCCAATACAAATTGTATACATTATTTATACAGCCCGATAGTGTTTATAACTTATGCGTCAGTGTTGAGGGTGTGGCCGCCAAAATTCTCTACTATCACCTTTAGAAATAGCCTATATAAAATAAGAATGAGAGCATATCTATTTAAATAATTTGGTGATCTTCGATTTTTATAGAAGTCGTTTTTAATTTTTTGTTATTGTTTTATTAAGTTTTAAGGACACTATTGTTAATTACAACATAAAATTAATTATTTTAACCATGTATTGAATTGTTTTGATTTATTTTATCAATGTGTATTGACAAATACTATAGTAAATACATACATAAATACCATCATGCTTATTCCCATAATATAGGGTGGCAGAAATCCTTTTACATTCATTCTCTTCTTGACAATATTTCGCCATTCAATTCTATTTAGGTAAATAGATATGTTCTATTTATAAACAATATTGCTTTTAAAAATACTTTTATCGCCGTTAATAGGCATTTAATATATATAACAATTACTTACGCCCTTAGGAATAACCCATACCCATATTATTATTACACATAATTTACTTAACTATTAATTCACTCAATGGGAAAAATATTTAAGGGCAATAAGCTATTGTATTATTTGTTATTCATATATGTTGTATTTAATTTAAACTATTTAAATAATGTATTTATATGTTTATTAATATATATAAGCTCTCAGGGTTATACACATAGAGATATTAAATCAATACTCTCGACCAATACTGTAACAGCTCCACATGGGCGTATACATGACAGTTGACCACACAATAAGTGGTGGGGGAAATTCCATGCTACGGCTCAAAAATGTTACGTTAGTTAGACAGAGCAAGAACATGGTTTCACACCCAGAATACTACGCTTTTTCAATCTATGTGATCCGCCTACCAAATGTGAAAAACACAAAATTTTCTAAAATCTCTATTTTTGTAAATTTCTTAGCAAGGATATGTTTTTTCATTTTCGTTTTTAAAGCTAATTGATATTGTTTTATTAACTTTTAAGGAAACTATTGTTAATTATAGTATAAAATTAATTATTTTAACCATGTATTGAATTGTTTTTATTTATTTTAACAATGTTTATTGACAAATATTATAGTAACACTAATATCTATAAACAAAATTCGTTATAATAATGCGAATACACCCTTAATTGGCATTTACTTGTTATAACAATTAGTTTTGTATTTATTATTGTATTATTTATTGTTCATGTGCTATATTTATTTTGAGTATGCAATAATTACACTTACAAACAATTCTAAAAGGGTCTCCTTGGTGAATAAAACAACCTAAAAATTATATCAACAATTGAATTAAATTTTTATTATTATCTCTTGAGACTATGACCGCCAATGTCCTATCATCCTTAAAAATATCCCTTATTAAATAATACGTATATAACTTATTATTATTATGGCGTAGATAAATTATGGCGTTTCAAAGAAAATCAATAAATAACAGCAATATCAAATAATACTTACTTTTCAAGAGACCTTTTCTGTGTATTATCCTGAAAATATAAATAAAGGATTTCAATTCAGAACAAAAACTCATACAGTATTTAGGTTCATGCATTTATTTAATTAAGTAATTCATGTTACAGTACAAATAAATTGTTTAATTATTCTAATAAATTCATATAAAATAGTAAATATATTATAAACAACAAAGAATCAATTTGGTTGTTAACATTTAAGGGTAGGTAGTTACGGGGTCATGAGGAATTGTCTGGCCTGCTGCAAGAAAGTGGTTGATGTTGGTAAGGGTTGTTTCCTGGTTCATCTGCCGTAGCCTTGCCGTTTTTTAAGATTTCTGTACACATGATGGCGGAAACTACAAGCTCTATAATGTTCTCTCGCGGTTTCGCACTTGATATGAACCCTAGCAGCAATTAGCTACATCTTAAAAATATTCTTCAGATGTAGCCCTCATGAAAAGATATATAAATAATTATTGTGGTGTATATAATTTATTTAACTACTAATTTTACTTCACAGGGAAATAAATACACCAAACGTACCTTTTTGATTATTTAACACAACTGAAAATAAAAAATAACACAGCCCTAATAAAACAAAATATGAACAATTTATAACATACATAAACAATTTTAATTAGGAATACAAATTATCTAACTACTAACTTAAAAAAGATTTAAGATTGTTGGAAATGATGTGGGTAAATTTGTCTATTAATTATTTGATTTGCAATCCATTTTTAATTTTTAAGAAACAATTAACGATACAATTATACATTGATTTTTCAACATTTACTTTAAATATTGTAAAATTCTGACAATCTATTAGTTGGTACTTTTTTGTAGCTAAAAAGAATTGTTTACAAATCAATTTCTAGACAAAAAAAAAATATTCATCAGTCTCTTTGCTACTACAAAATACACACATACACAACTTTGCGAAATTTTATTTACCCCTAGACAAGTAAGGGTAACATTTGGTTTTATATACTGTTTACATGGAATCACAGAATCAGTTTTTAAATCAGTATTGTAGACAAAACAAATTTATAAAATGAACGTATAGTATTTTCGCATGAATTTAAAGTTAGACGAGAATAAGTATGGTGGTGTACGAATATTTTAAACAAATTCGATTTACATAAACTGATTCTTATACCAAAGAAATAGAAAAAATGTTTATTAACGAATAAAACTGATTTAAATGCACATTTCTCCGTTGGCTTACAAAAATATTCACAGCAAACATTCGTAGTAAATAACTAAATAAAAAAAAAACGCATTCTCTGCCAATAGATAATGGAAATATTTGACAGGATTGTTTTCTCCAGATAGCTCAAATATACTTTATATCTAACTAAAAACGACAAACTAAACAAATATAATCATCATATCATTTATATAATTATAATATAAAAAATGTAGTGATATACAATGGTAGCCACTGTAGTGATAAACTGGCATCCCCTCGCGTTCTCTCACGGTAACAGACGGTCGATAAAGCTCACGATACACTTTCGAGAAATGTCTGATAGTGATGATGTTAAAGTCTTTTAGCCCAGCGCGATTGTGTAATTGTTTACATGCCCATGCCACCCATTCCTCCCATACCACCCATGCCGCCCATACCACCACCGCCTGGCATAGCAGGTTCTTCTTTAGGAATGTCGGTGATGACGGCTTCGGCAGTGGTGAGCAATGACGCTACTCCAGATGCGTCAGTCATTGCTGTGCGTACAACCTACAAGAGCAACATACAGTAGTGATAGACACATAAGCGAAATTATTTTTATTTGTTGCTTTTAATCTAATGAAATTATTATCAATAAACATAATTTCAAGTAGATTTCTAAGCGTAAAAACAATATAGCATCACTTCGACACTCTACTAATTAAAATATCGTTAGTCGAGCTCTAATGTATGCACAATAGGATTCGGCAATAGGCCAATGTCTCATGTTATTTTTATTTTATATATGGTATTTAAACATATTTTATAAATAATTACATATACAGCCTTAAATAAATTTAGAGGAATCTATTGGTATAGTCATGTTTATAAAAAAGTTAAAGAGATTAACATGAGTCCTAATGGATGCGTGGTCTCTGGCCACCATTTTGTGTTCATTAGGTTTTAAATCATAAACTCAAAAATGATTATATATGGTATGACTAGCACATAATTAATGAATACTTACTTTTGTGGGATCAATGATGCCCTTTTCGAACATCTTCACATACTCATTATTGAGCGCATCATATCCATAATCCCCAGTTTGTTCCTCTACTTTGGCGACAACGACAGATCCATCAACGCCGGCATTTTTAGCGATGGTCATACATGGGACACGAAGTGCCTTGCGGACGATCTCAATTCCTATTTTCTGATCGTTGTTGATGGGCTTGAGACGATCAAGGCCGGGAATACAACGCAACAAGGCAGTACCACCTCCGGGAACGATACCTTCTTCAACGGCTGCACGAGTAGCGTTCAGTGCATCGGTCACTCGGTCTTTCTTCTCATTCACTTCGACCTCGGAAGAGCCACCCACTTTGAGAACAGCTACACCGGATGCTAAACGGGCTAGACGTTCTTGAAGTTTTTCTTTTTCGTACTCGGATGAGGTGTTCTCGATTTGGTCGCGGAGTTGATCGGCACGACGGTCGACATCGACTTTTTTGCCCTACAAAAAAAAATTCAGTTTTTTTAAACATATTTTATTCCTACAGCAAATAAACACAAGTGCTAGTCAGTTATTGTTTAACTAAAATAAATATAACATAAAAATATATAATTTAATAATATAACTACTTTTTATATTACTAATACTATATTTGAAAGTTGTACTAAAGATAATAATGTATATATTTTATGTTAAAAAATAGAATTGATTACTATTTTTTGATTAAATAAAAGATATAGGTTTAATGTTGCATACATTCGACACCCGATTTACTAGAGAAATCATAAGCCGAGTTCTAATTGTATGCCATGAATATGCTGCAAATACATTTTGTTATAAACAATCTACTAAATTTTATTTTTAATTACTAAGATTTAAGAACATCGAACTTACTTTGCCTTTGAGCATGAGGGTATCATCCTTGGTGATGAGAATCTCACCAACTTGACCCAAATCGCTGAGCTGGACATCTTCTAACTTCACAATGTTGGCATCGTCACCGAAGACAATACCACCGGTTGCGATAGCCATATCTGCCATAGTTGCTTTGCGGTTATCACCGAAACCTGGAGCCTTAACAGCTGCCACTTGAAGTCCAATACGTAAACTGAATAATAATAAAATTCTCTTTGTTCAATCAAAGTTACATATAAAAAATATTCAACAATTTATCAAAATAGCTGTAGCAATGCTGCGCTTCAATGTTAAATTCGTTGAGTTTTTATTGTTGCTTTTTATCTGATGAAATTATTATTTATAAAATAATTTCAGATTGAGTTCAAAGCGTAAAAATAATATAGCATCACTTCGACACTCAACTAACTAAGGTATCATCAGTCGAGCTCTAATGTGTGCATGGTGTTGATTTAATTAATTAATCTAATGCCTCTGCATATGTTTTCAATTTGTCAGTAAATGTGTAAAATAAATCAGACAAATAATACATTTTTATTATTAAGATGGAAAGCTAAAACTCACCGATTGACAACCAGAGTACTTAGAGCTTCGCCATCGATATCTTCAGCGATGATGATGAGTGGTTTACGTTGTGCGTTGGCCAACTCCAATGCTGGGACGATAGTTTGCACTGATGAGATCTTCTTATCAGAGAACAATACCAAAGCGTCTTGGTACTCAACTTTAGCACCTATGAAAATACAACATTAAACCCATTTATTAATTTGAAATACCGATAAGAACAAATACCCTTGCTTGCGTTAATGAAATACGGTGAAATGTATCCACGATCGAACTTCATGCCTTCAATGATCTCCAATTCGTCGTGTAAGGTTTTACCATCTTTTACAGTGATCACACCCTCTTTGCCGACACGTTTCATGGCGTCAGAGATGAGGTTACCAATAGCGTGGTCCCCGTTGGCGGAGATCGTCGCTACCTGGCAGACTTCTTCAGGAGTGGTTACTGGTTTCGAGAGTTTCTTGAGATCTTCAATAATACCATCGACAGCCAACATGATTCCTTTCCGGATTTCGACGGGATTGGCACCTTTGCCCAGCGTCTCGAATCCTTCTTTGGCAATGGATCGTGCAAGAACGGTAGCTGTAGTCGTTCCATCACCGGCTTCTTCGTTTGTGTTATTGGCAACATCTTGTACTAATCGAGCACCGATGTTTTGGAATTTATCTTTAAGTTCGATGCCTTTTGCGACTGTGACACCATCCTTAGTGATTTTTGGTGAACCCCAAGATTGTTCAATAATTACATTACGACCCTACACAAAATAAGACAAATATTGCAAATCTTTTTTTTGTCTACAAATAATGTTTTATCCGATTGTTCAATTTCAATTAGTGATTAAATGTATGGATTGTCGAAACATTAGAATAAATTTGTAAAAGCGACAAATGATTCGATGAGTTTACCTTTGGGCCCATTGTAACGGCAACAGCATCGGCTAGCACATCAACGCCTTGGAGCATAAGGGCTCTGACTTCTGGACCAAATCTGACGTCTTTCGCGTACCATCTTTGTACATTTGCAAGCTGGTTAGCTTTGCGGAGAGCGACGCTGCGTAGTGCTAATGGTAGACGATACATCTGGAAGATTTCTTTTAAATAATCGTTTGCAAAAAATACTACTGAAAACTGGGGTTTCTTGTTAAAGAAAAGAAACAATTGAGTTGACAAACTCAAAAAAAAATTATCATGGCCATCTCGGCATAATGGGTTACATAATAAAAGATATTACGAAATAAAATGAAATTATGGCAAGTTTTATATGCAAATTTATTATAATAATTTAATTCTAGAATCATGTGTTCGTTTTTTAAATGTGTGGTTATTTTCTAATTGTACCTAATTAAATATAATAAAATGAGTGACAAATTACATTTATATTAATTTAAAATAATGCATAAATCATTTGATGATCATATACGTATATAAAATATTTTATTGAAATATCTAGGACTAAGGTCAAAAATGTGAAGCCAGTTTTGTAGTATGAATTTCCTTAAAATATTGAATAAATAAATAAAATTTTACTATATATACTACAGTTATCTACTATGTATATAGAAATGACATAAAATAATTAATTTTACCTTGTATTTTCTGTTTAATTCACAAATTTAAGCCGGTAAGGAACACACCACGTTTTCTGCAAGTCTTGAAAAAGAAAGCGAGTTACGTCTGCTGCTAACTTCACTTATCAAAACGGGCAAAGTCCGAAATGTAGCTCAACCTTGAAACAAACAATTATTAATAATATATCTAATACGAATACAACAATGCAAAAATTAGTTTATATATACTGCTTTAATTATATTCAAGCTATAGTTGCAATTTCAAAGTAATCTATAGTATTTATATAATATAAATGCTCAATTTGACTTTAGCGCCATTACTATTAGAATTCTTTCTAGAAGATTCTGACCTCCAACATGACTTACGTAATTTTAACGATAGATAACTCATATTTAAATAAACCGTATGTAGGATAAGTATATTTTGATAAAACATTAACGATGTTCTACTATCGCTACATATATTTACGTTAAAAAATTGTAAAAGTAATTGCCTGAACAATGGATACTTTATAAATTAAAGTATATATGCAAAATCTAATTTAAAAAGTACTTTAAAACACTTATAAAATTTCTGTTTCGTATCCAAGTTCATTCTTTGTTCCGCAGATAGCGTTAGGAGTTCTAATTTGGATTTGCTGTAAAATACATTTTGTTTTTTTGCAACTACTTTGCGTTTAGAGTATTGTATATTTATTACCAGATTTAATTCCACCATTATATAAATATCACATAATAAGTACAATAAATGCAATTTGTTTAATAATAATATAAATTCTTAGTAACTATTCAACTTATTTTATAAATTTGACTTGCCGATATTTTTATATAATATATATAATAATTATGAATACGGCAGTCAAAGTGTGATTCATTGGACGGGAGGACGATAGGCTCGTTTGAAAGTAATAAATACTTTCAACTATACTAATACTTATGATTTATTTAAATCTAAAACTAAAATAAAATATTATATTATTAGCTGCAACTTGGAAGAGCATTTGTTGTATTATATACACAAATTTAAGTACTATAAGCTAGAAAATGATAAAACAAACATACTAATAATTACTTTATATAATACTTTATGGAATGCTTCTGTATGGAATTTACAGAATAACTTTTGCTAAGTTACCCTTACTTACTTTAAACTAATAACGTAATTAACTAAATTAAAAGTACTTTTATGAAATAATTATTGCGTAAAACAGAACAGTTTTAAGTACATTTTGACGTAAAAGCGCTGTTAGTAAAATATTATATTGCTAAAATAATTCAGTAAGAATAATTAATAAAAAATATTTGAACCCTACGTACCTATAGAATTTTGATTAAAAATGGAATATACAATTTTATTGCATTTAAATAAATAATACTTAATAAAAATGATTTAAAATCAATTTAATTAAAAAATAAGAACAAAACCAATTTATAGATAGACCTAATACCTATTAAAAATATTTTAAACGTTGTTTAACTAAATAGTGTATCCAAATTTAACATCAATAAAAAATACTGTTCAATTTTGCTATTTCATAAAAATCGATTTTGATCCTAAATCAATATGAAACATGACGTACGTATAAAAATAGTTAATTATTTATAGTTTATTGCTGAAGATAAACTTAAAAATTATTGCTATTATAATGAACTTTCATGCGGTTTAATATTCGTTGGACTGGGTGTGCAAACCATGGCCCTATTATCATACGCGTAATCCAAAGTGTTGTCTTCGGTTGGTCTTCGACTGATCGTCGTCGTCGCCGTGGATGGTGTGTTACCATTTACTGAAGGAGTTTGCAAACCTACCGGGGGCATGTCTAAGTGCAAATCCGGTTTATTTGCTACTTGACTGGATATAGTGTTTGCGGACCGCTCACTTTTAGACATCTATAAGAGATTCAACAATCTTCAATAATGTGCAAATATAAAAAACGAATTTTCATAAAAATAATTGTACACATAAATCAGAGGCACGATTAAAAAATTACACATTTGTTTTTATAAACTGACTCAATAATTACGAATATAAATGAAAAGTGGATGCAAAATATAAAGCTGTAAAAACACATATTATATTTAATATTGACAGTGACTGATTAAAACTTAATCATAAGTTGTTTATAAAACGAAATTTTTATATAAAAATGTGAACCACATATTTTAATTGCTTTTGTACAAATCACTAAATTTAAAATGCCGAAAGAGGTTAATTATACTGTAGAGTTTATAAAATTTTGTGAAAGAATTAACGGGAAATGTAATTAACTAGTAATTAATACAACGCTTAAAATGAAATTCTAACTGTAGTATTTACTTCATTCTCAGTACTAAACTAACTTAGATTTATTTGTACAGAACCATTTAAACGTCTATTAAATAATAAACACAAAGTTTAATTAGTTATAACCGGCTTAAAATAATTGTTAATTCAATTTTGCTTCATAAATCTGAGATAATTATATTAACTCAAAAAAAATAATGCGCTTCTAAAAATGGATAACAACTATTGTTGGACATACCTCTTTTTGTTTAAGTTTATTTCTTATCCATGCTGTAACATGATGTTTCTTTTTCCATCGGATGATCTTTATTAAAAGGACAACACCGAGGATGGCTAGCATCAAACATGTCAGTGACAATGTTATTGAATCGATATATTGTAGATTACGCAATTCAGCTATTGCAAAGTATATTTCAAATTTATTATAATAATAATTAATTAGGAATTAAAGTTATTAGCACTTAAGTTATTTTAATATTTTATATTACCTCTAAAATCACCAGTAGAGCCGGAATTTTGGTTTTGTTTGAAATACCCTTGATACAAATATGCTAAAAAAATCGTAATTTTGTAAGCAAGAAATTTAAACGTAAAGTATATTTTTATTTTATTGATTAAACGTATATGGATTAAATAAGTTCATCGTTGTTACTATAGTTGCATCGCAATAATACATAAGCATATATATATATATATATATATATATATATATATATATATATATATATATATATATATATATATATATATATATATATATATATAGATATATATATATATATATATATATATATATATATATATATATATATATAAATTTATAAATGAGAATTTCAATATAAATTGGATAAGTTATATTGTTTAAGATAATTATTTACTTGGTAAAAATACGAATTAAGTTTAATAAAATACTAATATTAGTCATATTAATAGCGAAAATAACAACTATATTTTTCGTTTTGAAGGTTATTCAAAATATACAACAAATGACTCATAATTGTAAATAACTTGTGATCATTCTAAACTAATAATTAAATGTAAAATATCACAGTTGAATTGAATACGCCAACTACTTTTAATTGTTTTGGTAACTCATGCATGATTTATATTTTTTCCCGTATTCTAATTTCAAATATAAATACTGTATCATATTGCAGATAACATAAATATTATAATATACATATAACAATTCCGAAATACATTTAGCGACATCGATGACGTCATCATTTTTATCATAGCAATATGTGGTTATGAATATAAATAGGTAATCTGTAATTCTGTAAAAAGCATGTATGAATATACATTTTCTATCAGTGAAAAAACAACATATTTTTTATGATTATGATGTTCTTTACTAATAATTAAATAATATTTAAATTTTGCACTCTTTATAGAATAGAGCAATTAAGAATAATAACTTTACACAATGAAAAGCAAATATTATTTAGTTAAACCTATATAATTATCTTTATGACAGTATTTTTTTAACAAACATATTAAATTGCACGGGGTACCATTTGATATACGATATGCAGACAATAAAAAACAATCGTATTTTAATCCATTTATCAAAATTTTATAAAATTATACTGAAAATTAAATATTTATAATGCGTAATTCCTAATTTTTTCCTAAATGATGTCGCTAATAATGAATTTCATAATAAGATTAGTTATATATTACAAAATAATTAAAACATATTTGAATAATTAAAGTTCATTCGTGTTTCTAATTAGTGTATATGTTAATGTAGGATAATAATGTTTCGTAAAACAATGAACTTATTACTCCATTATACAATTTTACATCCGCGATTTTGTTAATCAAAACGTATAATAGCGGTATTACAAAAGAAATAAAAAGAAAGTTATACTATTGTATTGTAATTTGAATAAGGTTCATTATAAATATAGAAATTTGAGACGATAGGGGAAAGTGGAGCAAGTTAGCAACAAAACTGTTATAAACAAACAGCCAATTATTATTTTATTTATTTGAGTCAAACATCGAAATTAAACGAACATGAATTTATATTATTTCAAGTTTAATTTTAATACTTTAATTTCAAATCAACCATAAACAATGACGAAGACACCAAAGATCATTTTTGATACTGAATCAGTAGGAATACCAAGATGACGAACTTGTTCCTGCTCACCCCTTAATTAAAATGCTCGAAATTTCACCAAATGATATACGTACTTTGACATTCTTTCGTGCATCTTGGTTCGTCGAAATTATGATGGCCTGTATCACAAACACCTGAGCATGGTTGACACAACAAATCAAATTCTGAACAATATTCTAAGGCTGAACATTGTTTTTTACCGCAATGTGCACCAGATATACTAAATTCACCATTTGTGAAAACTAACCGCGCCATTTTAAATAATAAATTGAATCTCAACAATCACATCTTAAAATCAAGTGTATAGATGCTGTATTTCGCATTGGTTTTGATTCGTTTTAAATCATATTCGTGGCATTTTTAATTGTTTATTGATTCCAGTACTAAACAGTTTGATTTGGCGACTTTTCACACTTTTTATCACGAATTTTATCAGGTAACATTTAACAGGTGTTGCGCGGCCATAGCAAAACTTGACTGCGTGACTCTAGAGGTAGGATACTATTCTACCTGTCTGAGTCATATTATTTAAACAGTGGCGTATCAACAATTCAAAATGTTAAAGTATTTATCTCATGCTATCTTTTGAAAATAACTTTAATTCGCAAATCTAAATAGCTACATAATAACTACACAGCATCTTCAAAATCTCATGAGCAGTGTAGACATTTTGGAAATGTTTATTTTAATTATTTTATCCAGAATTTTTATATTTTATAAATATAATATATAATAAGTAAACTAACATTTTATTAAAAATTACAGTAGAAGATATATTTAATTTTTGATAATAATATGCACTAAAAATTAATAAAACCATTTTATAAATTTTATGTAAATTATATATTTTCCTGGGAATCAGAAATAGTTAATCAAAATATGTAAAAACAAAGACCAATTGTTAATTATCTACGTAGTAATTAAGAATGCTATTTTGATTCGATTTTACTTAGTATTAACTAAAATAATTGAAAATCATACAATAACAATAAGAAATTAAGATATTTGTGTCTCAATTTTTTTTCTTGTACCACAATTTATATATTTTGAATTAATTTTTGTTTAAAAAAATCCTTAACTACGCCAATGGTTTACTATGGAATGCAGGTAAGCCATCATTATATATAATCATGGTAAGGTTCAAAATTGCATATTAGAAAGGTAGAGGTATACAGGTATTCTTGATATGCATTGCGCACATCAACGTTTGCTTTTAAAACTCTAGCAGGGCCCATGCTACTGCTATCACATAGAATATAACAGTAATTTCAATGCGTGTTTAAATACAGGTTCAGTTTGTTAAATAAAAAATAGATTTTATGTTGCTGTATTCATTTCTGAAGAAATTATTATTTATCGAATGTTTTTTATA
Organism: Nebria ingens riversi; assembly: GCA_018344505.1. NCBI lineage: Eukaryota > Metazoa > Arthropoda > Insecta > Coleoptera > Carabidae > Nebria > Nebria ingens. The sequence continues at coordinate 561,385 of JADQWA010000060.1, read as the reverse complement.
AGCAGCAAACTATAAAAGCAAAACCTTTTTATTTTTTTAATCTACACAACACGTAATACTAAATATTTTAAAAATCTTCCTAACTTTTATTTGTATATACAAAATATATTGCAAGTTGCAATCACATTATGCAGATCCCTAATATAAATATAACTGATATACTTGTTTGTGATGTGGGTTGCGTACTCGTACAGCTATTGATTACTGAAGACTGAAAGTATTCTATCGATTTTTACCAAATTTGATATAAATATAAATGCCCAATTTATGCCAGCCGTAATTTAAATTAAATAGACCCTATCTATACCAACTTGCAAAGTTTCAAAATAGTAGCTTTTCTTATTATTTATTGATTTGATTCATATTCACATATAGATGTGAATAAAGAGGGTAGTTTATATATTATATAGAAATTTAATTTTATGGTATGGTAGTTATCCCAAAGTTATATAGCTTATGTGCAAGTCTTTAAATCTGTAAGGATAATCTGTTTAATGTGGGAATTCTGTGCAAGTTTGTAATTCTCTAGGAGAATCTGTAACAGCTTAAAACTATTTTAATTATATTACAAATCGTATATCTATTGAATTTATAGTAAATTTATCGAACATAATTCTTGGTACTACATTGAAAATTGTTTCATTAAAGACCTTCAAAATTTACAGATGCGTCTTACAGAATTGCAAAAGGTTTACATTATTTTAATTGTATGCGTAGTACCAAAAAGTACATATCTATAGATTACATACGCATCTGTATAAATGTTAATATTGTTTGTTAGAGGTTATTCGTAATTTGTTACTTATATATTCCTGTATCTTTGGAACAAGCTAATATAAATAAATAATATTTAAAGAACTTACAAATGGATGATTCGCCTTATAAAAGTTCCTGTTGCACGCACAACACTTATGAAAAATATGTTGAAGAGATCACTACTACACTTTCACCAATAAAACCCACAAAACACAAGTGTCGCATATTTCAAACTATCTTGTAAATCTGTATGCAAAATACTCATATATATATATATATATATATATATATATATATATATATATATATATATATATAATATATATATATAATCTACAGATGTTACTCGATAGACGACCAAAACCAGACTAAATAATGATGGAGCTACAAATTTGGATACGTATAAACCTGTCTAATTTCCCTTCATTCCGTTGCGTAAGACATAAAAGTAATAGAAATAAATTGATGGAAAAGATTCTTTTTATTTTCAGGACTTTGTAGTTTACAAATATCTACTGAACATAGAAAAAAAAGCGTCTTGTTAAAATCGGAGAAGTATACCTGAATTACAATAATAGTACTATAAATAGAAAATATACAATTTCTCTTTTCTATTTTATTAATTATTACATATAAATATAGTGTAGATGTAATGGTCCGATAATATACAAGAATATGTGAATAATCGGGTCTATTTATTTAAGACTACTGGTAAGATTATAAGAGTTCAGTTTTATAGTTATTAATCATCTAAGTTAGAATCTGTCAACTATTTACACATGTACAATGACATCGTAATCATCAAAATATCAGTTTATTATTTTTTAAGGTAGTTATCATATACCTGGTGAATATATAATAAAAATAACTACCTGTATTTCTTATAGAATAAACGAAACATATTTAAATATTATTATTATATAGAAACATACATAAAAAAAATTAAATATTTTGCAGGTTTTGTTTTAGGACATATACAGAATATATTTTATTTTTCAAATATATTGGAATAAATGATTTATTTTCAAGCAATTTTTGGGCCACATTATCTAAAAAAATTCTAAGTATTATATTTTTAAAAATATATGCTATATTTCGCTGTGCTGTATCTAGCGCTTTTTTTATATGCCCTAAAAATTCAATTGAATTAGAAATATTGTGCGAAATTAAAAAAAATACTGTAGAGAAATGCGAATATCTTAAAAATATAAATAATATTAGTTTTTGCGAAAGAACATAAAGTGACACACATTCGCGTATATAAATAAAATAAAAATAAATTCTATTTCGAATATCACAACTACAAACATTTAATAATAAGTAATTTAGTTAACTATTAGTTATTAAAAAAAGAAACATTTTTATATTGCTTTTAAAACGATTTAATTTATATTTGGTTTAATTTGTCACACATTTTTTCCAACTTCAAAACAGTAAGCAACTGTTTTTGATAATACTTCAAACAAGTAACACGAAGGGTACATTGTCAAAAAACGATTATTTAACTAATTCGGTGATTAATATTAAATTATTATGCTAAAAATTTAGTGACATGAGCGTATCAACAATTTCAAACATTTCAATTAATTAATTTTAAACGTCCACAGCCTTCTCTATTTATACTTAAAACCAAAATATTTCGACTAATTTCGATCGAAAACTAAAAAATTAAAAAGATTTTTATAAAGGTTACAAATTATTTTACATTTATAATTTCCATATTTGTTTCAATTTTCGATCGCGGAGATTACAATTAATAACGCTAAAGTTATAAACGTTTACACCCTGTATTAACTAAGAATTAATTTATTTAATACTGAACGGATTTATAACTGTCATCTAAAGAAATTTAAGAAAATATTTCCTTATTAAATATTGTCCCTGTATAATCAGTAGTTTGATAACTGTCATTTTCATCTTGTATACATAATGTAGTCTTTCAAAGTTTATTTATTTATTTTGAATTTGAAACTTGCAACATATTAACGGCCATTCATGATTTAATATTTGATTGTTATAGGAGAGTTGCTTTTATTTTAAAACATTTGTAATTCAAAGAATCTATTTTATAGGAAAGTCAATCACTATGAGAATATGGTTGCTAAGTATTAGTTGAAGGAAGATAAATAGATGAGGTAATGCGTTCTATGGCGTTATTCTGTATACTCTATAACTTTGATAAGCACACACAATTTTGTGTCTATATAGCAGTATTAGCTCTTAAATTCGTTGCTAGATCGTAGTCGGTGGTATATATTTAACTTTGTTCTTTTGACCTGAAATTTCGAATCTAAATAATCTTGATTCAACTAATTATAAAATTGGTGACAATCTGAAGCTAGTAAAATAAATATAAATTCAGAAATACGTTCTTAACATACATTTTAGATTAAGATTGTAATATAAATTCCAAAAGTGTAGCAATAATAGTAATAAAATTAGTTGTTTTGAAATTCAAATGAAATTGTTTAGAAAATGACACAACTCTCCTACTCTGATAGGACATGTTATTGATGAATATCTTTGTTTTAAAATGACAATTTAAAAAGAATGAATATAATAAATGGGCGATGTGAATAACGCTAGCAGAACTGTTTGCACAGTTCAATATTATTTAAACCTAAAAACTCTTATCATAAAAGAGAAACATCTAATAAATTCATTTAAAAAATCACTTTTTCTATTATAAACAGATGAAATATTCGACCCTGCCGTTTGTTTTTTGGTTGTAAAAAAAAATATTATATTTTTGAAAAAATAAAATTAATTTTCATTAAAGTCTTGAATACACACACGATTTTTAACATTTTCCTTAGAAGCTGCCTGCGACTGATGGGTGTGAAACGTCATTTGGTGGTACAGTGACACCGGTAGGACTTTGGACCACATAATGTGTCAGTCTTGTCGGTAACACACCAGCATTCAACTGGTAGAATTCTACAAGCTGTAGGAGATCGTAGAATTTGGTGAAACCATTGTCCAGGGAGAAGACGTAAGCCTCTCGCACTGGGTCGAGAATGGGTGTGATTTGTGTATGGAGAACTTTTCCACCGCATCTGTATGTTAAGACAAAAGCGCCTGGACTTGATCGGCTATCCCTCACAAGGAACACTCTGTAAACAATGTTGAACATTAATTATATTGTTTTAATTAAGTGTTTCATGTTATTCCAACACCGAGAGAAATACAGAATTTTAATGGAAACTCAAATACAAATATTTTTCTCGTAAATTTATTACAATTACACTAATGGATGTATAAATAAATCAAAATGCCTTATTTATTTATTATTACTTAGTCAAGACGAATCATAACTTGGATCGCAAATACATTTTTCTTATTTAGTGGAAACTAATAACAAGTTGACAAATAATATTGTTTTACATACCCATCGACGGTTCCGTATCTGGTAACAAGAGCAGCGGCTTGATCACGACTCATACCACTGTGGAACCAAGGTTGGGTGATATGAACACCCGATTCGATGCCTTGGGGTATTGGAGAATGTGCAGGTGCTCTAGTGGACGGTCGCCATCGCCTGCGCCATGAATAGCCTTCGGCGGCGGCGATCGCTTTCGCTTCTTTTGGGTCGTCAACTATCCGGCCCACTGAACCAGTAAAGTCCATCGCAACCCTTGATCTGACGGATTCCTGAAACAAAAACAAACATTCAATTATATGAAAGTACGAGGGATTTTAATCATTTTCAAGTTTTCAATTGAGCTTCAAAGCCTTGAATACACAAATATCTTCTTCAGCGATTTAAATTAAATTTTGCGACGCATGAACAATAAAATAGATTAATTAAGTTGAAACATGAAACAGTAAAATATTTCCTATTGTTCTGAATTTAGTGTATTTAATAAAAATATATAATAATTTAGCAGTTGTAGTTTTCTTAATTTATTTTTAAATTTAGGCTGAGCTAAATATTAATTAGTTTAAATTTCGAAATCCACTTGAGAATCTTTTGAAAATTGTTTACACTGAACATAATTTCCTATGCTATTGTACTGGGTTGGTTCTTTAAATATAGGCGCAGAAACCTATTGAATTGTTGACGGAAGGGTGTGTATTTGTATGCGTACTGTGATGGTGAATCTCCGCCCAGAACATTTGTCTTATTTTAACAGTACCGCACACACGCGGGTCCGCTCTATTGAACGATATAAAACTGTCAGTTTGGTAAAAGAAACTTTTTACACTCGGATAACTGTGAACAGGAAGGTTCCCTATGCTTTCCGGCCCCACATATACACAGACACTTATCAGATTGTGAAAGACTTAAAAATATTTTCCATTGTGAGGAAAAACGAATTTGTTACAAAACCAGGGACGCATTCACTTACAAAAAAAATATTGTTATATTTTTTTGGCATTTATAAATCACTCTACATAAATTCTAAGACATTTTTGCAGTTTTAGTGAGCTTTGTACAGTGTCTGCACCGAATAAAAAATGGCCTATTCTAAACTAATTTTTCTCTGTAGCTTACAGATCTTTTTAAATATTATTAGTAGTCAAACAACATAGTAATCATTTTATCCAGATTTATTCAGTTATCCATAAATATATGTGTAGCAAAACAAATCTGGAGATAATTGTTTAGAATGTAAATATTTATATATTAGTAACTTGCTTATATTTTTTTTAAATATGAATATATGCGTTTAAAAAAATACTGTGACTGTTCGTTTTGCTTGTTTTAACAATTTTTTTTTACTTTCACCATAAATTGATTTTTTAAGTGGTGAGTTATCGCATTGGAGAAGCCACATTTAGAAAATCAGTGACTTGTGAAAATCTCACATCAACCGACAACCGCGCTGATAAAAATAGATTTGCTGTAAACGTGCTCGTAAAAAGAAAATCCCGATTATTAAATTGTATAACGCGAAGCCTTTCAGTTGCTTTTTTTCTTTCCACTTGTACTTTCAATCCCTGTTCTGAGATCTCTCTGTATTTCAAATCCCAGGAATAATATTACTAGAACGAAAACTCTCTTCTATACACACAGAAAACTGGTGATGGTGAATTTTATCTCCCAAGAAGATTAAATGTTCGCGTATCGTCATCCTCCGCATTTCGAAAACATAAAAAAGTTTGCTCTGCGGTAATTGAAAACGCAATTTTATTCCCTACCCTCAAGATTTTCAACCCCTAAACAAAAATCTTTCTCATATTTGTTATTCTAAAAATATAATCCACTTTATTTTATATTGGTATTATTATTATTTCATTTTACTTTTGAAATAAATTGTGCAAATTCTTACTTCAGTACTTGTGACATACAATTATACAAATTAACATTGCTCTTTGTCAAAACATTAATTATGTTTTAAAGAAGGCAAAAGACAACGACGATATTTTTTAAAATGTTAAAAAAAAACAAATATATTCATGATGCTTCATAAGAGGCAATAATTTTCCTGTAAAGTTTATTTATAATCGTTAAAAAAAACGCCGCTATGTCATTTTTGGCAGCAGTCCAAAGCACATTTTGAAACCGAGAGTTTTCAATAAATATACCTACTAAAAATACATGGATATAACAAACAATGTTTTGAACAAGCAATCATTTCGATCTCTGACATCGCATATTATTCCGTAGTAATCAACATATACTTAGTAATTGGAAAACTAATTATATGGCACGTGAACAATTAAATCAAAGTTATGATGAAAGTGAAAACCATGTGATGAAATTCTATGCAATTATTGCATAGTATCAGGTGTGACTAACTTGATCTCAGAGTTTTTTTTTTGAATTAATTATTTAAGAATCTTAATAACAATTATATATTTTTATTAACTGTAAGTTTCTTTTTAAATATAAACTGGCGTACAATATTATTTATAGCTGTAAGTGCGTTTGCAAATATTTTTACGAACAAGTTTTATGTTCTTACTAGGAATTCCCGACAAAAATGATGAAATCAATGCAACAACTGCCTAATACTATTACAGTTGAGTGAATGTACACTGTAATATATTCTGAACGTGTATACGCTCATTATTTATCAAGTTTGAATGAATGGATAATTTGAATTAAATTTAAAACTGAAATATGTGTACAAATACAAATAAAATATAGCTTATTGTAAGTAAAATTCGTATATAATTCAGCATTTTGTGACCGTGGGATTAAAACAAAAGAATAACATTTCAAAATAAAACAGAAGAAAAAACAATTCGACCAAGTACCGTTCGTATAATATAAAAAACAATAAACGTAAAAGACAAATAAAAAAATTACTGAAAACATCTGAGACTTTTCATCATGATGAAAAGCACATCATATAATGAACTCTTAAAGAAAAACGTCTCATTTCCAAGTTGTAACTTTTGATAAATAACACAGCAGGCTATATTATTAATAAAGCAAAGACAGCGCTTTGAAAATATTCATAATATACAACAATTTAAATTATTTTGAATATACTAGTAGGTGATTAAAGGCAAAACACTGCCTTGTTAATATATTCAAGATACTTTATAGTGAAGGTAAGTCAAAAAGATGCTTATTAAGCTCAATATTTTAGTGCACATCAACGCGTACTTAAAGATCGTTCTGGTGGATATACTACTTGGGAAACAACAAATATCTTGGATCCTCGTACGTTGTGCTTTAAGCTGTTACAACCCAGCACAAAATGAATAATTTATTCAATGATATTAAATAAAATTCAAGCAATATTTTATATTATACTAAATATATTACCAAGCTCTACAAAAATAAATACTACGTTTAAAAATCAATATAGGACAGCATTACATTAATTTAATAACGATGTGGAGCTGAGCGTTTACCATAAAGACAGGGAGTGATAAAGCGACCTGGGATTTAGTATCTGGCATGCGAAACATTAAGCACATTGTTCAATAAAACACCAAGTAAATGTGGTTTTCATTAAAAAGAAAAATGTAAAATAAGTTATAAATAATCTTCTCTTCTATAAAATTAACTGAAACACCGGTAAATCTCAATTCATCATGAATGCAGTGTTAGAATATCTTAAGACATCAACATTTTCGGAACATAAACCAAGCTTTAGTTCAAGATGAATATTTAACATTGTTAATATGAGGCAAGTCTTTGATACTTGAATACGAAGCAAAACAGAGTGAATACGCCCGTAATCCATCCAGTAGTGGAAGTTTTCATCAAAGCAGGCTTTTCCTAATAATGTGCACCACCCGTTCTTCCGGTGTTTGTTTTTCATCTCTAAACACATCCAGTGGCGTTCGTTTATAAAGATCACGTCAACCACCAGTGGCGTAATAAACTCTAAACCTCCTGGGTGTCTGTTAGGGTATTTTATCGCAATTTTTAATTAATTTATATATGTATCTTGCACACTGATGATTATCTGAATCAAGTTAGTTGGTTTAAAACCAGTTAGAAACCTTCAGTATGTAATAAATTATAGAAAATGAATAAGCTATCAATTTTTTTCATATATAGCTTTTAATCTAATCGTAAAGAATTGAGAACCACATTCCAATGTCATAATGAATTTGCGCGATTATTCGGTGACACGTGGTATGCCAAAGTGTAGAATACACAAGAAACAAAAGAATATATTATATTTATAGTGTTGATTTATAGGTTGATTGTTTAAAGTTATTATATAAATTGAATTAAAAAAATCACATATTAAAGATAATACAAAATAAAAAGCATGAATAATTTTTTTTAATACATATATATATAAGCTTAATTAATAGATAACTCTCTGATATTTGGGAAAAAATTAAATTTATGGTCGAATATTGCACAATTTAATTCCTTACGGGTCAAATGTTTTTAAACTTTTGATAATAATTATTTATCTATTTTTCAATTATTTATATAAAAATACAAAAGAAATGTGAACTAAAATTTAATTAATAGTTTTGTCTCTAAAAAGAAAACAAAATTTAAAGCATCTTATTATAATATTAAAAGGAGTTTTTTTTTGCAAAATAATTATGGCAAACGAAATTGCGTAGTGGTAAATGAAGTTTGCGTAATCACGGTCTGATTCCGCGACTAGGAAGCGAATATGATAACAGACAGATAAAAGTGTTATCAGTCATTTTTTGCAGCCTTATATGGGATATGGTTGATAGACTCAGTGTCTTTTTTTTATGATTTTACTGTGAAAACGCTAAAATGGGTCATCAATTTTTTCTATCGTGTACTAGATTATAAAAACCATATGCCACAAGAGTCTGTGTGCACTTGAGCAAGGATTAGTGATAATTAATTCGGATAAAAAATATTAATTGAAAATTTATATTACGAATAAAACTTAATATTTGATTATGACAACTGCGAACGATGGGCACATATATATTTGACAATATAAGAGAATGATTTAATTGCTTAAAATAGATAAATAATAACTTACATGCATTTTTATTTGTATTCCAAATTTCATAGTACTAAAAATAATTTAGATGTTCACACTATGCCGCTCACGTACGAACTGAAGGACAGGCAAACTCGACTGCCAATGTCAAAAATAAGAGCTAATAGGCAGCAAATAACTAATATTAGATTAAATTGTCAAAAAAAATTAGATAACTATTTAATATTGATAGTTATTCAATATCATATCAGTAACGGCCCCAGTTTTCGATTAGAGTGGGGTAAGATATCAAATGTACTTATTACGTCACGTTCAAGCGAATTGGGGACACAAATTGAACTTTTGGTGCCCCACTATACAGCGGGAAATTATTTCTAAATTTAATTTTTAATTTAAAGCAAAAATACTTGAAAGAAACATTTTTAATTAATTTTAAAAATTCAATAACATACTACAACATTTATTTTATAAATCAAAACCATTGATATCGTCAAGATAAGGAGCAGGAACACTTATAATTCTCATGCTAAATGATTGACAGTTTGATTTTAAATATGTGCTATGAAATGAACCTAAACAATGTCAAGCAGATCAAGATTAGGATGTCATAGTATGCTGGCACGCAGTTCTTACATTCGTTTATACAGAAAATACAGATGCCATAGGGTCAAGTGTTCCATATCTCGAGTTTCCATGTTCACAAAGCCCCCACACCCACAGCTGCACGTTTTTTAACTATTTTTATTATCGAGTACAACTCTGATATTATTTTACATATATTTAAAGTCATATGGTCTAATTAACAAACAGTCTATAAACGATTTATTACTTATGTTAGTTAAATTACTGAAAGCTCTAAAAGATCAATAATAAAATGAAAATGTGTTTAAAAGCGCGTTTTGTTTGAAGAGTATTTACGAATCGATATGGTAGTACTTAGAAAATTGAACAAGAATGATTCGTCAATGTATTACGGCTGTTTCATCCGAATAATGGGGTCTGACCCGTAGAGTTACCGGGGTCACTGTACAAGGTCAATTGTACGAATTGAGGCTCCTAAATTGATTCATTGTTCTTAAAAAATATGGTTCGATTGTCGAAAGAGTACGTCAGTCATACACAGATCAAATAAGATATAGATATACCAGTTCAAAAAAGAAAAAAGAAGTTACATATTTTTACTATAAACTTATAAATTTTCCATTGTTGTTTAGGAAGCTGAATGTAGATTATGTAAAAATGCAATTTTACTACAAAGCATTGTATAACTCTGGCTAAATTTGAATTAATAATATTCACATAAATCAAATAGTATTACTGTAAATGAAAACATTCGAACGTAGAGGAGATAATCTTGTACACGTGGCACTCAAACTGTCAATATTTCAAATAATTATTGCATTTAGTAATGCATCATCAGTGAAAAAAAAACTATAAGTAGTGCACATATTAATTTTATCAGTACTTGATAACGCTATACCCGATTCGTAATGAAGAGTCATACTTACGAATTCGTCGTATTAATTGTGTTACTGTCATTCTGTGATAAACGCATTTTGAAATTTGTATTATCATGAAACCAAAAATACCTCAAACATAAATCAACTCTACTGTATTGACTTTTTCTCTTTCAAAAATCTATTTCAGAATTTTGGTAGATCGATTCAAATACTTGTAATATCAAAAATAATCAATTCTACATATGATTTGATTGGTTGTAGTAATTCAGAAAATTGTTTCGAAGTTTTCTTTATTAGAAATCAATTTCAAATACTGATTACGATCGTGACCAGTCGACTAAAAACGCTCTGTTGCTTTATTGGCGATTCTTTTGTCTGGTTACTTAGTAATTGAATTGGTGGCAATGGTAACAATTTTCGGAACATAACTTGTTCCAAAACTCGCAACCCTGCATAATTAAAATACTCATTCGAATTTTAACCCTAACATACACTGCATTGATCCATGTAACCGAGGGAGCCCATTCTATAGCGCAAATTCGAGAGATATTTCCCCTAACTAAGGACTAGGCCATCGTCATTCATGTTGATATACCTTGCAATCTAGCATAACCACGTAACCTATTATTCAATGAATTCACATGAGAATCAATCTACAATTAATGAGATAGATACTTATATTTTGAGAAAGCATGTAATCATAATATATGGTAGTAATATTATAAAATGTTTCAAACATTAACAGTTTCGTTGATAATACATTTGTATAATTTCAAGATTGGTAATGGTGTTTTTCAGTTGTGAAGGTTGATATTTTATTCACATATAACAAATAATGGATGATAACTGTAAAAATAAATACATATATTGTCCATACAGATAAAAAGAAATAATCTATTATTAACTGTACATTTTTATTGTGCAGTGCCACTTTGTATATAGAGTGTATGTAAAGTTAAACATAAATAAATAATTTCCATTATCATAAGTCACTTAAATTTTAATAAGGTCCACATGCCTCATATATTTATATTACAAGTTAAAATCGCAAATTTATTTTGTGAATAATTTATTTTATTTGCAACTTGTCAAAAGCAGCAATATGGTTAAAAAATACTTATGTATATATTTAACAACTACTGCATGGTAGGTAATATGCATTTTACATATAAGCAGCTGACATACAAATGGACATGCAGTTGCTAGGCGAACTATCCCTATCTTTCTCGCTCATCGAAGAGCATCCGTTATCGCTATCTCACTTCAACCTAAATCCTCATATAACCCGAGGAGTGTGAACAAAGAGTCCATTGTTTAATTTCCCCTCCTAAGTCTATGTTTTAAAATATCAACCCATCCACTGTATACCCACTGAATTGGCATACGCTCACGAAATTTCACTAAATATTACCATTACCAAAAACGTTTATTAAAATTAAATTATCAGATCAATATATAGCTTAATTTACATCCAATTAAACTGTAATAGTGGGATGATAATAATCGTATTAATTTTTCGTAGTTATTCGTGCGACAATGTGGACTGGTTGACATTAGCTTTGTCGTGCAAAAAGTAATTTTCCATATTTCATCTGCAATTTCATACCGGAACACACCTATATAATTTACAACCGTTAATATACCGGATGCTTGACATCAGACGTGACGTATGATTTGTGTAGCATAATAAAACATATTTGATATAAATGTGAATATTTCTTTATTGCAACAATGACATTTAGACGTGTGCCAAATTTCACAATGTTCAAGCAATTCAGTTTAATCATAAATAAATACTGGCATTCGATTCCGATATGAAATTAATAAATAACTCATATTTGAATTCAAAAGCTGGAAACATTGGTGGTGGCACCGGTAAATTAAACTAACTTTTACACAAGTACCTGGTGAATTTGCATTGCTTTAGAATATAAATGGCATCATTATAGTTTAAGAGCAAAAGGGAAGAGAATGACACGTGATTTCTCTAACATATAAGGGATTATTTTCTTAACTTCATAAACGTGAGTTTAAATTAAAACGAATTAGATATTAGGGTGGCTAACTATGTTCAGTTTTTATTTTCATTTATTTAAATTCGCTTTAATACATTCCCCTCTATGAGCTTGTAAATCTACTTGGTTGGTTTGACGGAAAATAAATCGTAATTCAACCACTAAAGATACGCGAAGTTGCAAAAGTAAATATAGATTTTCGTAGAAAGTTAAAAGTGTGATGTATATCACAAGATGAAATTTCTTTTAAAAGTTGGATTCGCGTTTTACTTTATACAAAATATATGTAGTTACAATTTCCAGTAGTGAAATGCGATACGAATTCCTTTAGTTATTCATTTAATAATAAGTAAGTGTCTGTACGAAGATGTAGCCCGGTATGTTCATTTACTTGACGGCTAGCGACGGTGCACTTGCCGCTAACATATTACAATTATGCGGGCTCAAAAGCCATCTGAGTAATTTTAGCTAATATTTAAAAAATATATATATAAACTGTACTTACATTAGGTACTGTGTAACTGTTGTATTCTTTGGGATTAATGGTCTCCACCTGCTTGTTCTTAAATGCTCTGTAGTTTTCTCGCAACTGCTTTCCATACTATAACAAAACATAGACATTAAAATATTGTCAGTACATCTTTTGATGATACTGAAAAGATTTACGACGTGTACTTTGCCAACATTAATTACAATGTAAACATATTAGCTTAGCTTGGATACTGATTTAAATTATCCAATCGCGAATTATAGCTGCATTTATTAAATATCTTTCATATTTCATTTAAAGCAACAGCTGTATTCATAGATATGTTAAAGTGATTTTTAATAAATCCTCACAAATATTGATGATTTCGATTTGTTTTATATCAAATATTATTATTAAGTAGAGCAGAGGTTCTCAAAGCAAAACATTAAAATATTATTCATTAAATGGTATTTGAGTAATTAGATTAGATTTTCGTTCTAATTGTTTTTATCTGGGGTTTTTTTTGTATCAAAAGGGGAAGAATTTGGGAAACGTTGATGTAGAAATTCGTTGTATGTATGTATTACAAGTTTGTTGTTATGTCCAAGTAAATAACAATGACTACATTTGTATATATGTATAATACAATAATCAATTTATTGATATATCTAAGTAGTAATATAATACATAAATTATAATAATACCTGCCCACTGAGCGTTATCTGAAAGGTGATTCATTTGATATGCAACGTATGCAATTGCTTACACCGGTCAATTCACTGTTGATTTGTGCATGCACAGCATTATCTCATCCAACATGTCACTTATTATCCTGACCATGACTACTGTGCATGCCCAACCATATGCAGAAAACACCTTCATATTATATTATTCAAAAATGTACGCTAAACCCGTTGAATTACTTTAAATATAATAAAATTTTATTACAATTTGACATCCGGTATTTCTTTTGTTAAGCATTTGCGTACAGTAGCGAATTATTTTTCAAAATATATAATAATAGATTTTATTGATGCTAAATTTACGATAAAAATTTAACTTGAAACTAGTTTAACTTAAGTTATACGTAATTAGAAGTATATAATAACAATTTGACAAATACTATTTTCAATTTATTTAAAGATTCAATACTTAAAAATAAATATCGACAATTTCTATTCCTAGTAATTAATTGGCTCTAATTAGCATGCTGGCTGTCGTCAATTTAAAAATAAACAACTAAAAATTAGATGGATGAAAGTTGTTTCATCTTTATGCAAATATATATATATTAGAATTTATAATTTTATAAACTAGATTATAATAAATCGCATTGCATGTTTGTGAGTGCGTGATCACTCGGTGTAATAATTAAAATGTGTCAACGTTCACCCATGTAGTGTGCACGTACCTAAAAGCCTATTACATTGCTCTAAATCTTATCGAACGATCCATCTATGTATACTAGCTACTAAATAAGTTTGAGGTCGATCTACCGTTGCTTAGATCTATTATCTCTCCCACCGCATTTTGTATTATAGATAGATTATATATCTATAATAGGCATGTACAAATTCGAGTACAGTTGGCCAATTTGAAGTTACGACGAAATTTCTATTCCAAACCGAAATTCTCATTTGGGAAACTATGTGGTATACTGTGTTTGTTTCTGCATTAATTTATTATCGTAATGCAGTAATTAATTTAGATTTATTTTATTTTATGCAGCTTGTGGCTTACTAATTTCAAATTGTGATACATGGGAAGTTATATACAAAAGCGACACAGTCAAAGTTTACTCTTGTGGAAAAGATACATTTTATGATATTTAAGTACATAAATCCGGTTCATTATATGTATTTTTTAGCATTTGAAATATATTTTGCAAGTTTTAATTTATCTGTTTAAAAAAAAAAACTCCATTTGTTTAATTGATAGTTAAAATCACAAATATGCATGAAATAAATAAATATAATAATTGTTACTATTGCAATATATGTATTGGATCGCAATTTATGAAGATATTATTTGAGACCTTGGATTCAAAAATATTGTGACTTTGTACTTGAAAAAGAATTTCTTGGATACAAAAGTAGAGTGTTGCTTACCTTTGCAAGCCTCATGGCTGTCAGCCAACACGTTCTGGCGCGTTCCGAGTCACAAGCAAGACACCGGAGTCCCGGGCCAGTGTCGTCGTCCAGACCGGCGTCGCCGGCGCCGTCCGCGCCAGATGGACGCAGACAAATGCCCCACTCCGTCGGGGCGCGAAACTGATTCTTTGCGTTCAGCGTCGTGTACACGTGGTAATCGGAAAGTCGAGCGAACACTGACAATTGACCAGCTTCTGCTTCACTAACCTGAAATCAGAAATTTTAAATAATAATAACTAATGGTAATAGATATCTTTATTTGTGGATTAGGGTATTGCAAAATAATTTTTATCGGAAATATAACACTAACAATGACAATACGATGACTAAACAACGAAAACAGTATCGAATGTTTGGGTTCCAAGAATATGTTACTGCAACACCAAGTTGTAGTGATGCAATATAGGAAAATAGTCCAATTTTTTTTGTTATTAAAACAAAATCAACAACTTTAACGATTTCGTCTTTTTTTTTCGACTGAATATTCACATAAATATTGCAGATACTTATAGGCTAGTATTACTTAAAAATTATGTCGAAGAGCAAGAAAAAAGTGATAATTCTTTTGATTTTCCTTATAGAAGCAATTGAAAGTAATTTTGTATTAAAACTAAAATAAAAGTAAAACAGGGTTGCAAATAACATCAGAGAAATACTAAATAATATAAAGAAATAGACTTTCTGTTTCATCTTTAATTACTAAAGTTTACAAACTTTAGTCCAAAATATATAGTTTAAATCATGACATACAAGCGATTACAAAAGCTTATATTTTTATATATCCTTGTCAGACATAGCTTCAAAAGAGGATTATTATTGTAGTATTGTAGAGTTTTAGAAACACTGGACCAGTATAGCGTGATACTTCATCATGAAATGATACATTTTCGTTTGGTTGAGTTATTGGTTTTGTTCGTGTGTTATCATAAATATAATTAGGATGAATGCCCCCACGTGGGCAAGTAATTTATTTGTAACTAACCCTTAATACACGCACCTCAATTTCGGTTTTCAAGGCCACATTGACATCAAGGGCAGGTTAATCATAACATCGATTTTGTAATTACACAGTTGAAAATAAAATAAAACTTATACGTATATTATATCCAATTTTTAACTGAAATGTGCAAAACATATTGGGCATATATAAAATTTTATAGAAAACAATGTTACAAAAACCTGTCATAAAAAAATCATTTTAAGAACAGTATAAGTTGGCGGTCCAATTATATATTTTTAAATGAGATCCAACAAATGTAATACATTTTGTAAAATGTTTGATGCAACAGTTGTGCTTTGGGCTAGTGCCATAAAAAGCACTTGCCAAAATTTCGGTCGCTATGCATTTTGGTTATTTGAGTACACTGGACGTGGAACTGATTTTTACTAGTCAATTTCAACCCATAAAAAAAAGTTCAAGGTCTTTCTAATCATATTCAATTCCACGAAAGCCGTACGAATTTTGTTGCAGAGCAAGCAAGGTTTAAAATAAATATTATGTTTTTACATCGTTCATTTCATCATTGAAAATTGCTTACTTTAAATTTAATATAAAAAAAAACAATCACTTTTATAGTTATATTTTAGAAAGGGTTAACATATTCTTTACATCTTATAACCCAATGAATTTGTAAGCTTTTCTATTCAAATGAATATGTTGATTTATGTTGATAGCAACAAATTTAAATTGTAAAATACTTTTTTATGTCGCTAGTATTAAAATTCCAGAGAATCTTCTAAGTGACAAAATTCTTTTATCTTATCGCAATAAATCTAAATAAAGACTTCATTTGAAAGTTTTTTAATGACAACTGTCTGAAAAAGAAAATCTTTGACGTATGGAATGCGAAAAAAAACTTCCAAATATATGTAAATGGGTAATATACATTTACGGAGAAATATGCACATATATACCATTCAGGTTATTCTTGATATATAATTTTTATAAATATTTTTTCGGTGAATGTTTTTATAATCCTTTCAACAAAATTACCAAACTTGGAGAACCTAGGTTTCAGTAAATACCCATCAGTTACCCAAACAATGTTTCCGCATACAAGAATTTAGAGAATAATTTAATGCAAAATCATGTTTCATAAAATTCGACTCATCCGTTTTTGAATTACAGTGCATACAGATAAAAACCTGTAGAAGATGTTTAATATAAATTAATAGACGCTCAAAACGGATATTTGCGTTAAAATCTCAACTTCGTATAAGAAAATAAAAATGAAAGTATTTTTTAGAAAATCGAAATAAGTGAAAAACATACAAAAGCGAAATGGTTTCTTTGCAAGATAGGAGGCCTTATCCGGTGGAATAAATTAAGGAAACATGACATAAATGTAATCAATATAAGTAAGTACAGGAAATGCAAAAAAAGTTACAGCTGTGATCATTTTTCCAGTTGCATTTTGTCGTGTCGTGAAAGTGCATTTAACTAACCTTGGTCTAATAGCAATGCATCAGTTGCATTTAAATTTTTTGCCAGACAATAGCGATCCTGCCACTTGAACCCATAATTATATAGACGAGTATAACTAGACTTTATGGCTATGTGTATATAAATGCATAAAAAATAACCTTCACATTTTGATACCAGGTGATATTATAATGCACTAACCGTTAAAAATGAATGTTGAATAAAAGTGTATGACGCATTTTTTGCTAGTAATGCATGGAGTAATTAAATTATCATTTTGGACAAGTCTAAGTACCCACATGTAGTCATAATTTAAATTATCCCAGTTTTTGTTGATACGAAAAAAAATATTGATATTTTAGCAGTGACGTTCGATTGTAAAATCAAATAAAGGTATAATAAAAATCAAAAGCCACGTCGTCAAGCAGAACCACCATCGGCAAAGCAGGTTAGTGTGGTAGTCTGTTCAATGATGAGTCATTCTATACACGGGAAGCTTATAGAAAACCAGTAGTGACTTCTTGTTGGCAAAGAGAAGGGGATAAGTGTGAAACCGTAAATCTTTGCCATTTTGAAGCTTCTTATAGATGTTGTAGTTAGAGGGGCAGAGGAATAAGTTGATTCGATTGAAACCGGACTAGAGAACTTCAGGCTATTCGATCTATATTTATTGAACTTGTATATCGCAAGCAGTGTTGGTAGCTTTGGGAGTAGTGTTTGCAACTGTTTATTTTCTTAGAAGCGGATATTATTTTATCTTCGACTTTATCTATTACCTATATTTACTTGAAGTTAATAGGAGTGCTGCTGGCATTCTTATTATTAACCCTCTACTGTTAGAATATTTGTTTAAATTATACACCATTAGCATTAGGTGTTATTTTGAAATAATTTCTTACTGGCTTTTTTCTACAAGCCTAACTAACACCAGTATCAATCACTTATTTCACAATAAAACGCATGAATAATCAGATAATATTGCCACACAAGATGCGATTTTCATTTAATAGTCACTGAAGAACAATAGATATTTAATAAGTTTTAATGGTTAGTAGACATTTGGTTTCATAATCATTTTATTTCCGTTTCGAAATTTCGATCATCTTCAGGAAAATTGTTGTGAGACAAACAAAATGTGCTACTTCTTGTATTTACTAACATCTGGAAAGTCTCCATGAATTTGCTTTAAGCCATAATATGGAAAGATGGTAAAAACCTGTTTCTGTCAACTACTGAGTATCGAACATTTCTTTTGTTCAGTTGTTTAAAAGCTAAAGGTATTGTGAAGCCACCATACATGATAATAAACATAATTTTATAGTTTCTCTATAAATAATTTTGAAAAATGTTTATATATATATATATATATATATATATATATATATATATATATAAATATATATATATAAATATATATATATATATATATATATATATATATATATATATATATATATATATATATATATATATATATATATATATATATATATATATATATATATATATATATATATATATATATATAAATATATATATATATATATATATATATATATATATATATATATATATATATATATATATATTATATATATATATATATATATATATATATATAAATATATATATTTAGTTTTCCTGTGTTTAAAGAACGTTTTTCGCAAGTTTTTTTATGATCCCACTGGAGTCATATTTCGTATCCTCCAGCAAAATAAATAATCTATATGTATATCTATATAAATATTTAAATTGCGTTAGAATTAGAAATATAGTGAGTGTCTACTGTCGAGCCGACAAAGGGAGTGTAATCATGAATAAAACACAGACAGTGTCCTTTGAGCGTAATTTAGCGTTAGAATATTAATTTCACAGGTAAACTCAGATGAAATCAGCCTACAAATAATCCAGTTAGCTGTGAACAGAGCCCGTTAACACTGCAGTATGCGTGGTGTATATATAAACAATTGCGTGCGACGATCAGCTGAGCGCGCTGAGTTGACGCTACTACCTAGCGCAACGCTAAATGCAACGCGAGGATCTCATGAAATTTTCATGTTCTACACACACGCAACATCGATTTTCATCCAGAGTTGCCTTTCATTCAGACAAAGCAAAAAGAAAAGAGTTACGTCAATCCAATGCTAGTATTGACCAACATTTTAATTCTTAATCATGGTTAGTTAAAACTTTTTGCACGATACAAACGGTACATATGACTCATGAAAGTAATTTAAGCTTTTTATTAAAATATTTACCTGGTTAAATTTACCAAGTACAATCTTATCTTGTTTGTCATTATTTCAACAAAGATAATTGTGTTGTCAACCATAGGAACTACACGTTCTTAAATTACACTTTATGAATGAAAATTGCTATCCAAATTTACTTCTCACAAATATTATGTTTCGGTCCAGTTCTATCACTAATATGACTTTTAGAATTTTTAAACATATTCATAATTATTTGTCGATAACCAGCCATTTAATTGCATAAGTCAACTAACATAAATATTGAATTGTGCATTTTAAAACTTGCTAAAATTCATTTTAACCCAACTTTTGATGAATCCATAAAGTTGCAACGTCTTATTTATCAGATTAAACACATCACTTCCGCTTGATTAATTGTTGCAAACTAATAAACTCTTTCAAACCTAATAATAAGAATTTTAAATATATTTTCTAATTTTAAGCTCATCCGTTCTGAGCTACAGAATTTGTATAATATTTCAATGAATCACGTGATGATTATTTTAAATTAAAAAAATCAGTTATCATGCTAAGGTAAATATTTGACTCAGTACTTCATATGTATATGTAATGTAGATAATACATATATGTTGCTGCCTCGACCGTGAATTATTTTCCGTATGAAGGCTGTATCGAATTAGTGGTTGCTTGCTTTAGATGATAACCTTTGATCCTTGCGCATACATCAAATAAATTCTCTAATGGTCAACAACATTTTCCCAACAGGAAAATGTACATATGTATTAAACTCGGTTCTATCTTCATACAATTTAGTTTAGTTTTGGCAAAGCAAAGCGCTACAATCATTAGCTCCACCTATTTTGGTCATACGAAGCTTATACGAAAGAGTATGTATGTATGTATGTATGTAGGAGCTGAACAGTCAACCAAATTAAAAACGCAATGAAACTCGCCGTTATGTTTTTGATATATAAAGGTGTTACAGTTTATATTGTGGCCAGGCGTAATACAACGTACAAAATCGATATTAAGCTCTTTTAAAATAAAATAGTGAAAGCGATTTCAACTGAAACTGAATGCCGCACACACTAAACATAAAAAAGTTTTTGAAGTCGTGGTATTGTATATAATACAATGTTTTATTGTCGAATAAAAAAAATTACATTTGGAAAAATAAAAATATATGATTGATTACTTGAAAGTAACAATAAAAAATTGGGGCAAACTTGCGAAAACTAACGAATATATGTATTTTTTTACGATATATTTATAGTGGTGTTTTATCGAAAGGAAAACTTTTTTTATTATTCGACAAACATTTTTACGAGATTAAAGAAATAACGGCCTAGCAGATAATCTAGGTATGCGAACTCTACAGGGGCCCATAGTCATTCCCTAAAAAGGGTAAGGCTTTTATGTGTCAGCAAATTTGCTGCTTTATTCAATAGAAATGTGCAGAATTCAAGTAAATGGTTTGGGATTCTAAATATTTTCACAAAAAAATGAATAGTGACATTTCTTGTTGTTCAATTGTTAAACTAGACGAATATTAATTGTTTTTAAAAACAAAATATCTATGTTAGTTTTGTAATAGTATAGGTACTATATAAACAATTATTATTTTATTTTTTTTATGGAAATAATAGGTGTATTTTGTCAATTATAATAAATATTTTGACATCAATGCAAATAAATAAATTCTTAGTAATTCAACAAATTTATTTATTGTCAGTACCTATCTATAAATAATTTTATTTCGTAGAAACTAACAAATATATTTTATTGCGAGATGAATGAACTCGGGAATTATTTATTTAAGAAGACATTTTAATAAGCGATAGCAGAGACTTAATTAAAAAATTATCATTCCTAAAGTGTCAAATATATAGTTTAATTCGTTGCTACCGTATCTTTATTTTATTAAATCATACACATATTTGTCATTGTGAAATTGTACAAGTTCAAACGTGTGCACTACACGTTTGAACTCGTCTGATACTGTTTCCTAATTTATCCCAAGTGACACTTACTAAAATAACAAATTGATTCGTAAGAGCCATCGCCTTTGTTGAATTACTAAAGTTGCAACGGCAACGAAAATACAGTGAAATGCAACATAATTATTTGTTAGTTGAAATTTGAAATACAAGTCTAGTGTTTGAGCAACTAAAAATGTTACATGGTTAAAGAAAAAGCACTGTAAATTGGCTATATATGTAAAAAAAAGTTTCTTCAAAAACAAGTTCAGTACTTCAATTGTCAGTCCAATTTTATATAAATGCAAAGATGTATATTGTTGAGTAGACAACAAGTCTAGTCGTTCTTATAAGTTTTCAATTTTATATAATTTAAAGACTAACTGTGTGTTCGTAAATTTCATGCAGAGATTGAAATTTAAATAAAAACCAATGTAAACTTACCGCAAATATAAACAAATTGAGGAAATAGGTACTTGGCAGTTTCGCTTCTTAATCACTTTTTACAGGCACTCTTTAAATTTTTCTCAAATTTATGTAATAAAATATATATATATATATTTGAGAATGAACTATCAGAAAACGCGACTTATTTGTTAATTATCACAGTAAAAAAGTCGCAAAGAAAAGTTAGAATACGAAAGAAGAAAAACGGCAGCCACTCTCAACAAATACCGGCATTCAACTAACTCTGTGACAGTTCATTTGACAGCCGGCGAACAAAGCCCGAACGAAGCTCGAACCGGCTGCGGATACACCCGAGCAATTGGCAATCAGCTGAGCGACTGTGTTGCTATGGCAGCCCCAACCGGCACATAACGTTCATGCAAACTTGGCTCTGAACTCGTGATTTACAACAATGAGATTTCAAATGAGAGAACTATTAGAGTTTTCTATAACTTTTTTAGCTAATGAGCACTAATTTTGTGTTTGCAATACACGAATGGAAAGTAAAGTTATGCAACCTTGAACTCTTATGGATTTCTTATTCAAATCGAGCACTACTGAAAAATGAAATATTACTGCTATTTTGGCACAAGAATGACTAAAATGGAACGGAAGAACAATATTTTTGCATCGTTAATAAGTTTGAAATTTTTTCATCGCAGCTGAAATTATTATTACATGTTGTCAGTGCATAAAAAACTGGTCAAACTAGCGGCAATAACTCATAAAGATATATCTATGTAATAACGAATGGCCGATACTAATAAAGATAAAATATAATCACATATTAATGGGCACAGCTGTTTATGAAATGATCTGATTTTAAATTTAATTGATCTCTTTTGCTACTCGATTGATCATTTCCACAATAAATATATTTTACTCCAATAATTATCTTTCTTATTTATTGTACTAGTTGATTTATTTGATATTTACAGAAATACTCCTCAATCTGTTACAGATTGAGGACCATTTCTATAACAGATTATCTGTTGTAAAAAAAAAATACGTCAGTAGTTACTTATTAAATAATTCAATGTTAAGTTAGAGAAAATGTCGTAATTCGTTAGAATTTAATTTACAAAAACCTTACAAGCTAACTTTAGGGATTTCATTAGTATAAAAATAACAAGCTTCTAGGGATTTTCTATTTTTTATGTTGGTATCGTACATCTCTGCAGATAGAAACAGCATTGAGGAATAACATTTCATTATTTAAAGATAATTAAGTTGCGACACAAGGTACACGAAAGCTCAGGATACTAAAACTGATTATGGTCGCAAATACATACATACATACACATTTCATACACTTATACACAAATTGGAGAAACTTCAATGTGACTTTTATGCAGTTTGAATAACGCATGCGTGAAGAACATGTATAGAACCCAAATATTCGGCAAACGTCGGTCAAGTTCGTGTAGATCCAATTTCTTAACTAAAGGATACACATTGTTTAATTTTTAAATAAGGCTTCTTTGAAATGGTATAGTTCCTCGTAGCGCATTCTACTGTGAAAGGTTGCAGTTATTATTTATGAAGTGTATTTTGCATTAAAAGCCTCTTTGTAAACGTGCTGGTGAATTATAATCGTTCGCTTCAATAACCCTGACTATTTAATTTGCGGTGTCAGCGCCTAAAGGGACTATTAGCGGTGTAATTCTATTTATTTAACTATTACATTACACGAATCATTCATTGTACCAAGAATTTTGTATTTTAATTATTATTTTATATTAAACTTCATTAACTATACATTTTCAATAATTTTCCAAATACATTTCCCCCTTAGGCAACTTTATTATTAGAAACCACACATTTTAGTATTCAAAATCATTATTATTAAATTAAACAACTTGGGAATCGGATTTTTTCAAAATAGTTTTTATAAACAAGTACAACTTAATTTATAGTAACACAAACGCCGTATAAGAGCTTTAAAGCACCAGTAGCACATGTTACACAACTCGTAAGCGTCAGTAGGATTCACAACGAATTTATTATATCAAAATAAAAGAATTACGAACTAATGGGGTCAAATTATAAATTAATCTATAAAGCTTAAATAATAGTTGAAAGTGAATTAATGGCAATTTCCATAAAATAACTCATTCTACTAGTAATATTGTCAATAGTCAATTTTGACTATTATTGTTCCCGAATGTAATAATTTAACACACAAATCGCATTTCGCAAATTGATTTATTGGATCCAATAAATATCTATGCAAAATTCTGTTTACAAGTATGATATAATACTGTATGGATATTTTAGCAAACTTTCTGAAGATATTCATTTATTTATTCCATGCATTGTGATTTAATTTTGAATAACAATACAAAATATATACAATGCGGCCTGAACTCCGGCGGAATATTCATTTAAAAGTGTCGAGATAAAATCTTGTCGAGACAGTTTAAATTTAGAGTAGTTTCCGTATTTAAATAAAATTCTTTCTCAAGTCTGCGAAAATCTATAATTTGAAAGCTGATGTATACATTCTTAAAATAAACTAATAACTATAGCAAATGAAATTCACTTCCACAGCTAAAAGAAGTCATAACCATAAAACATTATTGTTTGTATTGTTCTACAGAGTAATAGCTGCAAAGTATCTAGATACTAATATGTAATTGGTATTTAGGTGTGTTCTTATTATTGTTTTGTTTTCATTATCAGAAAAGCACTTATTTGTTTAAGAACATTCGACCTCGTGGATGAGAAATTTTCAATTAAATAGGTAGCTACTAATACCGGAAAACACATTGATTCATTTATCTAAATCAGTGATACTGATAAACATTTTAATTAAATGTAATCAAGTGAAGAAATTGGAGATTTTTTAATTAATTAAAATAGCTTTTAAAATTCTTTTGAAGTTTTGCCCATAGCGAAAAGAAACTTAAATATAGATAAAAATGTGGTTATCATCATCTATTAGCGAGATTAAATTTTGGCCAATTATTATAACGAAAATTTCGTTATATTATTAATATTTAATTTAATAAATAAATTACGTGTTATAGAATATATAATTATTTGTCTATTGCTACTATGAACTATTATTATTTCTTGTTTAAATTAATTAAGATGATTTTTATTTCAAGTAATTTAAACTAAAATTATAAACCAAAGTGTGATGATTTGTTTCAAGTATTTTCCGTGACGTTCAATGACTGCATTGCGCCATCATTTAGATATCTCATTTTTCGATATAAATGAAATACATATCAATAAATAAATCGACGAAAATAACACTAGTAATTATAGATAGAAGGTAATAGCAATTGACTTACAAGTGTTCCGACATTATGAATTATTTTTGTTCGATCTTATGCATACACAAGTATAGAAATAGGTGATATATGAAGTGCAGTGCAGCCGTCTGTTTACATGTCGAAGGCCATCTGTGCTACACCATTTTCAAATTTAATTTCCCTTTCGGTTTATAAATAACTTTTTACAGCCAATGTACGGTTTGTAGCTCACAATATTCATAAACACATTTTTAGAATTTATATTCAATTTATCTTACAGTAACAACATTTCCTTTTATAGTTAATTCAAAGAATAAATTTAGATGATAATTTAAGTTCGATAATATATTTTATAAAGTATTAATCAATTTGACAATATATATATATATATATATATATATATATATATATATATATATATATATATATATATATATATATATATATATATATATATATATATATATATATATATATATATATAATATATATATATATATATATATATATATATATATATATATATATATATATATATATATATATATATATCATAGATGAACAATAACTATTGTAAAGCGTGGAAAATTATGAAAATCTATATGGTTATTTTTTCTATAGCAGTCTAACTTCAAAGAATAAATGACAAATACGCGTCTAGTTAGTGTATTTTACGCGCGAAGGGTTGCTATGAAAGACGACAATAGAGTATCCGTCATCCGTCATTATACGAACGCAGTGAATTACTCAGTTTATTCATGTTGAGGGGCATTAGTGATATAGAATTCGTTTTCCGACACTCTATAGATGATGGCAGTGGCAGGCGGACCAGAATACAGTTAGTACACTAGAGATTCTCTTCAAAAACCAAAGAGGGTTGTGACGTCACTGCTGAGGAAATCACCCAGGAATTAATAATGAATTAATCATGTTCCGATAATACGCATAGGTATTGCACAGGAAGTTGAGCTTATCGCTTTACTTTCCCTAACTTATTTAGGCAACTTTGGACAATAATTAGTGTTAGTGGAACCCTCTGAGAATTTCAACTAATACTAAAGTTAGACAGTGAAACTTAGATTTAGAGCAGCTAGAATAGTTTCAACATATTTCAATAGCTCTGACGTTTCTGAGATAATTTATTATGTTTGCAAAAGATAGTTAAAAAAAAACTGAACTTATAAATGTGTTAGCAAAACATTGATTTCAAACTAATATTTGCCAGAAAATTTAAAATAACATATATATATATATATATATATATATATATATATATATATATATATATATATAATATATTTATATATATATATAAATATATATATATATATATATATATATATATATATATATATATATATATATATATATATATATATATATATATATATATATATATATATATATATATATATATATATATATATATATATATATATATATATATATATATATATATATATATATATATATATATATATATATATATATATATATATTGTCACTAAATAAAAGAATGAAAAGGCGAAAACGCTTGGAAAGTAGATCATCCAATAATTTCCACTGGCTTCAAAGTTCTATAGCGCTGGAACGTTTAAATAAAAGTGCTGTACGGACAACTTCAATCGAATTTGATAAAGCGGAAAAGTCTACTTTGAAAGCGTTGGAGCAGTGAGAACAAATTCACTTTATGACGATACAAATCAAATAAATTCATTTATCACTCTTCTATGACTGCACCAAACTGTTCCATATTTATATGTGCTGTATATATTGCGCTCCAAACATCAAACTCAGTCAGTTGTAAACAAGAATAAATCACAACGGCTGGTAGATACGAAACGTTCATAAACGAAATTAGTGACTTCCCCTCACCAATGATGATTTCATATCGTGGGGTTGCTTCCATCACAGTTTCGTACGAATGACATGACGAAATCAAATTCATAATAATCGCGTCTGAGTTGCGTATTTTAATTATAACAAATATATAATAAGTCAAAAATGCTTTATAAGCTTTTAAAAATGCCATGTTTATTTTGAGTTAATAATTTTATATTAATCACTTGATTTTTAACTAAAAATTTCTCCTTTATTGACAACAGTGTAGTTGTCAACTAAAAAAAAATATGTATATATACATTTATATATATATATATATATAATATATAAAAATATATATATATATATATATATATATATATATATATATATATATATATATATATATATATATATATATATATATATATATATATATATATATATATATATATATATATATATATATATATATATATATATATATATATATATATATATATATATATATATATATATATATATATATATATATATATATATATATATATATATATATATATATATATATATATATATATATATATATATATATATATATATATATATATATATATATATATATATATATATATATATATATATATACAAATTCGTGATGAATAAACATTTCTATCCCATTTCATGTTTATGATGAAATATCACAGCAGGATGACACCGTCAAAAAATATTACCACAGAAAAGTGAAAATATTTTTAACAATTGAGTAACATATCACCACGAGAAAAAAAGAATTGTTTTTCATTTATCAACGGAAACGGTTTTGTGGCTATATCAGCAGGAGCACCAGCAGGACATCGAAAACTGAGCTTGTCAAACTTTTTTGGTCGAAAACATTATTTCATCGCTAAATATTAATGGTTCTAAACATATCTAATTAAGTTTAAACTATTTGTAAATACAAAAAATAATAACTATTTGTAATGCAGTATCAATAAAAATCACATTAAAAACAAAAAATATATAAAAAATAAATTTTATTCTTATAGTTTTGTCGATTTGTTTACGAGATGTTAAAAATAAACGATAATAATTACTATTTTTTAATCTTAATCATAGTTTTATATTAGAAAATATATTTTTGCAATATTGATAACCACTGGTTTAAGTCATGAATAGAGCTCCGTGATGGATGCTGTGGTCCATTCGGAGATCAATTCCAGATTGAACGGTCCCAAGTTACATAGATATGTGCACCCTTGGCGATAGGACAAAAAAATTAATGGATTACATAAAAAAGAAGGTAAGTTTAGTATTGCAAAAACAACTTTTGTACGACCTTAACTTTGAAACCTGAACACTAATGGAACGTTGCTCTGTGTAATGCTAAGAGGATTTGTACAGGAAAAATATATAATCTAACTTAAAATATGGTAAAGCTTTTAAAATATTTGCGTACGGTAATACTGCATTATATATTTATATAACTTTTTAGTTTGCACTTTGCAATTTCTATTTAGTTGACAACAACTTTTTTTTCTCGATAAATTGACGCGTTAACAATATATATTTACACGTAAATCGTCGAAAATATAGCTTAGTTTTAAAACATATTACTGAAATTTAATATATGTAGGTGACTTCCACACATTGACTAAGGTCATGTCAATATCGTGTCGTACATGGCCAAAGGTACTATTGCGCAGTAAATAATTGTATAGCAGTATATTTGCTTGCAAAGAAGTGAAAAGGATAGAACTTCGTGATTAGAAACGTGTGTGGGAACCCTAAACATATAAAAACATGAACGCCGCTGGACGCGCCGTGTAGGAACGCACGCTGCAGTAGCTTAGAGACGAAAAGCGGCTTACAGGACGTGCGGTTTGTGCCACAGCAGGCTAGGGGACAGAGGAAAGTACCTAACCTAGCTCAACATGACGTGTAGAACATAATAAATTTAATTTCTATCGCTTTAGCAATGAGAGAAAGATACAACGAACATACTGTACAATAAATATAAATATTATGATGATTGGTTATTTATTACTTGTGTATTGTGTTTATGTAATAGGATTTTAATTAAATTTATAATTGTCAATTCATTCCAATATGTTAATCAAATTATAACGTTTTTATCATAAATTTAATCTCTTTAATTTAAATATTAATTTAATTTACGCGTACATATATTAGACAAATTACTAAAAATGATTCAATCAAATTATATTATTTTGTATCAAACTCAATTTTTAGAGTTTCATTTCTTTTATATAAAGTGTAAGTAGAATCTGTAACAGTTTTACTATATATGTATATATATATATATATATATATATATATATATATATATATATATATATATATATATATATATATATATATATATATATATATATATATATATATATATATATATATATATATATATATATATATAATATATATATATATATATATATATATATATATATATATATATATATATATATATATATATATATATATATATATATATATATATATATATATATATATATATATATATATATATTATATATATATATATATATATATATATATATATATATATATATATATATATATATATATATATATATATATATATATATATATATAATATATATATATATATATATATATATATATATATATATATATATATATATATATATATATATATATATATAATATATATATATATATATATATATATATATATATATATATATATATATAATATATATATATATATATATATATATATATATATATATATAAATAAACATATATATTTTAAAGAACCGTTTATGATATTGATTTATGTGCTTCAAACTTAACGTGACTTACGATAATTTAAGCGTTTTGGTTGGCCTTATGACAACTTAAGCTATCTAAATGTAAATTTTAAAATGATTCATAAACAAATTGGATAATTTTATGTTTACATAACCCAGAAATGTTAAAATAAAATTTGTTAGCGCTACGTGATTTGCCTTGCATAATTTGATACTGATATTGGAGTAATAGAAGAATAAAGGTTATAGCATGAATGTGCCCCTGTAATAGAATCAGCGAAATTTGATTAGATACGATTATCTTTAGTAATATTATACTCAAGTTGTGCATTAGCACAATTAGTACGCGTCATCGTTAGCCATGAGAACAAAAGAGTTGACCTAGGTCCAACAAAACAACGCCGCGTAATTATATGAAAATAACATTTTATTATACATAGTAAAATTTTATGTTCTTTTGTTAAAATTGCTTAGAAATGTCGGATACAGCCGCGTTTAGAAGCAGGCATAATTTTTTGGAAATATGACGGCCAATTGTGATCGGACTATTTGTGAACATTTTTAAAATTTTATAGTAGATGGTACCAAAAAGTATAAAAAGAAACATTCAAAAATAAGCAGAAAATGAATCTTTTTTTTTTGACCTTATAAAAACTAATTTTTATTTATTGAGGTATCCAGTTTTGTACTATATTTACACACATTTGTATACTTATATGCATTATATTTAAAAAATAAAATGTCTCTTTTTTATCAAAAGCACTTAGTTTAATGCTATTTTAATTTTATTTATCGTTCGCTACAACACATGAATTCAATAATTTTTGCATTGAAACATGTACGGTATTTTTCCATTTCCACATTAGGTATATTACTTATAAATATGGCTTATCATATAACACGCCAATATAGTTCGTTATTATGCATTGTTAAATGGTGACAAAATGTCGGTGTGTATTATTATTAGACATGTTTACTGCTTTATATTTTTGCAATTTATTACTCTCGCTACTAAAACGTAGTTACAGCCAGGATTTTGAGACGCAATATAGTTTATATGTGGGTGGATATCGATCGTGCCTAGACCTAGGTCAACCGAATACTGCATGAACACGTACACTGTAAAGAATCGCTGATTTTTGAAACGTTAGTAATTTGATTTTAAAATAAACAGTAGATTATAATGGCTCGACATATTACGTGCAGGTATATTGTGAAGGTCACATCCCCGATATATGCTCAAAATCACGTACGCTTGAGTATTTTTGCTTTTACAAGAAATTTAAGGTATTTGAAATCACTCAATTATTTTATTAAAATTACGAACTGAATCCACCACACTACACTCTAATGCAGAAGTCTAAAAATGAATAAAACCATATTGACTAAAACAGAGCAATGGCTTATAAAAAAATTATCGTTTCAATACAATTGTACCTATTGTCTGTATCACAATTCTAAAAATATTAATAATAGAACAATTACTATAACATATAATACAGTAGGCCATATATGGAAAACTAACGGTAGGCACTATTAACGCAAGTTTTACAGTTACAGTGCCGCTTTTGTTGAACTGAGCTGTTGAACAAAAAAAAAAAATACCTATAATGATTTCAGAACTTAATTGCTAAAAAAGTAAAAAATTAAAAAAAGAAAATAGGTTTTTGTTTAGTAAATAATCTCGCTTCCGTTTCACCAATCAACAGTCACAAATCATCATGTAATATTCAAAAATGTCCATTCGTTTCACACTGAAACTTATTACTAATTTTGGAAAGATTTCTAGATTATGGCAATTTCCAAATATAGTCCATACATTTGGTAATAAAGGTCCCGAAAAGGACAAAAATAAAAACCAATTATATTCGTCGATTATTAAGTTTGTTTACCAATTTAAAATCTAGACTAAAAGTAATTTGTAAAAAAAAAACCGGAATTACTCAATTATGAACAACTAAGGGTAGTGATTTCGAAGTGCAAGAATAAATACACATGTGTGTATGTGTGTAATTATTAAAACAGAAAATAATTGCAAAAACAATAAATATTTTCTATATCCAATATTAATAATTTTTCTCACACGTACCATTAAAATTAATTATCAACAGGAAATTTCTATCACTTTGTTTCTATCTCATAGTCCGACCCTGATAAAAAATACTTAAAGGAAACACTAATTAAGTTGATATCCTTGTTTTGTTGCATTTCCGCTTCAAATGCAATGTTTATAGAGTAATAACATATATTGGTTTGCATATTGGTAATATTTAGTAAAAGCATAGTAGGTATATAAAATGAGTTCATTACCTTACGACCAGCGACAGGTTGCTTCAGTAATAAATTTACGAGTTAAATATGTATTTCTCTCAGTGTGACGTATATAGCTTAAGCGCAATAAAATGGTAAAGAGATGTTTTTGACCTCGAGTTATCAATAGATATGGTATAAATTTACATGTATCACACAACAAAAAAATTATGTACAACGGCTATGGAATGATAAGAAATACATCAGTTATATTTAAAAAAGAAAAATCACAAATATTCTAATGGGTATTTTTTATTAGAATAATATAACGGTCGCAATCAGAAATACAAGTTAATGATTACATATCTATATATGTATATTATAAACGCAATCAGTATTCTATTGTAATAAATGAAATTCATTAAAAAGTCTAGAAACCCGTGCTGATCATTGGTCAATGTACATTATTAGAACTTTGTGATATAGTGTACTATCAAAATTCTACGTCTATGCTACTTATATTTAGGCAAAGGTGTGGCAACGTTGAAGAAACGACAGATAAATTAAACGGCGTTTAAATGATAAACAGGTATTAGTTTATGAGTGGAGAGAAAATGAAAGGTGCCTAGAAGCAACAAGGTAATAAGCGATCATTCGAAGAATAGTAAATTGCACGTCCTAACATCAGTTAAGATTAGACACAGAGCGAAATTGCGAAATCGCTTGTTCTTCTACTCACAGGATATTTGGCGCCGGCGCAATAAGAACACATATGCGTACGTGAGAGAGGCACACGATAAATCAAAGCACTGCTCTTGGCGATTGCATTGGAAAGTTTAGCGATTCGAAGAAAGCAATATATTGTTATATAGGACAATATTCATTTATAAATGTATCTTTTAGTTATTAGAAAAATCAATTAAATAATTATTGTCGCCTACTTTTTAACATCAATCAATTTCAAAAGAGAGAAGTCTTTTTAGTTATCTTAACCCAATAATAAAATGTATGTTCTCCTTGAAACTAAGCGCCATTGGTACAATTGAGCAATAATTCTACTGTTGATTCATACATATCTATTATAACGACAATTTTAAAATACATTTCTACAAATTTAATATTTATAAGATAAGCCAGCATCACTATTTTTAAAGTTTATTATTTCAAAAATAGATATTTGCTAATCAATGTTTCAAGTACCTACACTAAAAATTCAATTACTAATTTTAGTTTTACAAAAATAAGAAAATATAAGTTTTTTCTAATTTATGTAATCTGATTACAAGCCCCTTAGAGAGAGTACTTCAGATTATTGACTTTTCTCTAGTACGTTTAAATCTATCGTACAATAGATCTAAAAATAAAATATAAAAATATTTAATTAATTAATCCAGATAACCATCATTGTTATTGTTAACGTTTGCAGCATGTAATCAATCACTTTATCGACGATAAAAAATTACAAACATAAAGAATAAATCTTTAGGAGTTCATATATTTCTATATCAATATCAACGTATGCAACTATTTGCAATATGTCTGTGTTTGATTGATAAAAAAAGTGATAAAAACTTGATAAAAAAGATTGTTGCATTTTTGTAATTTCAAAATAATTTTTTACCTAAAATATATTTCAACACAAATACCCGATATAGTATCTTTAAAAAATTCCTGAACAGACTTAAAAAATACTTCAATATAATTACTAAAGATTATCAGTAACAAGTATTGCTCGTTGTGACGAAGTTAGAATGTGCCAGAGTACCTTTTCTGGTATCAAACATGATTTTATACTTCGTCATGTAGGACACAGTAAGAAGTTTGTAAAATAGGTTGCACTCATGTTATGTTTGTCGTAATTTATGTCAGACCATGTGAACCCTCTTCCCACTCGGTGAAATCGTGTCACACCATACAGATGAAATCGTTTTATTGTCGCGTTTTATGTGTAATTGCGTATGTATGTAAATTTGATCAACCAATAAACAAATTCGGTCAAGGCGATCATAATGATTAAAGTTGTTTCATTTATATTGTTGTATAACAACAGTTCCCAAAGTTTTTATGATTGTACATCTCCAAAACTTTCTTTGGAAATACAAGATGGTTTCAAATCAAATTCATACTTTGATTATGGACAGAGAAACTGATGCACTTATAATTCATTTTAGTTTCTTTAGATTATCAAATCCAAATAATTTTATTGTTAGGTTCATTTTAATATTCTGTCTGTATGTAATGATACTTTGTGAAATATATATTTTTTAATGTGATAAAAATAATTTATGGGTTAAACAGCGTGCAATAGTTAATATGTTGCACTTGTTAATGTACCATGACTAATACTTCGAACCCATTAGTCACAGTAGGTAAGAAAAAAGTACACAAATGATATGACAAACAAAAAATTATCCTATATATATATATATATATATATATAGTTCTGTCTACAATTAGTCAAATTTTGGGTAAAAAACCAAATATCCAAAATAATTATTTCTTAGAATAAGTCAATTGGCTAATACAAAAATAAATTAAAAAAATTAAGCATTAGACGCATATATTTTAACTTGAAGACGATAAATGTAAATTATTTAAAGTACACATAATTGAACTTCAGGCAATTGACTATAAATAAAGCGATACAGAGAATTTCGAAGGAAACCTCATAATTTGTTATTTAATGTTATTTATTTCCCTAAATCGTTTTGAAACCATAAATATTTATTTTAAAACTCGAAAATGTATAAACGATTTATTACTGTAAAAACTAGATCGAAATACCATTAATTTCTAATTCGGTTATAGTTGATATTCGAATTGCTACCCGTTTAGTAACGATCTGGTTTTTGATTGATGTGAAAATACACCAGAGAAAATCCAGCTATATTTGGAATTGGAACTAAGCCAAGATGAGGGATTTCAAGGGCGAATGCATTTGCTTCGTGTGAGACCTAGCTGGCTTAGAAATGAAAATGTTCAACAACGAAGAACACGCGCAGTATTTCATACCATAACCGAAAGCACAGATGAATATCGCGAAACACAAACGTAATCCAAATGATACGATTTCATTATATTTCTATTTTTTGCCCTATTTTTTTCTTTTTGCCTTGGTAACTTCGCGTCTGCGACTTCATATATCATTTGTCATTTGAATGTAATTTAATCTTTAATAATTTACGTTAAAAAATTCTATATTTTTTAGGATCATTTTTTAAATTCTCTATAGTATAATAAATTTGAGATGCTGGTATTTTTTAATGTATATTTTTTTATATTTCTTATTGAGAAGTTAAAATGAGAACTTATATTATTTTTAGTTTTAATGAAAATATATAATTTAAAAAGTTCGGATTATAATGTAACTTCTGCATCTATATTTCCTTCAATTAACATAACTATTAAACTTTGTAACTTTGTGAAACAATTTGAGTAGAAAATTTTAATTAGAATGCAAAAGTTTTGTATGGTTGCTTTGTGGAACGCATAGTAGCTAGTTGTTGGTTGACAATAACATGCTGATATTTGCGACCAATACGGGGATGGATTCGACAGTTTAAAATTATGTATTTTCAAACCGTTGTGTTGTACTGATGTGCTCATAGAAAAACTACACTCTACAAAACTGTGAAAAATTAATACCGTTATGGACAATTTGGTACGGTATTAGTTGAATCAATAGTAGTAAAGAGGGAAAAAAATTGCTTAGTATTCGATGGCATTCATTAGATTTCAAGCCACGTCGATTTGCAATATAGTTTAAACCATTTTATATTTTTATTATCCTTACGAATACCTAGTAACATTATTCAAGAGTAGTAACGGCGATTGTGCTTCATCTTTCAAGTCAATTTTCGGCATTAAATGTTGGTAATAATAATAAAATGTATAATATTGATATGTTGGATAAATAATTAATAATGAGAAGTAGACGAAGAATAGATGAAGAAAAGAAATAAGACAAATGGATAGCTAGTTAGATTCAATTGTAAAACGTACGAATAGAAAAGCAAGTAGCCAACCTTGAACTTTATTCAAAAGTAACATACGCTTAGTTGGCGACATAGTGGCTAGCAGAACACAGAAGCCCCGAGACTCATATAATAGATGATAGGTTTTTATTTAGTATTGTAAGGCGTGCCCAGGGACTTCTCTGGCCTCGACCAAAGTGCAACAGGCGACGCGACGGCTGTAATGCAATGAGTGAGCTTTTTTTGCTGATGCACGAATACCCAGACTTCTAAGAATCATTATTTAGTTCAGTGCAACTCAGGTGATGCAATACATACGCACCTATTAACTACTTATATATTGTGGATTGTTATATGATCAATTGAAACATTAACAAAATTGTAACTAAAGCACTATCTATTATAAAGATTGCTACCCCGTAAATACCTACTGAACGCTTTAATATATGTTAAAAAGAATAATTTCGGACTTACAGTTTATGGAATTCTAAAAATGCTGTTATGTTACTCACCTAAAACAAAAGAAAACGTAAATTAGTACAATTATACAACTTTAAAACCTTGAAGGATAATTGGCAAAATTAATCATTTTGGGCGAAAAGTAATTGATGTAAAATACAATTTTATACAATTTAAATCTTCTTGACTAAAATCTATTCAAATTTAGACATTTATTGAATCAAATTGCGATTTAAAAAATATTTACTTTTTGATATATTTGAGATAATATTCACTTTTCTTTACACTTATAGACGTGTAATAAAATGTAACATTTTTGTCTTGCATTGAAGATTAAAGTTTTCTAAAAATGGCTTGCAATATGATAAATTGGAACATAGGTCAATGACCTGCCACATAGGTATCCCTTCCACATCGAATAACATACATTCATAATAATATATTCTAAGAACACGATTGCAGTTTATAGAACTTAGCCCAAATATGGGACAATAAACAATAATATGAAAATGGAAATACTAAACATTGTTAAATTTTATGTTATTTTTCACAAGTTAACACAATTGATTTTTCCATTATTGGAAATTAGTAAAATGGTTTTACTAGTAGAAATTAATATTCGTTTTAGAAATATAAATTTAATGACCTAATTTCTTATCGAACGAATCACACAGTGATAAAAACAAGGACACGTTTAAATAATTAAAAAGTAATTATATATCGATAAAGAACCAATCAGGTGTTTATCAATGACGAATTGCGGATGGTAACAAGAACAGACCGTGTCTCAAACTTTGGAAATGCATAAAATCGGGATTAATATTTGTATTAGTTGAAGAAAAACTGGCTATAATATATTTTTTTATAAAAAATAAATGTTAGATTTTCTTTTTAATTTAACAAGAATGATTGTAATTTCTGTAAAATGTTTCCAATGACAATTTTATCAGAAATAAAAAATTTATTGCAAAGGCAAACAAAAAGAAATGATTGTTGTATTGTACAAGGTTTGTCCTTTATTATATAAGAAAAACTCCATGTAGATGTGTAAGGAATGTTTAGATTAGATATTCGGCGAAGATATTTTGATGGAATGTAAGCACAAATTATACGCGCACGATTTTCAAATTACCGTAAAATTATTCTTTTCTGCTATGCGCATTTTTTTAATCGAAATATTTTAACACGTTATTAAATAAGAAAGACAACGTTGTTCTATTGCTATTTAATGCTATATAATACATTGTACAAAGATTTGATTATAATTATATATATTTATAAATTTTCGTGTAAGTATATGACGGACAAGTGATTTCTAAGAAATCTTTTTTTTATTTCGTATGGTCGTATCAAAGAAAACGCATTATTCAGTGAATTTTCCAAGCTGAAATATCTTCATTTAGAAATGATTTATGTCAAAGTAGTATATAATAATAAAATATTTATGTAAAAGGGTTTATTTCAAAACTTCGTGATTACATTACTGATTGATTCGTATAGAATTTATTAAATATACCTACTGTGATTTAGTGGAATGGATGATTATTTAATTCAAACAATATGAACGTCTGATGCTGACAATGACAGTCTTGTCTTTTGTAAACGCAGGCGCTAGGCGTCGCGCTGCGGGTACTGAGAAATCTAGCGTCCCGGAAATAATTCATCAAACAGATTTAATTAGCGCTTGTGAATGTGGCAACCATAGACGCTGTGTATGTGTGATATACGTAACTTTAACTACCCTACCTTCTCTCTGTCATGTACAATACCACCGGGCTGTTTGCGATTCTATTTAACCCCTTTCACCCATTTCGTAAACCCCTTTTCATAACAGAAGGTTGGAAATTTACAATCTTGCAACATTACACGAAGACAATATGATGTCAATTTTATTACACTAGAGAAATTCTGTTTGAAGAAGCAGTATTTAATTTTAAATTTATTTAAATATGAAACTAATTATGTTGATGAGCACGTATTTTTTGTTTCATTTTGTAAACATGGTTATTAATCAAATACGGAGTTTACTAAAGAAATTCAACATTAATTAAATTTGTTTCGCTTGAAATAAACGTTGAGAGAAGTATTACGGAAGCTGTTGACAGTGAAATTGTGTAAGGATGTATCATATTTATATTTTTAAAAATATATTTAAACTTCAACTTATGTATTATGAAAAACGTCGGCAACCAACTGTAATGTTGTTACAACTGTGGTTTTTGATTACATTTTCATTTCGCTCCACGGTAAATTCTATTTGATTGTTTACAACAATTAGTAATACAAAAAGCAAGCATTGTTCTTTTGTGATTGTTGTTACTATGCAACAAGTATGCCTCTGTACGTACTGTATTATGTATGTGTGTCATTATCATATGAAGCTGCAATTAACAACATAAATTTGCGTTGAAACAATTGACAAAAGTCTGATTTACACAATAAAATTATTATCTCAGTTAATGATCTGTGCCGTGTTGCGACAATCCAATTTTAGCACAGAGTAATTTAAATGGGATTCTCTTGTAAAACGCGAAACGGAAGTAGAATCGTGATTAAAAATAGGTACGGGATAAGATATTTTAATTATATTACATTTAATTAAGCGACTAATTGACTTTTAATTGTATTATAGCCTTTGGACACGGATTCAATAAATTGCGGAAAATTTTAAAGAAAGTACAATTGCTATTTTATTAGTTACTCGATTTTACTGACTTGGCTTTCGCCACACATCTATCCATGCTTTCAAAGCTCGTCATTCGAACCTTATTTGTAATTACAAACTAAAATATTAGTATTTATATTCTTAATAAATGGTTTTCTTGAGCATCTTTACAATATACATATATTAGGACAAATTTTAATTTAGAAATAAAAATGGAATAATATAAATATAATAAGTAGAAATAAACTCATAAATAATAAAATTGTCAGTAAACAATGGTCAGAAATTATGCTGCCATTGAGATAACAATGAATTGTGCATATATACATATATTAGGTTTTCGCTTCAGTTTATAGTTACAAAATCATTATATTTGTTGTACTTCAATATGTTTGTGTATGTGTCTGTGTGGGTGCTGAAAATACTTATAAAAAATGTAGAAAGAATGCATTAGTTCATCCAACAAAGCACCTGGTTGTCATGTTTAAAAATAGAATTTAACAAGAAATGAACCTAGACAATCTGTCTTGTTGTCGTTTGGTATTTATAAATCAATGTGTGGAAATATTTTTTCAAAATGTTAGTATTTTCCATACAGGCAATTAACATTACACAGAGTTGTCGAATGTATCTCAAATAGAGCACTGACAGTCTGTAGGTGACGTAGCCGCTGTTCTCAAATTGGATTATAGTCGGGCGAGTAAAAGAACCAACGTAGATTTACCCTTTTATGTATCAGCGACTAACCATAGCTCCATGACCTTCTAACAGGCAATATAAATTTGACGCCAATCATAAAATCTCTCATATTATTTAAACATTCTAACTACTTATTTACGTATATAATAAAACAGCCAAGAACATTTTATTACATAAATATATAAATTTAAATAACAATTAAGTTATTAATTTAAAACCAAATAGGATTTTTATCTATTTTAAATTTGTTGATGATGAATCCTATCGACAATACATAAATTAAATATTATGCATTTTTTTATCTGGCCTGACATAAAACTCAAACCGTGTGTGTCCATTAATAACATCAAATATTTACTTATTGATTTTATTGGTAAACCAATTTGATTGCGCTGTCCCCCTAATCACATTTACCCTTCGTATAACGTAAATTGAATTAAAATGAAAACGACAAAATTGGATCCATTAGTAGCAGACATATCGTACTAAAACCATGAGCAAGAAGTTTTTAGTCAATAGTGAAAAAGTTTATTCGAATTTCGAATAGATATGACTTTGATTAGACCGAAATACTAAATGATGTCTTTTGAAGTAATTTAATATACTATTAGAAGTTGAAATTGAAAAAATGTCTAATATTATGGATGAAACAAAGATTTACATTTTAAAACAATTTTGTTGGTCAGGAAAAACAAAGATCAAGCAGAGAAACGAGAAAAATAGAGTGAATATAGAAATCGCTTTTCGTTTTGTATATATAAAGAGATGACAATGGCCACGACTACGATAAAGAACAAAGAAAAAATGGAAAACGTTTTTCACTCTGGAAAACCGAATAACCAGCATTTTTATTTGATGTATTATACCCGAACCTAATACGTATGTAGATGTGTGCATGCTTTTTGTAAATGTATTTGACTACATTAGTGACGAACATTTTCGGCTGTGTGGACACTGAATTATTCATAAATGCGACATGTTTACACTGAAAATAAATATAGAATAAATTATACTGATTTGTGATGATCGTAATGATGTATGTTCATATATAATTGATCAGTTATAGAAATCTACAGCGGGAAAATTATTCTGGTAGAAATATAATCCGATTATCAAACTTTGAGATTTAAATTACTGAATTTAATTGAAAATTAAAAAAGTTATAAACATAATTATTTTACTGCCACTTATAATATATTTTGCGTATTTCAGCAATAATTCATCCCAGATTTGTCTCTATTGTAGACGAATTTGGAAACATTTAATAAATGCCGCCAATATTCTACAAAAATATTCAAACCGCGGTTTAAAAAATTCCTATCACGAACTTGGGTGCTGCATAACTGATTTTACTTTGACGCTTTATTTAAATGAAACATTATTTACATATTTGCATTTGTTGTACATGTAATAAAGTTAATGATGAGAATACATAATTAATCTCATACTATAAGATTACCCTTTGTATAATAAAGATCAAAACCGACATACGCAAATTACATATTAATAAAGTAAAATCAAACAAATCCAATTATCTGTATGAGATCACTATACCAAGATTTAAACTTCCCTGGAAAATATTCGATAATGTTCAATGGCTTACGCGGTATTTCAGTCGAACAGAAGGATAATTGTTAATGATGTTCAAATCCTGATTTTGAAATTATTAGTATAATAAAGTAAAAAGCAACAATTGTCTATCGCGTAAATTGTACATTGTGTATGAGTTTTTTCTACAAAGGGAAAAACGTCATTAGAAAGAAGGAAATTATGGAATTACAAAGAGGGGAAATAAAACGTTTTTATATTAATCAATATAGTTCATTTGACACATGCACGCACACATATACACTGAGGAGGGGTTACGATTTAGACATTATACCAGGCGATGAGCATGTTTCGCCTTTCGGAGGTCAGTGGTATATGCGTGTGTATGTGTGGCTCGTTTCCTGGAAACAAAATTAGAAACGAGATGCGAATTTTCATGCTGTTGTAGACAGCTGGGCTCGTTCGTTCGCTCACTTACGTATACATTAGTAAATATGCTTTATATGAATACCGTATGACGTCACTGAATAATGGTTACGTTTGGCACAATACTAGCTTTACTTTAGAAATATCTCCAACTCACCTACATTAATCATCCAAACTTGTCTAATTGCCATAAAAAAATACCTATAGGTAATAATTTTTCACTTTCCAATCCTCTTGTGCATTTTTTATTAAACAAAAAAAAAATCTTCCGTTTAAAATCGAATATAAATGTAATTTTGACCATAATTTGAAGTATTTTCTCATTATAATGATTCAACCCCTCCCCTTGACATATAGACAAATTTCATTATGAGAAACGAACCCGAAGAGGAAACTTGCCATATTTTTCATCCCTTTTTGTTCAGCGATTTCTTTTCGTGCATTTTCTTATTGTCTTGTATCTACCGTGTGCAAGAATGAGATGGATGTTATCGTGCTGGCGTCAAAAACATGTTATTGAAAAGACTCTGGGCTCTCTCGAAATTTATGATCCGTCTTCGCCAGACAAGTAAGTAAGTGGTGGGATGTGAGACAAGAATAAAAGAGATGGGTCATCATGAAGCGAAAAGAAGATGGAAAAAAACGGGGAGGGTACACTGATTTTATTAGACAATTACACTATGATGTAATCGTGTGAAATGAGGGTTTAAGCGATGGAAAATATTTGAAATATATCTTAAATTACATCCTTGTAATTTAACTGTTTAGTTTTTTAAATTATTAATAGCACATCTAGATTTATGATTGAATAAACAATTACTTAATAATTAAAGCGTAGTCTTCTTTCTTAAAACGATGATATATCATATTTATATACGTGTTGAGCAATATTTAAAAAAATAAATAACATATATATCATGAAGTTTTTCCTATAAAAGAAAGATAATTGTCACTTTCTTAAGATATATTTCCTTATGTTGACAAGATACACAACTTGGTGCTGCGGTTTTTATATCATCCTTGTAAAGGCGCCCCTGGTCGGGAATATGATGATAAATGCCAAGAAATGGGTTTTATATGGGTGGTCGCACTTTAAAATTAATTACATCCTTTGAAACCGTGTATTTTGCGCAGTATAGTTACGAGTGGTTCGTATGTGGTTCACCATCGCATGAAACATTTCTCGGCTTCAAATATATCCAAGTTTATGTTACAATATTTAAACACTAAATTTATATAATAATTGAGCCCGTAAACGGCAACATAAAGAAGCAAATTAAATAGATTAAATCGCTATAACGATAAAACAGTATACGGAAAGTTTTTTCAGTAGCTAAATCTTTTTTTTTTAGGTGAATTTATGTTCTATTAAGAATATAAGAGAAGACTGTTTCTCAGTGAAATCGAATAAGCGTAGAAAACAATATCCTAGGATCGTGAACCTTGTGCTTCGATGTCGGTGGTTTAATTTATGTATTTTGGGAGAAAAAACCAATTGGCCACTCTTCCTCTCGCACGTTGATCCATTAGTAGACTCTTTCGTATCAAACCGTATGTTCACATCTAAGATTCACGAGGTATTCGCATTTTTTTGCCTTGTCAAGTAATTTATTAGTTTTTTTAGTGAAAAAACGAATTTATTTACAGTTATTTTAACCGATTTTTATTTATTTCTCGCTATAAAACTTTTTCTTTATCCGAAACATCAGGAAAATAATTTTAAACTCTATTAAGCAAACATAAAAGGAATCTGTTAGTCGTCTGTTATAAATTTCTTTTTAGTTACAGATTCTTATATTTTTTTAAATAAAATTTATAGATAGTTACATTGTCGCTGTAATAGTTACATATTTCATGTTTACATTCATATATTTATAGTAAGAAAATATGGA
Source organism: Nebria ingens riversi (assembly GCA_018344505.1). Classification (NCBI taxonomy): domain Eukaryota; kingdom Metazoa; phylum Arthropoda; class Insecta; order Coleoptera; family Carabidae; genus Nebria; species Nebria ingens. The sequence continues at coordinate 517,313 of JADQWA010000060.1, read as the reverse complement.
TAATTAAAATATATTAACAATTAATATATGGTTATACCAATCCCAAAATATTTCGCATTCAGTGTAGGAAGCTTTTCCTTTTAATCATTGTAGAAATTAGATTTACTTTTACTGTGCACGTGTATATTATGAGTGAACATGATTTTGCAAAAGACTACTTATATAAAATATAGACTTAGAACAATCCAAGATTTTTTTTCTATAGTTTATTCAACTGATTAATTAATTATTATCGTGACTGGTACATGGTATATGTATCTAAATATGGCGAAGGGAGGAATAAAATTATTTCTTAAATACTATGACGATTACGCATACCGTTACACTAAGACACTGATAAGTGCGTGTAATTATTTTTTAGTTACTTTTTTCATCGATAATGGATGACATTTAGCAACAGTGATCGTAAAATCCTTGTATTGTGAAAGTTACAGATGTTTTACAGTTTACAGAAACACTTCATCATGGTGTAGAAGTATAAGGATTTAGTTGTGGTTAGTTCAATAGATACTTAAATATAAAATATGTTTGAAAATCTCTAAAGTATTCTAGATTAAATAAAATATAAAGTCATCAAAACACAAATATATTTGTTAGCGATTTATAGTTGTATTTATAGAATTTTAGAGGCGCTTTTCAATCAAATTGTGAAAAATGTCGAATTCGCAAGATATATTCTAGCAACTATAATATTTCGTAATACCGATAGACTTTAGGGAATTGTGCTTACGTATTACAATGATGAGAAAATATTTCTATCTATCTCGAAAAAAGATATATATCTAGTACTAATACGTTATATGTGTAGTGCACATTTTACTTTAGGTTGTCGTCGAAAAGTTAAGCTTCAGGGATCGATAAAAACCCTATTAATAAATGAGTAGACAGCAAACGTATCGTTCGATACGATGTTAACTTTATCTGACACTATTAGTGGCCGAATGAACGAGGGTAGTTTAGTTACAGACAGGATATCAGGTCCATTACACATGTATATAGCTATTGAAAATTTACCAAGTATGTAAGGAGAACTAGCAGAATGACGATTAACTAAGGTTGTATTATCAGAGATTTTAGTTTGTTTTTTTTTAAATTTAAAATAAATCCAATTATCATGCAATAATAAACATCTTATTTCTAAACTCATTTTTATAGTGTATTATATAGATAATACAAGTCAATTTTGATTACATACATTTTTTAAATAAATAATTTATTTCTTCTGAGAATATTTTAAATGAACGAAACTGTTGAATTTTAAAGTAAATTATAAACACTAGTACCGTATAAATATTCACCCAGACAGCATTCTTAAAGTGACGTATTAAAAAAAACAACGAGTATTTGACTTTGAGAAGAGTTGTGCCAGCTACCCGTCTTTACGAAGGATTGCTGTCCGCTTGTCTATGTGCTGACATGGGTGTACTTCGTGTAAAGTAATATATTTGCTTTCTTACAAATCCTGTACGTACGTAAGTAAATATATTAAAACACGAGTAAAAAATATATGACCATATGTACGTGCATGCACTTGAAACAGATGTGTTGTATAAACATATTTTAATTGCTTCAATTTCATTTCTTTTTAAACATTTTTTCGTTGCATCTTTTAAACAAACGTATTCGCAGATATGAGTTTCTTTTTCGAGTTGCATTTTTATTTATTTACATGTCTATAAAATATTTCATTTAAACAGGATGTTCAGAGTTTATTGTACAAATTTATGAATATATATATATATATATATATATATATATATATATATATATATATATATATATATATATATATATATATATAAAAAAAAATAAGTATTTTGATATAAAATTGTTCTTATGACCCTTGAAACACTTAGGCTTATCATAAAAATGATTTATGATTAAAAAATTAGACATTTATATTTTCTAAATGAAGAATGATGACTGAAAAGATTATAATGTCGACACTGCAGTTTTCATAATCAAAAATTTCATAAGTAACTTTTTAATTTCACTTCTTTGTGTCATAAATCCTCGACTTTGGAAGTGTTAATCTCCGTAACGTAGAGAAAAAACTTTTCTACCCTGTTCTGGGTGGTAAGCTTGAAGAAATAGATTTAGAGTCGGCCTTTTTTTCTTCACGCAGTTCAGAGATTATCCGTGTCTGTTGGTTGGTTGGTTAGTTGGCAGAAAGACTTGTGTTTTGTTTTTATTTGATCATTTATGTAAGACGTGTTTATAAACACGATAAGAACAAATAGTTCATTACCTATTTATTTTCAGTTGTATAGGATTTATGTATTGGGTTAAGAAACATTGATTGCGTGGAAGATTTACAATTCGTGTATTTGTTCTAATTTAATATATTTGGAGTTTGATATTTGTCAAGAGTAAAGCTGTATCATTGTTTTTGATTTAAATTAATTTTAATATACGTTTATGTTCGTTGCTTCATAAGAAAAGTAGGATTTCAGTGTTATTATTGTTAAATATTTATGTTATTCCGAAAAGTATTATAGCTGGCCATCGTTAATAGATGCAATAATAATGTGGATTGCATGATTTTAATCATTCTTTCGTGCGTTTGTGTAAATAGCAATTAAAAATATTGAAAAAAGGCAAAACCGAATAGCCTTTTACGCTTCATTATATGTTCAAATCAGACGTTCAATACCGCTAGGAGAAGTCCTTCGCATGAATTAAAACCAATTTCATATTAGATTGTATTATTTTCTTTTCAAATCGTTTGTTTTGTCTAAAACTTTCTTTAGAAACAGATATTTTTAGAAGAACAATTCAGCATATTTTTGTTTAGCAATTCGTCACTTCTCAGCCGCAAAAAGGGGCCATAACGTACTCGGTTCAAGCAGCGGAATCAGCTGCCCAACGTAACAGTTACGTGGCGATTACGCCAAACCCTATCGACGCATGAATATGATTGATTTTGTATTTGTAGGCGACGAAACGACAGATGTGCGTATACGCGACCATACAATTTCAAAGGGGACCAAGTACAGTTATCGTAAATTTTTAAAATGATAACAACAGCAAATTGGTAATATTTATTTTTAAGCATACATAGACAAAACACTCGGAATTGAGATATTCAACACATGTATTATATGTGGACGCGTAGGTGTGAATATAATCATAAGAAAACACGCAATGAATGTTGCGAAGAGAATTAGATAACATATAAATTTTTATATTTGATTACTATACATCGCGATTGGTGTCAAAATCATCATAAAAATTAATAACGACGCGGTTATTTTTTTATTGTAATCCTCGACACATGTATCTTATCTGAATTTTCTATTTATAATATCTACTGCATGTGATAAATATTATATGTATCTTCTAAAGTGGTTAATTGCATTTTTAATACTATTACTATCTGAACTATCAGGTCGTCGAACTCATATATATATATATATATATATATATATATATATATATATATATATATATATATATATATATATATATATATACCCCATATATATATATATATATATATATATATATATATATATATATATATATATATATATATATATATATATATATATATATATACATATATATATATATATATATATATATATATATATATATATATATATATATATATATATATATATAATAACTTATCAAGCGAACGCTGCTGTATTTTTATTAATTAGTAAAACTAATCAATTCATATTTAAGAAAAAATATTTTAGAAGATCTAGATATGTGCGGATGATAAATTGACAACGGAAACAGAGCATTTCAATGTGATATATTATATTTAAGTTTCGTAACTCTTTTAAGTTTGACGCCTCCACGCAAGTATATTTGTGGAAATATCAAATAAGACCCGTGCTTTTAAACTTCTTTTCTAAGTATATTTTGAAAGTTTAATAAAAGCAAATATCAAAATTCCACACATATATACGGAATTAATAGCGTATAAATAACGTTATACTGTTTTCGTAGTCGGAAAAGATATATTGTGCGAAGACGAAATATATATTTAACTGAAATACGGACCGATGACCAACGTATCAGAAAATAGAAATAAAAAAATCTTTAGAAGGGAAATAAAAGAAAATAATCTTGGGTAAACGGGATACACGTTCCAATGTTCACAACAGGGACACATTTAGATCATCCATAGAATCCCGAAGTGTTTTTCTCTTGGGGAAAACATTGCTGAACAGAAAATCCTTCCACATACAAAGCCACATTTACTCAAACTCATCCATGCACACTCATAGATAGCAACGCCAAATAACAAAAAAATCATGGATGCCGGATTTAACGTACGTTTATCAGTGACGTAAATCTATTCGCTTTGGCTGTACGTCGAATCCCCTGTGGTCTGTCACTCTTACGCGAGCAGATATGTCAACGGCAATAGAACAAAATTGGTAAACAACCCCATACCGGGCTTGCACGTGTGTATGGGATATCAAACATCATTGTTTGTTAGGCAATCGCTCCTACTGCTCTGATTTATATTGTTATACTTTATAGATGAAACTATGTATATATATATACATATATATATATATATATATATATATATATATATATATATATATATATATATATATATATATATATATATATATATATATATATATATATATATATATATATATATATATATATATATATATATATATATATATATATATATATATATATATATATATATATATATATATATATATATATATTATTTTAATTCTAATTCTATTTATCCTAGTCAGTAGGTTACGAATGTCTGAGACCTAACTAGAATAGGGTTGGCTAGGTTTACAGATTACATATAGTCGTGATGTCACAATGTGACCCAGCGTTCTCTTTCGTTTCGTTGAATTAGAATGATTGACGGGTGACCACGCCCTCTGTGTCAGGCACTATGGGTAAATAACCTCAAATGACCTTAAAAAATATCTAACAATAGAGCACTAGTTATTTTTTCGTCTCTTTATAGTTCTTTTTGTCGCACGTCACGTATTCTGTACGGTTGGCAAGACTTGTTACCAACTGCTCAGAGCGCACTTCATGTGCATGTGTTAGCGCTATTGAGTTATATTCGAGCTAATTGCGTGTCAGGAAAAGCAAATATAAATTGGCAATGCAAAAAACCAAAAATTTGTGTAAATAAACTATTCTAACGTAGCTTAAATTTATTTTTCTATTGTTTTGTAACTATTAAATAAATATCTGATAAGGGTGGCTAGTACTTGACTGTCATATGTTCTTAGTAATAGTCTAGATTTTTTTTTATATAAAAAAATTAATTTGATATTATTTTTTGTTGGGGTAAAATTAGTCAAACAAAAAATCCGTTCATTGCTTAGTTAGAAAAATGAGTTATCACAATTAATCATAGTTGCATGATTTTAAATAACTGTTTAACTTTTTATAGACAGAATATTATATAATCTAATTTATACGTAAGACGTAATAACCTACTATATTTATATTATAAATATTCCTTTCCATATATTATCTTAATATTTATATGTATGAGTATTCTCAATTTTTTAATAGAATAAAATCTATTTTGAATATCATGGGCATATTATTTAGGATTTGTTTTGTCATTTATATTAAACATCAATCGAAAGAAATTTGTATACACAAAATACAAAAGGAGGATCATAGCATCGAAATTGTACTTACCGGAAAGTAGTTTGAATCCCGTTGTTTGCCGGACCGTAAGAATTTGGCGACGACTTGTACTTTGTAGGACAAATAAAGTTTCTTATCTCGGAGGAGAAGGAACCCTTTGGCCCACACCTGCTTGTTGGGATCTTGTATCCATACATGTGAAAAGACAGATGGACATTGGCCTTCCAGAGCGACAAGGTTCTGAAACGAAAGATAAGAATTTGTAATGCATACAATTGTAACTCATATTTTCAACGAAAATGTCAACCTCCATATTATATATGTCGAATACATACGTAGATATTTAGAAGAAGAAAAAGTTTGAATATCCTAGAGAACTACTTTAGAAAGAAACAATGTTCATACTCTAAAAACAATTTATTTCGATACTATACGCATTCATATTCATAAAAAAAAAAGTATCTCTTCTAGAAAGAGAATAAAAGAACATTTGCTGAGTAGACAAAAAAAGACATATCTAACATCGCGATACCTGAGCTCGCAGGAAGATGGTAAAAAACTGAACGAGGCTGACGTAACCACAGAAAAAATATTTAATAGGTATACATGTGATGAGTCTTTCGTTAGTAAAAATTAATAATACTTTAACAACTTTTAAATTGGTTCAAATTAATATTTTATTATTTAGGGTATAGATTTAACTTTTTATATCACACATACTAAACTAACAGATTGTCTAGAAAGGTGGTACATAAAACAGGCACAGTTAAATGTTATTAATTATATATGAATCTGAGTAATTTATATTTAATTAGTAAGACCCTTTTATAAATTAATAAATATTGTAAATTTTAAAATAAAGCCACTTCATCATAAGATTAAAAACATAAAATTCTATAATTTAAATGAAACATTTGCATGTCTAACTACTTTTGAAGAAAAACCAAGCTATCTAAGTTCTAAATCTCTTTTAGCTTTAAGTCAAAACTTTCCAAATCGTAGTTAATCACGCCAAAAAAAAAACATCATATATATTTGGCCCGATTTCACTTTTTTGCCAAATCTCCCCACTTATCTCATGATGGAGAAATATATTATGGTCTTGCCATATGAGAAGGCCTGAGAGGGAATGGTAAGGGCGGAGGGGCAATATGATACACGCCAATGTCAATGTCAAGGACAGTATGGCCCCCAGGCGATTCCCCTCTATTGTCTCCACTGTCCAACCACAAAAGTTTCGTTGTGAACAGTGACTACATCGGTGGCTACTTAAAACGACATAGACTCAGGTGTAAGTAACATCACGAGATCTTTACGAGTTGTAGTCAACCGGTGTTAGATTACAGACTACAAGTATAATCTACCCTGGTATACGGGAGCCAGCCCATTGTTATTTTACGGATAAAATTATGTATTGTTTAAGAATGTAACCAGCAGTTGAATATATGTTTAGCAATTTACTGTCTAGTGTAGACTAATGATACAAACATACAAGGCACCAAATTGCTTATATTATATTATATCCTCTAGGGTTTCTGTAACGTCATACATAGTTTCGTAACAGGATACATAACGAACATTCAGAATCTGGCAACTAGGATGCGCAGAACAAACCGGGGGTCTGTTCGCTAAAATGACGTTATTTTCTTCTATCATAACTATACTGTTTATTTTTATATTTGAATAGAGATTTTTCCTTGCCGTCGCAATCATTTATTATAAAAACTTGACACTCAGTTATCTATAATCAGCACGTGTACTGGTACGAAAGTGTCTTACCTACATACATGTGTAGCGAAACCATTGTCTCTATAGTTGCGAAGGTGTGGGTGCACATGCATAATTATGGCACACACCTAATCATTAAACAATTTACTTGATTTAATAGTTCAATCACTGTACTAAAATAGATTAATAAGACATAGTCAATATGAATTATTAATTATATATGTCCTAAGTGTATTCAAAAGATAATTATAGATTGTTGATTGTGATAAGATCGAGGAAATAACTATTTTTATTTATTTTCCGACTACGTTTCCATTTAAAAGATATTATATCTCATAAATACATAAACCAATCGCTGTGCGACAAATCAATAATAGAATTGATATTGTTTAAAATTTAGTGTAGATAAAGTAGAAATATAGAATAAATCTGTAGAGTAATACACTTTGGGAGATGAATCTCTGGAAGGTTTGGCAACATAAAAAAGGAACCAGTTTTCCTTAACCAGTTCTTACATCTACATCATAAAATACGCGGTTACGTCATTGCGTAATTTGATACTGCACTCAGCCACTTGTGTTAATATATATTTAAAGTCATTTAAGATTTGTTAATGGCAGGTATATTTATATTTATGATGGTTTTACTATACCAGCAAGCAAAGAAGTTTTATTTATTGTTCATTCGAGTTCGACATTGAAGTACACAAACGATTTTTAATGGTACATATCTCTGAACAATAAGTTTACATTTTCAAAAAGCTACAGGTCGATAATGAATATTATTTTAAATACAATTTAACAGAACAGAGAGGAACTCTAGCCAATATCGAAATTTAAGTATTTTTTTGAAAATGTTTTTCAAACTATAACGTTCTGTCTATGTAGTACAAACGTTATAAGTGACTTTAACTTCATATAAAAACTAAAAGCTAGAAAGGTGAAATAAAAAAATTGTGAAATATTTGGAAAAACTTATTTTTCTACGATAACAGTGTAAACAAACTGTTTTTTGTTGCACACCTAATTTGCATATTACATGAGGAGGTTAATATACTTCAGATTGCTTTTTAATTCAAATAAACAAATTTAGAATTCTTAATAATTTAATTAAACCATTAGATTCTATTTATAACTAATAAATGTAAATTGTAAGAAATTCCAGGATCATTAATTAATATATTAACTAAATAATTATTCATTTTTTACCACAGATAAAATTCATAGATTAATATAAATCATTTATAAAAAACAAGTTTATAAAATCAATATTGCGGTATGACACATAGGCATGGCCAAACATTAGATGTGTAAATAATTAAATAAAAGACGTAAGGATTTTTGGACTATTATTAAACTACGATGATCTTGCCCTCCGGGAGGCTTGAGGAGTTTACTAATCTCAGCTGAGCTTAAGTTATCAAATAGTCAAAGGAGATAATTAATAAATGATTCAAAAATTGTGAGGTGTCCTCAACAGTGGAACCTAACATTTAACCTTATCTAACGCATCACTCCACATATAACCAAAATGAGAGAACAAATAATATTGACGTTTATGTAACATATATGTTAATTGTAGTCATGATCGCTTCCAGGAAACTGGAACACAAATTCTATACAATTTGCACTGCTTTTGAATTCCGGTACAGTTTGTATAATTTGGATTGTTCGTTTTTATTTTGTTTGTTCTTTGTTCCCCACGGCTTGTATGATTCTCGGAAACGTATTTGTAAAACAATAGGTTATATAACCATCGATATAAGAGATAGAGGATGGTATTTTTTTATGTGGAGAAATGATTTTTTGCTCGTTTAAATTATACTTCTTGCCCATTTTTTAATGTTAATATTTGTGTTGGTGTATAATAAATTATCATTTCGTTTTTAAATAATTATCAACAATCTGATGCTAATTTGATGGCACAAATATAGTAGGAGATACATCTAATTTATGTTAAATCACGTGCTATTTCAAAAATTAAAATTTAAATTCATGGAAATTTATTTAAATTTGATGGACATACATTTAAATTACGATTCCAAGAAAACTACTAAGTTTATTCATATTTTAAGTTTCAGCTTTATATAGATATCAAACCACAAATTGGACATATTTAAAAAATAAAGTGCAATGATTCAACAATAACGTATTTAATATACTAATTTTGAGGAAAATTTTCATATATATAAAATGTAATTATTTTATGTCCTTGAAACATATTCGAAACCATATGAGAGGTAGCAACAGCTGTTCTCTAAAAAACCGTTCCAAGAACTCTCCCGTCGTGAAACAAGAACACAAATTGTACGTTTTACAGACAGTTGAGAAGCATTAACAGTTTGTTTGGGCGCTGGTTAAGAATAAAAACTATATACTGTTTTGGTTTTTGTTGAGTAAATATGCACCGTAACACAAAAAACATGAGGTCACTTTCCAGTTCTTTAGTTTAGCCACAGATAAACTGTGGTTTAGCTTTTTGAACCGAAAATACAGGCTACCAAACGTGTTACTTCAACGCATGAGGGAATGATTTTTTATCACTAATGCAGTTTTACTTTCAATTTCAATTACTGGTGTATATAATTGAGATCAGATATTATTTTAGTTATATTTTATTTAGAAAGTGGAGTAAAATGTAGTTAATATTATTTATATTTCGGTGTTGATTTCTTACCTGTAAGGCTGCAGGATTGTAGACTCCTGTACCAAGGTAATCATCACAATGTTCTATGTCGATCATATCAGCTGGGAAAAATTGCTGGAATAAAAGAAATAATATTGTTAAAATTATTCTATCTTAAAAAATGGGCATAAAAAAAAACTACAAGCTCTGTAACCTTGGAAGGAAAAAAACAATTCTGTAGGAGTCTTATAGTGCTTATAGATGCAGAGTATTAGACATGTTGAAACCAAACATAATTTAATTTCCAACTAGTTTCGTTGCAGTGTTTGCACTAGTTATCAGAGCATATTTAAATATTTCTTAATTGCTATTTAGACTATTCGTCATATTTGGCCCGGTTGGTCTGCGGACAGTTGAAGGTGAACCAGTGAAGATGGTCGGTTCTGTTCTGCCCACACTTCCAAAGAGTCGAACAATTATTATTTGATCAAGCAATAGGTGCTCATGTTCCGATAATAATACGTACGTAAAACAATTAATGCTATACAAAGTTGAGCATTAATTGATTCGAAACACACGTGGTTTTCGATGACCTTTTGCTCTGTCGCCCACAATTAAAGCAACGTTGGCTTGATAAATCGCAATTGTCATAATCAACAATAATGACGTTTTATCTTTATATTATATATGATAAGTATATACTTTTATCTTACATATGCGAATTTGTATATTGTTATAAATCACAGATTTTAACTTGACCTCGTTTTGTAATAAACCAATTGATAATATTGTTGTAATTATTAATTTGTGTGAAATAATAAAAAAGTTCGTTTCAAATGTTTTAATTTCCTTCAAAAATTCCACACAATTATCAAATGAAATCTGAATTTAGTAAAAAGAAAAAACCGTCTTAGGAGAAATATGAGAATTTAAAAGATAAATATGTAAATGATTATTAAGTGTAAATATATAAGATAGCGTTTTTATCACATTGCAAATATGATGAAGGAAACATTATTTAAGTGCAGCGTTATATAACAAATTCTATATAAATATTTATACTAATTCAATATATGTAGATATGTATATAAAATTATTTTTATCTTCAACAAATATTCTATAATACTTATCCACGTGTAGACATACTTAGAGATGTTTTAGTTATATATCTTCTTAGTTCTATTATCTATCAAAATTAGTTTCAAAGCAAACAACATTGATCTTTATATCAAATATCTATAAATATAAATTTTACATCTTCACAGAAAAATGGATAATGTTTTATCTGATGCTCTAAATTTTAAATCAAGATCATGACGTCACAACTAAGTTGTATCAGTTATAAAGGCCAATTTTTACGTCCTTTTGTGATTCTTGAGGCAATTTATATCTTTATTTTAAGTCAAATTGACGTCAATGTTTGCCATTCTATAGGCGATATTGTAATTGCGTTAAGATTCCAGATTATTTTGTAAACAGATATGTCAAAAACACAACTAGAATTTATAGAGTATACAAATATATTTCAGTAAGAATTAAATGCGAAACAGAGAATTGTTTTTCCAAGCAAATATAAAATGTGCCAGCTGTCATCGGCAAACTAATAAGAGGTGTATTTTATTTGTTTCCAATAAAGGTCGAATTGACGTAGTTCAATGATATTTAATGAATTTGACAGTGAATAATACATAAATATAGCTAATATTAAATTCTGTTCGTGACGCTAAAATTCTAAAAAACTAACTTCCCAACCCACGATTAGTTTTCACTTTTTGGTATTATTTTAAATAGACATAGTTATCGATCCAAAATACAATATTTTACTGATATTTAATAGAATAAAAAAATATATGAATCAGAACTAATAGTATTTAATTATTCCATTAAAAATTTAATTACAACAATAATGATTCTTGGAATGTATTTAACGACATTACCATTTATGATAAACTGATAACAATTTCCTTGTATTTATTATAATTGACTAGGTACCTAGGTATATGAAAATTAAAACTAATCATCTTCATCTAATTATCTCGATGGGTACACATGTATCTGAATCACGTGCGGATACTCACGCGTTAGTCTTAGATATCTATTAATATTTTCGAATATTTTACTCGTTTTTTATGTTTATTTATATAAAATGCAATTAGGATTTGACCTTTTAAGAAAAGTTCAATTTTACAGTTATAATACAAACATATGATATTAAATTTAATAAAATGCAATAACCGTGTGAAACAATATTATTTATTTTGAATCCACAAAAGGCACCGTAAAGATTTTTTTTTATTAGTAATAATTTACGTATAAATTATGTAGTGTATACATATCTAAACTTACACCTTTCTGTTATACATTAGTATATTACGTTCTGAAAAATTATACAGTTATAAATAAATAAACTATACAACATATACGAATAAAAATTGTATTTGTTTAAATTGCAGCAATTTATTTAGAGATCTGATTAACTGAAAAACGATATGCTAAAACAGGCACTTCTAGTTTAAATATTATTTTTCAAAATAAAATATTTTCTTTCTATAACTTTAATATGTATCATTTTGAGAGCCACATTTTCCGAATCGGTTATGTTAAAAATATGTTGACCCCGATGTAGGTTGGTGCAATTTACCTTGCGCTTCTAACTTAAACATAACTTCCTAGATTTATAATATTATATAAATTGGCAAATACCAAATTAAATTTCGCAATATCATGTAATGTTGCGCCGGCGCATTAGCTCAAGTACTGTCATCAATAAAGACGACGGCAACACGTACTGCATTGTACCAGGTCAGGCACGCAGTATAATCGACCCAAACCCCCGAAACTCAATGCCAGGGCCGCGAATTCCAAAGCACAGTACAGTGCGCTATCGATTGGCCCCGGTGAAATTCTGGAGCCAACATGAACAATTCGGATAACGTGCCATTTAATTGCGAACCAGTTGTTTAAATTCTCATATTTATTCATGTATTAATTTTGCATTTAAAACGATAAAATTATTTTAATTTTTCAATCATATAGCTGCTCATTCGTTATGGTTACCATGGTTACTATTACTGTTAATGTTATTATGACATAGGTTGGTTTTAAAAGCACAATTTCCTTTTTGAATTTAATTTAAATTACTGAAAGGGAATTCACATTAGGAATAATTTCCCTTGAAATGAGGAAAAGCCTTATGATAACAATGAAATAGCAATTATCCAATTAATTAAATGAATAAAACGTGAGTTGACGGAAAGTGTGTTTTGGCAAGATATGTTTTGATACCACGATGATATAATACATATTCACGTGAAGTGAAACCGCTAAATAGTAAAATAAAGGTCATCGGTTAGGGGTGAACAACATAGAAAAGCACTTCGGGTTGTGAACGTCATTTATATTAATTTTATCGGCTAGAAAAATCTGTATATATTTTCATTAGACGGTATCCTGCTTTAGCTTTGTATTCGAGTGAAGAACAATAAATCATTATTAAGCTTGTTTTACACACAACCATTAGTTGAGTGCAGAAATTTGTGAATTAGATAAATTACTTTCAGTATAGGTACTGTAAACCGAAATATTTGTTTAGGTTGAACCTGTGTATATAGATATAAATAATATTTCGTTTCTACATTAAATGTTAAATACACAAAAGGAAATCGAAACTCGTGATGCTATTTAAAATATATTTTTTGAAAGATAAATATTGTATCGAAGTGTAGGTAGCAGTAGCAGAATAACAATTTGGACGCTCTAGGTGGTATTAGGTTTTGAAGTAAAGTAATCTAAATTAGCAGGCCTTTGGCGAAAGCTTTACCTTTATGAGTGATTCGCCACTGTTTGTATTCAACTGTAAACTAATATTTGGACAGCCCTACCAAATAACCGGTATGGTGTTATTGATTTGAAAGCTTGATGAGAAATTATCAAAATAGCCTAATTTTCAGTATTAATTTAATCTGAATATAATATTCAATCAAATTTGATGGGAATTATAGACATTTCCAATTTCACGTGTCAGTAACTATAATTCAATTTGAATATATTGAAACCATGAAGTAATTATTTATAATATAATGGAAATTGTTGTAAAATAATATAGAATATGGCCTTGCGGAATGATAAAAATATAAAGATTCACTAACTATTCATATAAAAATTTATTCATATGGCTACCATATATAAAACAACATCAAGACATGGTGTGCCACCTATACAAAAGTAGGCACAAGTGCTAGTGTTGAAATTCGCCGCGGTAGCGCCACCAACAACACATTTGAAGCTTTCAATATAAATCAGAGTTTCAATTATATACATTATATACGAAAACCAACATATTTTCTATAATTTTTTATAGTTTAAACAATATACTGCAAAAACTGGATATATTTCCAGAAGTTCTTTTAAAAAATTATAGTTTTCCTGTTCTGACTAGTCCACTGCTTAGAAGCGGCGAGTAGCAGAACCAATATTACAGTTTCCTTATTTTTAACTTAACTTCGAGAAAAGGACGTTAGAAAATACAATATGTTCGCGCAAATGTTTTTTTTCTCTCAACAGTTATAGATTTAATATGCTTTTTTTATTAAAACGAGCGTGTCTCAAAAGCAAATTGGGAATAATGCGTGACATATTTTATTTGAAAAGAAATGCGCAGTTGACTTACCTGAGGATGGTGAAAGAATTCGTACTTCCGGAAGTCCTTCCGGAACACGAACCTGCATTCTGCGTGTCTGGAATAATTTTCCATATCCCTGTGAGCAGACAGAACATCCTCGTGGTCTTCCAGGAGACGTTCTGCAACCAAAGAGAATCATATATCATACAGATGCTCTTTCTATTGTTATAGGATATTTATTAGTATAATAAATTTAAGTTATGTAATAAATTCACAAGCACTTATAAATTAAGCGAAATTAGGTGTGAAGTATTCTAATTTATTTAAATGTACATATAGCGCTTTAAATTTGTTAAATAATTCAGAATTTTTTGCGAAATTAATATATTCGAAAGTCTATGTAAATTTAAATTGGTGAAAATAAATTCATACATTTTTAAATCATAATTTACAAATTTAAATTGGCAATACTGTCAATCCATATAGATCTGTTTGTGGCGTATCAAAAGTAATTGAATTTGATGTCACTGCCAAGATGTATGGATGTGAGATATTTGCGAATAAATATTGATGAGAAAAAATTTAGACTAACCGGAAAATAACGAGCAAAGTTTGGAAAACAGATGCGACACGTCATCTGGTAATCAATTTATATTAAAAACATAATCTTTAGAAACTTCCATGTTTACTGAGTTAGACATGGGTATATTTATTTTCGTCGGAAAAGTGTCAGTACCATAGGCATCTGATAACATGTCAACTATTTAGAGTAATCAATCATTTTGCATGTTTTGCACTTCATGGCAACATAATCCAACCACCGGCGTACAAACATTACAGCTTAGATTCTTTAAACATACTTATATTTTACGTAGCTTTTAAACTAAAAATTACCTATATCATAAGTTTAGCAATGTTTTAAGAGTAAAACAATTCCACAGGTTTTTAAATTTTAAATCAAATATTACAAGCCAAAAAACATGACAACTGACTTAAAATGTGATTTATGATTTATATCGTGTTATTTCTGTAAGCTTTTCACTGTAAAACAACCATTAGCTCGTATTATATAAGTAATTATGATTAATTTCTATCCGGCTGGATATGATGTTAAACACTATACAAACTTATCCGATAACAATGGGGTGATGGAAATGTTTCGAAACTTTATATGAAAATGAAACAAAACAGAAGCACATTTACATCTAGCGTTATCAACACTCGAGAATATTACAATAAGCGTGAGTCCGTACGACATTCATGTCAAAATTGTTGCATACTAACTTGGCGAACGATCTATTCGCTTTGTAATTCTAACACATTACGTTGGCGTGTATTATTGCTAATAGTATACTAAAAACCATGGTTCAAATACAGGGGGAACTCAGATGCATAATATTTACATACAAATTTCACGAATAAATCAAATATTGTTTCTAAGAAAAGCGTTTTTATTATATATATCATTTCACAAGTAGATGATTGTTCATTTTTTTAGAGTAGGCAATTAGAAATATTATATTTTATACTGTGTATCTAAAATAGTCGAAATTGACCGATATTACACGAATATATTCAATCTGGGTATGGTTTAGGCGCATGCGTGTTTTCTATTTGTTATTTAGACGTTATAGGCAAGTATCCAATTAGTATTAAATATAGCAATATTTTAAATGACATAGATAAACATTTTATGGGAATAGGTCTAAAAGTTTGTCAGGTTTATTTTAAAATAAGTTAATTTCCATAAAATACGAAAAGCTTCTACAAGAGTAAAATAAATATGTGTGTTTACGTTAGCTTCATGAATATTAGATACAGTGCTAAGTTCCTGGTTTGCCCAGTAAAATACGATTTAATTAAAACAGTTTGTTGACTGGCGTTCTATAGAGGCTGTTTGAGGCACTAAATATAGTGGGTTTATGACACATTATAGTAGGTTTTATAGCAGGGACGCAGCGTAATCACCGTTAATGACGCATTATACCTACATGATCGTTGCACGCGTGTTTCTGCAACCATCCACATCAGGCGCGATGTGGTAGAACCGCCAAGAATAATGAACGAATTTCTATTATGATATTATTTAATGGTATAGTCTTTACCAATATTTTAAACAGCACATTTACAGACCAACTTAAAATTATTATTGCGTTTATTAATTATGACCAAGAAATTATTTTTAAAAGCGACGTTCATTTTTATCATAAACCCAACGATACTACATACTTTTAAAGAGAATTTTCTTTTGTCTAACCAATATAATTCACTGTTAATGTAGTGTGAACATAATTAACAGAAAAGCTACCCTTATATTACAGAAAGTATTACGTTCTGAATTCTTTGCAAACGACGAGGGGAAACTGAAAAGAAATAACGTGATGTCTAAAAAGATATTTAACAAATTAATACACTTGCCGTGCTTGGGCTCATATTTATAAGTTTTAATTAAATGTGTTTTTGTTCTGATCAGATAACACAGCTTAATTAAGAAACTTTCTTGTTTACTTTAAGTATTTGTGACGTCAATGTAATAACCGTTTAATTTATTACCTACATCAATTGCAAATCAAAACTTAATTATTAATTTTTGCCTTTGTTACGATTTTATATAGTTTTGCTTATGTTTATATCGAATAATATTTATTTAATTCATTAACTATAGATATTATGCACTGAAATGTAATTCTAAGTTGTGCGCATAGCAGTTTTATAAATATTTATACAATAAAGGAAATTATGAATAAACAAGCAAAAAAAGTGCGGTTTGATCGTTACATAAATAAATATAATGGTTCGGAACGTATGGTTCATTCATTTCAGCCCTTAATATCGTAAAGCAAACATAAGAAGAGGCTGGTTTCCCTGGAGAGAGCTCTTGGAGAAAACATTAGAAATGCTTTTTGGGTTGGTTCCGACATATTTACGATCATAAAACCGTTTTTCTCTCAGTTTCCAAATCGTTTTCAACACTCGTTATACTCAATATCATACTCAGCAACAAAACGAAATGTTATCTATATATATATAGATTATTTTTATAGAATTACATTTCTGCTTCTCTACTATAATCATTTTCACAATGAAATAAACAAAGATAAAATAATAAAAAGCTGCATTTTGAATAGAGTAAATAAATAAACATTAATCGTGCAAAAGTGTAAAATGCCGATAGTGAAATTGAAATGAACAAAGGATGAAAGAGGCTTCCGAAAAAATGATGTAACAAACAATAATAAATCCAGTGTTGAATATTCGCTTGTGCATTTTTTCCGAGGCATTATTTGTTGTTAAACACATCAGTTGAATCATGCGTGAAGTTTACGCAAACAGTTGCTACGTCGTTGTTTTGAATACCGGTGTATATAGGGTTGAAAAGACCCATAAACATAAGGATACAGCGGTAGCATAAGGATAATAAAAGGTACGCAAAGTGGTAAACGTAAATCATAATGAAATGTGATGCTTTTATGATGGAGACAAGGTCGTAAAATTTAGAATAGCATGGGAGAGAGTTTAATTATAATATTCCACCAACACCATACTTAAATACTTTGTAGATAGTAGTAAAAACATGAATATTTATATGTGCAGTTAACATTAAATCATTTCATTGTTTTAATATTTGAAAAAAAAAATAATTCAATGCAGCTAGTGAAAAATCGCCTCATCCCAACTGTTTGAATAAACAATATTTAATTATTTTAACCATATAGGTATTGCAAAACAACAATTTCATTAGGAAAAACATCATAAGCTATTATTGTTGTCCATAATTACCAGATGTCGATAATGATTCATGTAGCCAATGTTATTTTATTCATTCCAAATTCATTTAAATGATTTAACGTGATTGAAAACTATTTATACTAAAATTAACTTTTAATAAAATGAAGCAACTAATTGATATATTTGTTAAACAAACCGCACACACAAACATGAAATGTATATATGTATGTAACAATATAAAAATATCGTAATTCGTCGAGAGCCAAAGAAAATAGGTGAAAGCACACACGATGGTGCAGATAGTAAATAAAGGTTCATCGTAAACAAAAGTCACATGACGAACCCACCACAGTCGCATTGCTCTCGTGTGCGGCGGCTGTAGATTCAGGTGTGCTGTGAAGCACGTAGAATTTTAACAACTAACTAACAGGTAAACATTTGCATTATTCTATCGTCCGTTGATGCTGCAGTATTAGTGGCCAGGCAGGTCAAACAAACGGGACGCGGAAGTAAAGTGCAAAAGCGGAAAATAAACGCAAATTGTTGATGCACCTGTTGTTTATCAACTGGTCATTTATAAATATGCTTCTTTAGAATAATAATTAAGCCACTATTAAGTGTTAATTGAAATTCCCTAAAATGTTATCTCATGGAATGTTATCAACAAATGTTCGAGCGAACTATAATATTGAAATTATTGATTTAGGTAAATTAATCTCTAATACTGTGCTCTGGTTGTTATATGGCAGATTTTAATTACTGTCTAGTCTATTAATTTCGCTAAAATGAAATATTTTAAATGCTATCCAAATTTATAGTTAGTAGTTAGTGATAAATAAATAAATATGAAGAATTAAAAATCCATTTTAACGGAAATGCAATATCGATAAAATAAAGGTTATCTGGTTTTTATTGAAAATCAATAAAATACTAATGTATGGAATTTAATTTAAAATTGATAATTAGCATAGCTCCGGAACTAACGTTTAACAGTTAATACCTGCTATGAGTCACGTAGGCTGAATCTAGACGCAAGACCTAGAATCTTCTATCTACCAGTTACCACACACACACACACTTGCGTACATTATTAAATGTTACCAATAGATTTATATTTATTTTGATTGATTTTATTATGTACTACTCCATAAATGTATAGAATTGACTTATTAATTGCTGTTTTGCAATGAATTAAAATAATTTCCAACCATCCAAAACGCAGTAAACATTTAATAGATTCGCGTATAAATTTTCGCATACAGGTAGGTCGCGTCATTGGTTTCCGTGGGAACTGACGTTGAGTACGAAAGATGCACGCGCTGATGCTGGTGGTATGAGATGTGGTAAAGAGTAAACATACCCAGTGTAATATTGAGATCAGAGGAGGAGCCAGTTCAAAGTCAAGGTCACAATGTTACATCTTGTTTACCAAGTAGAGTTTAATGTACTCATACTCACTGTTGTTGAAACACACACATACACTGTCGATAAAAACATACAACATTCATATCAACAGCACGGGTCGCCGTATTTATATTTAAGTGCTTTTGCGATAATAGTGTAAATAATGTTGGTAATTGTGCGAATACGATATGTAAAGATTTATTTATGTTTTTTTTTTTAATGTTATTATCGTCACAAATATTTTATATTTGATACTATACATTGTTTACTGAAGTTATATAGGTATATAAACTACTGTTCATTCACAGTAAAATGTTGGTAATGACGTTAAATGACGTCAGTGGATGACAAGTATAGCTGGAGTATGTTATTGAAGGAAGTAAGGTAAATGAAGCTTAAGTACATATAAATTATGTGAATATTCTGATTTTGACTCGAATATGTCAATACTAAACTATTCTGTAAATAACATTTATGTTTTTTGGAGTATTTGAACAATATTGAATTTGGTCAGAGTTTAGCGGCTTAGTTTCTCTCGTTGTTTACTTTGTTTATCAGTTTTCGCGTAGGCACTACTTTGAATTGATTCAAGTGGTTTTAAGAGAACGCTTCTGTATGTGATGGTTTGTTGACTTATTATGCCGGAACAAGAGCAGGGAAATGCGATGCGGCTATAGAAATAGTAATTACGTTGGATCAAGTTACCCTTGAACTTCCTTGAATTCAGATAAAATTATTTCTATTTTCGTCCTTTGTATTATAACAGGAATAAAGCTTGCTGACGTATTCAGCTTAAGGTGAACCATCAAGTTCGCTAAAACATCGTGCCTTGCAAATGAAAACTAAAAAAATACTATTCGATGTGTATTTGCATAAAAAATGCCTGGTCAAAATTTCATTTATTTTGATCTTGTATTAAAGGAGAAAAAAAAATAAAAACTATGAAAAAGTGTCTATTTTGGGGGTTTTTATTTTTTATCTCCAATAATACTAGTTAGAAATAAATGAAATTTTTATCATGCATTTTTTATGCAAATACACATCGAATGATTTTTTTTTTTTAATTAAAACTTCTAAAATAGGCACTTTTTCATAGTTTTTATTTTTTTTCTAATTGAGCATAATATTTGGAATAGAAAATAATTTTTATTTGATTGATTAATTGAATTTTCTTTTTAGTATTTTTTTTTTATTGTATACATGTACAACCGAGGTAACAAGGTCGATTCCTTCTAAACGAACAAAGCGTGATTAAGAAATAATTGCTTCGAGTGTTTCACGATAGTCAAAACTCAACAGCTATACTAATATCATCGCGTAAATACGGCGACTTAAAGCAAAGCATTAGTTTGTTTACTACTTCGATGAAAACATAAACAACATTTCACTATCTTTCTCAAACACATTCAAAACGATTCCGTCTTCATCTAAAATAGATATGGCTACACCATTCCGTCTGATACACCGCGATATATCATTTGATACATAAATAAACATCTGTTCTTAATATATTTAAATTAATTCTGATATTCCGAAATACCGTGACACATACGTGTATTAACCATAAACATTGATTAAAACAGGTGCATTTTGTATAATAATGCTATCAAATACGATTTTATTAATCAGATTACATTTAAATAGTTTTTTTTACAAGGAATCGCGACGTTGTTTTTATACGCTGAATGTACGGTCGCTCTAGGCAGTTATACCACATTAGTTTCCTCACGTAGAATACGGACGAACGTGTTTTGAGCAATTGTGTAGTTGCTAGCCAACGGTAGTTATAGTGGAGGTGTATTCATGCACAAATAAAAATAAAAACAAAACTCACCAAGCCCCAAATCGACCCAATGTTCAACAATAGTCCAATTGACATCTTTCGAAACTCTGTTCTTCAGCGCCAACAGTTGACATAGATCACTAGCGCACAAGTTACGCTCGACGACCACAGTTTGGTAACTTCCGTCATCGTTATAGAACAACAGTTCTTCCTGTAAGAAGCAATCACATTCTTTAGAATTAGGAGATGTTTTTGGTAATGGAAGGAACTGTGATGCGATTGTATACATTATAATTACGTTTATTTATGTTGGTTACTAGAGTGCTATAAAAATGTTAATTATTAGTCGCACTTACTTGTTTTTCGGTGGAGTTGTCTTTGTCCTCAGAGCCGACGAGTGCACTGAGTGCCAGCAATCCGCCCACACTGGGCAGTCGCTCGTAACTATTGGTATCCATGCAGGCGCATTTCATCCTGGGAAAACGGCACCAATCTAAATAAACAACAACAAAATTCTCACGTTTAGAACTTCAATTAATAATAATGTTTGGTTTAAGAATTAGTTAAATCATCAAACAGAAATGTACTTTCGTAACTTTGGAAAATGGTTTAAAATTGATTCTATATCTAAACCTAAATTTGTTTCCGGTTTCCAGTTTATTTGAGTAAATTGAGGAACTGTTCTAGGTTGAATTACGAATGTTCGTAATAAATACGGCCTTAGAATATGAGCGGTGGAATTTGTTTCTGAATCATCAATCAATGTATGAAAATTCAACGCTATAATAGAATGAATAAGTCATCTATCATTACACTGGCATCACACATGGCAAACGCAACATCAAAACACAAATAATGATCTAAGGCGTTTGTTTTGTTGTTACTATATATGGAAATGACTTGCAATATGATGTAAACTTTCTGTTTTCATCACACCGAATACGTTCTCGTGTCGGTCTTTAACTAGTACACTCACTCAAAGTAATCTTTCATCTCTGAGGGTGTAAATCTCAAATAATCTTATATATGATGTAGATACATGTATGCAAATTATCCAATGCAATTATCTAATACATATACATACATATATCGCAACACACTATACAATGTACATGATGTAGTTACAAACATGTCTCATTTCATCGGGTGTGGTGCTCGATGAGATGAAATAATATTGCGTCATTCTCCAGTACGTCACAATTATGATTAATGGATATTAGGAGACAGTATCTTATTTTACAACCATATAACTGTTACACCTCGCGAATAATAACGAAATCATTACAATTGAAAAACTACATCTTTAATGAATGTACCTTTTTTCATCTTATTCCCTATTGGGATGTATTCCGAATGTTTAATTTACCCCTGGTATTAATAATATAACACCTAGACATTGTTTGTTATTTGATACTTAATTATAGCACTTTTATTGCTATTGGTAGAAACTTTTGATTTGTATTTGTTTTTAAACAATTGATATTAATAAAAATATTCGCAAAAATAAAATGGATTGATAAAACTAATGAATTTGTGTTTATTTTGATTAGATAAGCCAAAATATCGCTATTTATAAATAGCTATATTTACTAAATTAAAAACATTCTCAAGGATGCAAGTAAAAGAGACACCTACCTAAAATTACGACGTAAATTAACCAGGAATTCAACTGATGCACGGAATTGGAACACATATTCCGAGGACAAATTATTTAAATTAATTCCGGTAACCACGAAGAATTAAGTATTAGTTAATTAGAAATTAATGTTGAGCTATTAAGAATTCTGAGCATCTTATAGATACATAACCGAAAATTAAGAAAAACAAATTTTAATCTATTATGTAGCAACTTGCAAAAGCTTTTATATATATATATATATATGTAGTTACATAATTTATTATTAATATAGCACAAAACCGCATTTCGTAAATAATAATAAATAAATTAAGAACAGCCTGCTGTGCCTAATATTAATTTGCATGGACGTACGTGTTCGGTAGGGGCGCCCACTTTAAAAATTACAACCTTGAGACGATAAAAATTACCCAGTACTTCAATGCTGCAGGAAAGTTTTCATTTAAAAAATGTAGGTCGGGGAAATGTTTTAATGATATTTCTAAATACCCATACCACACATGTCAATCAAACTTTAGTGTACGTAATGTTTCATACGTTTGAAATGTCATTAAGGCCATTTTGATCGTGAGAAAAAATTGGTTACGTTTGCACATGGAAGAAATGTTTTAACAATAATTTTAGAAATGCGTGCGAATTTATTACGTCAAATACAAGAGTACTATACGTCACTAGAATAAATTAAGAAATACCGCGAAATAGTTTGTTGATTTAGTGAAATATGTAGTTTTGTATACACAAAAGACGTCGAAGTCTTTTAAATACAATAGCCTATCATTTTTGTCTGTTTTCAATGTCAATTTCCAGGAATTGTTTTTCATTTTTTTGTTTCGCTTTTATTTATTCATAACGTATATTTTCAGTTTTTGTTATTTTTTTTTCGAAGACGATATGAAGGTTATTTGTACACGCATGCACTTATACGTAATAAAAAATTGTTGTTTGTGTGGTTTGATATTAATTGCAGCTACGATAAATACATAAACATAAAACTCTTTGTAGTATATGTATGGGAGAGGTTTGGAAGACGTTCTGATTTGCCAAAGTTGTGCAGTTTTTAAGAGAATTAATATGTTTTGGTGTTTTTTATTGCACGATATTTACTTTTTTATGCGACCTTAAATTTATTATACTTTGGAGAAAATGGTGATTTACCAAGGTTGAACTAATCTTGCTTTAGTAGAGATGCGTTACTGTTATTATTACTCCGTTTTTTTCCAATAGTCTGTGCTGTGTCTCAGGTCAGTTGGCGGCGGAATTTACGGAATGCTGTCGGTGCTTATTTATTTATTTAATAAATACTCTTGTAAATCAAGCGCGCGGCGTTCTCATAATATACCATTTGCATAAATTGCAGTGCATTGCGACCTATTTTATTCAGAAAAACAAAGATGCCATAATAAGGTGTTATCTTTCTTTATAGTATATAGCATGTGCGCTGCCAAACACCTTGTTACTGTCAATGTTGTAATTGAATTATAAATGTTGGACTTTTATCTGGAAAGATTATCTATATTGTATCGTTTTCCCCCCGGATGATTTATATATGTTATTTGTCAGAGATATTTGTTTACTATACGTAAAATCATACAATTTATCTTGATATGATGTTAAATACTATCAGGTTGCGATTAGTTTTATGGAATACCATTAATTGGTAATGAATATGTAGATTGAGATTTAAAATTATCCTTTATAGAGCTCTAGGCAGCATAAAAATCAATGATTAAAATGTTGATTTTAATAGTCTCAACGATAATAATGCTTTATATAGAAAGGATGCGAAGGACTTGTATTTAATAGTATTTATGAGTTTCCACCTTTCTCTGGAATTCTTTTAATAGGTATACAATAATATTTTTATAATCTTACATTGCCGTTCACTTCTCTTTCTGTTCTGACATACTTCATATCTTCTTCCGTATTCTATTACATTCTCTAATGATGAAAGAATCAAATAAATCACACTCTTTTGAACAACGAAAATATACCATGTAATTTGTACACATCAGCACTTGCTTCACATTAAAATTAAACTTTAAAGGAACACCAATTTCTATTGACAAAGCAACATTAAAAAATAAATTGGTAACAAAAACTTCAAAAAGAAAATATTTGGCTTGCCATCAAGTAAAAACATTGAAACAATCAGACAGCCAAATCAAGAAAGTTCGTTAGGTATATGACAAAACAATAAATATAAACAAATATACGAAACGAAATCGCAAAATCGTTTAACGATCAGTTGAAAGACGGTTGCGTTTAAAATAAAAACATACTTTTTATGGATGTTTGTAAACGTGTAACCAGGTTTTGCATCCATTTATCACACACGTCTGAGCGTATTTGCGTGCACAAGTTGACAAATGGCGCGTGCACAGCGTGTGTGCGCGGGATACATATATTCAAAACAAACGTGCGAACAAGCTACAAGGCCGATGCAACATTTATTTTTGATGGTACGCGAGGTAAATATTTACATTGTGTATTAATCATTAAATGATATTAGTTTTTCAAAAGTCCACGGCCAGGTATTTTAAGCCTTGGTGGTGATATATGAATTTATTATTTATACACTATACTTCTCATCTATATCAATACATGCAACTATTTTCGAATAAAAACGACAAGTAACGTTTAAAAATTCTGATTTTTGTTTATGTTTTAATAGAATTTCAGTGAAGGTCGGAACTTCAAAACGTTTAATCTTATCGTTATTTCGGATATTTAATTTAATAAACTCATAAATTATTGTTTATTGCGTTCATTTTACAATTGAGAACACAGTTTTTAATCGTGTTTATCCGTTCTTTCGTTCTCAAGGTAAATGAATAACGAAACATAAATCACTTCTAAAATCGATAATACAAGAAGAACCAAAACAAACACTGAAAAATATAAATTATCTATCAATTCTACAATAAGTAGGTATAATCATTGGCGCACGTCATAATGACGTGTTTATAGTAATCTACTCATATTTATAATAATAATTATCATAATTACTTAGTCAAAATAAATGAATGATATAAAATAATTAAATAAAATGCACGAGGAATGTAAATGGCATAGGTAAAATAGAAATGTAAATGGATTACAGTACGAAACATCTTATCTGGAGTTGCATGGAATTTATTACACAGTATTTGATGTTCCGTAAGTAATTTTACCGACCAAAATAAACTAATGCCATATGTCTGTCATTATGAACGGTATGTCATCAAATGCATGCATGAAGATGTACATATGTATGTGCACAGAACCGGCTTTAGAAATGTAAGAACATTGCGCAAATGCACAGGATATTATTACAAGGAAATATTTCGACCTTATCTGGTTAATGGTTTTGCAAGATAGATTTGCATACACGGGAAATTAAAGAAACTAATCATTTATTTAAACGTATTCCGAAACAACAGAAGAGTTGTTCAAGATATTGAATTCCAAAATCCATAGCTGGTTCTATTAGTACCGTATAAAGTTAACTGTGCTTTGGTCATCTGCAATATGAATTTGCGGCGACCTTGAAGATCACTGGTCATTATCAACAATTAAAGACTTCGGTGCATCTGCCAGGCGAGTGACTTATTTATCATTACTATACCAATAATTGCCAATTACTATAGACCATACGGCGTTTTTTATTACCCATGACCAATATGATCAATAAACAAGAATTATATTCCATTTGCAAATATGATCTTACACGCTTGCTATACGGTGAGAAATGTCACAAGAACATGTAGTATTTAAAATAAATAAATTCACATTATAACCTACATACATACACGGTACTTGTCGGTATTTGCGTTTAGATCGTGACATCATGAAATATGAAAGATATTATTAAGGTGAGATCATTATTTGTAAATGATGAATTATTATTGCGTTTTGTTTTGTATACACCAATGACACACTATTTCTTGACGAGTATGGGAATGGTTTCATTGAATTTACGACAATGAAAATGATCAAAAATATAGTATTTGTTCATTCAACACACCTCCAGGAGGTCTATCTCTTCTAGAAACATACCTCAAAATTTATCAATGATAGATACCTCCTTGAACTATCGCAATTTTCATTACGTGGTTCTAAATAGTTATTTGCATGTTTAATATTCTAACGACAGTAGTATTTATTTAAATTGGTATGGACAAACAGTAAAGTGACGATGGCAAAAGCAGTTCAAGCTTTTCTTGGAAGTAATCCAAGATTTGCTAGCGGAAGATTGCATTCGAGTTGTTTGTACATTGCACTGTATGCATCAATGCATCATATGCACATTGTAATTATACATACGCACTATACGGCATCAGATAGTATGAGTTATAAAATCCACACACGTTTATATTTAAACAACGTCCTTAACACTTGTGTAAACACAGGTAATAAATGATATCATTTCGAATGACACACATACAATTCGAAGAAATAATTGCCACGTCAACAGGCGTCATTTTACGTCAAAATCAGAACTAAAAACGACCCTTTGATGGTATACATTTTCGTGATTTTCTATTGTATATTTCGAAATACATAAACAGGAAAATAACTTCCATTTCAATGTTTTCAAGGCGTTGGTTATTTATAAAATTCTTTTCACCTTTTGGCGTCAGAAAATGTGAAATATCTGATTAATTAATACAAAAATCCACACAACAAATGCTTCACCGTTTAATTAAATTCCCGCAATTATTGCCCAAGTAAACAATATGGAAATACCACATATTTCATTTACAAAAGGCGACATCTATTTTTTACAATGAATTCTCAAATATAACTAAAAATGAAAATCATTCTCAAATATAGTAGAAACATTTTCCTAATAGGTATTAAGGACTTCTGCGATTAGCCATAATAGGTCCTAGTTAATTTACAATAGTTTGAATCGTTTTTTAAAACCAATTTATCGGCAAAAACGTTTTTGAATATTAGTAGTTTAAAATACCTATACAAGCCTCATCGAAGTCGTTGAGCTTAAGTTCAAGGTTGGATGCGCTGTAGTAAAATGCGAAAGGGAATGAATAGATTTTATAAAATAATTCATATTAATGCTAAAAAATCTATTAAGTAACAAAAGTTTTGATTTTTCTACATTATTTGGTTTAATTATATAGAAAATGACATTTTAAAACCTTGAAAAGAATATAGATTGGACAAACATACGCATCTAGTGTGTGAGCGCCAGTTTTAACAGTGATATTTAAATTAAAACCAGGTGATCATCTTGTACACGAAGATTAACATACATGAGATACTTTGAGCTCGTTTCAAACACACACTCCGTAACTACAAATTATGATTTTGTTTGCATAATGTTGGCACGCTGCCGCTAGCGGAATTATAATTGTTCTTATGCGATTAATTATTATTATTAATTACAAAAGACAGAAATATTTGTATGTGGTGAAAAGATTATTATTTTAAAATCGATTTCAAATGTCATTATGGAAAATTCAATCAACAAAAAACGAAATATGTTTTCCATTTTGTTTCGGACGTTATTGGTTCGGTGAAAATACCATCAGGTTTAACTCGTAAACACAAATATCAATTTGTTGTCTTGGGAGAACAGAAGAAGCGAATAAAAAAATAAATAAAATACAACCGAATAGCCTTTCGGCATGGGTTAAAAGTGCATATTTTAAAATCTACAGCGGCCTTGTTGGCGGGTTTGTTTGGCTCGTTACTGCGCCCGGCCGTCTATATTGTAGAAACGTGACAGAATGCATTATTATTTTCTATTCAAACAAACACAGGGCCAATCAACCCGTTGTTTAATTCGCCGAAAAAATCTGGTTAAAATAATAAAACTGGATTTGTTTTTGCGCCGAAAATAATTTGTTTACGGTGGAAAATATTGAATTATATATATATATATATATATATATATATATATATATATATATATATATATATATATATATATATATATACATATACACATATATATATATATATATATATATATATATATATATATATATATATATATATATATATATATATATATAATACACATATATATATATATATATATATATATAATATATTTATATATATATATATATATACATATTAACATGGGCGAAATTAATGGTGTGAAAAAGCGGGGTCGTCCTCGGAATAAGTGGAAAATGTACGATAGAAAAATTGTGAGTAAATGTGGTGATAACTGCAGTAATAATACATTTAAACGTAAAAAACCGTATGTCTAAACAACAAACTTAGAGTCCGGTCGGTTGTTTTCAAGACCAAACACTTTTGACCTGGATACGTCAGTCTCAAGGACTTTTAACTTCGCACGCAGCCAGTCACTGTCTACGTGTACAAACTAGGTACACAACACATACTATAGGACAAGCTGCAGGCTTAGATAAACCGCAGCACAACAGACAGACAGCGAACGAAGTGAAATTGCAAACTATTTCACCGCCTGCCATACCACACTTGAAACGCAATAATATTTCTTGAGTGGAACACTTTCGCAATGAACATCGCGTTTCCCGCGCAATCATATACCCAAACACAACCGTGTTTTGCAGCACTTTCTTTCTAACCCGGATGCTTCTATCAATTGGCGAAATTCAAACGAAATGTCTGTGCCTTATACGGCTGAGATAGATACCTTACGAAAAATCAAAGCATTTCACTTAGATTATTATTTATTAGAGAGTTTTATTAGGCAATTTATTAATTTCGTCTAGACTTGAAATATGAATGAACTAAAGTACCTATATTTATTTTAAAATGGCAAGAAAATATTGTCCTACATTTAATGGGTAATTTGCAATAACATGTGGACACCATTATAAAAGACATACGTCAAGAAAAATGTATTTATATAATATTTGTAGGAGGCAAAATAGAAACGGACACAAACAAATATAGAAAAATAATTAAATCCGCACCTATATAGCGAAACTTGCAAAGTCATAACATTGCATGCCGCAAATTGCACGATTTCACTAGCGAATTTCATCAGCTAAATCGCGCAAAAATACAAACACGCACAAACAAAATAAAATTACTCGAACACATCCCGTTTTTGTATTGCAGCAGAGTGTCTCAAGTCAATAAAAACATTTTTGTATTGTGTTTGTATATATGTTTTATTTATTTGTTTGTAAGCGACCCAATTCCCTGAACCCATAATGCCGCAAACCAAGCACAATCTCCTATAATCTGTTTGTTTAGAAACTGAGTGCTTTAATTGGTTATTAAAGAAAAATTCACGGGTCCCAAGTTGATCTTACGATGCTGTATAAGATTTAATTTTCGAATTAAAAATTGCGATTTTAATTCATAATTACAAATAAAATGTATTTAAAGATTATTTTCGAATACAAATCATTTTTCTACCCTGTAGTTGTTGTTTCATTGGTAATTCGGTAATTCAGTAATTCAGTAAATGGAAAGATTCCAATCCTAGACACACTAATTTTAAAAGCTCCATGTCTGAGTTACTGTGTTATTTATAATTGCAGGTCAGATAATACTAGATTTGACCCTAAAAACGATACATTTATATAAACAACTTCAAAAATTCTTGGCAGTTCCAACGGTGCTGTGTCATTTGTGCCAAATTAAATGTATGCGTTTCTTATTTATTTTTTTAGTAGCTTTTCAATAGATACGTTTACAAAAATACATATTGCCTACGCGTTGCCTTCACTCATATTCGGATGTCTAACAAATATGAAAGCTAAGATTGCTTATCAAGATTAAAATTAATCATTTTCCCTCACACATCAAACTGAAATAGAGCGTCCACGAATCATAAAAGTATTTTTATAAAAAACATACGTATTTAAATTTATATTAAAACTACTTCGTAATTTATTAAAATATCAGAGGATTGCATATGCCTAGGTGTATAAATATGTTTAGGGATAAAACACTTTTAAAAGTAATTAAATTTGTGTCGCTTATTAATTATCTACTACTATAAAAATTTGATCATTATATGTAGACTAATTTACTATTTTTCTCAAACAATATCATGCAATAATAGGATTCCGTTTAAATAAGGTCATAATTATTAATAACTAACAATAGTATAGTGATGACTTTAGCCGGATATATGTATGGTTTAACCATGAATGAAAAAATGCATGGTGCACCGTAATAATGCAGTGATTATATGCAAAGTGCAACCTTGCGTTTTCAATCAATAAAATACCTTAACGTAGGTATCGGTATACATAAGCGCTTAAATGCATATCGTTATAGATTTGTTATTAATATTAATTTATTATCTCCATATTATAATCTGAGCCACCCTGGGTGCCAGTTTCTAAACACGTATCACAAAAAGGTCAGTGAATAATTTATATAGGTATGTGACGAAATTGGTGATATCACATGTGCAACACACGTGAATATTAATTATTTAATATGGGGATTTCAAGTCGATATGAATCTGGTAATTACGTCTGTATTGTTGAATGCGGGCCCAAGGAAAAGTTCATTTTATTATTTGTAAATGTTAATTCGCGTAAAATTTTAACAGTATTTTTGAAATAAAAATAATGATATTTTTTATATAGTGTGATAATATATAATTAGCTATTATGAAAAAGTAATAAAAATATAATAGGTATTTTTATGTCATTTTTATCATAACCGTGTGAATAAGAGAAATCGTTGATAATCGAAACCGAATAATCCGATTATTTTATTACCCAGGATTGTGAAGTGTTATCGCTTTTAAAATACTATAAAATCGTTCAGAAGGTTATTTAAAAAAAAAAACAGTTATTTGTAAGACAATAAATACAGTAGATAACATAAAACAACATATAGGTAATTAAAATCTCAAAATGAATTAAATTTCTTCTTTAAAACATCACATATTATTTCATAGTCATCATAATAGTCCCCTAAACCCTATGTCTCCGTCACTGGCCGCAAACATAATAAATACTAGGTGGTATTTTCACACTCACACGATAACAATCAATGTAGTAAATTTTACGCATCTTGAGATAAGAATGATTATTCACATAAAAACATAATAATAAAACTGTGATTACTTTCCTAAAAATATACTCACAAAATGATAAAGTCATTAAAATGGAAGGTTAAAATGTATCGAAACATTTTATCGTATACATATATAAAATAAATAAACAAACTCGTAAAACCATTCGAAAAGAATGTCAACTAACGAATAATGCGAATATTCTAATTCTTGTCAGTACATACATATCTATAGTTAATTAATTTATTTGTTCTACCTTGATTAGAAATACCATAAATATATTTTTAGTGCACATCTCCGGTTGTGTTATTAATATAATTTATTAGCATTTAGGAGAAAAATACGAAAACGTATGTACATATATATAGTGTAAATTAATATGTTGCACGCGTGTCAAAGAAATAACCTCGTTTAAATTAAACGGTACATCGCCAAATGTTTTTTATGTAAATAAACTTATTTTGTAAATTTGTTAAAGTTAACCAAAGTTAGATGAAACCGGAACTTAAGTTGGTAACCGTTGTATGCATAATGGGGCTACTTATGCTTGTTGTAACAACAAAATTGGGCCATTTTAAAAAACAGCAATAAACATTATAATTTTGTTAATGCGAACATAAAACTTCCGACTTGCACGGTGCTCAAACACAAATCATAAAAGTTCTAAATTAGTTTTGGAAAGTAATCAAAAGGGCTTGGAGAGAAGCTGTGCGTTTGCACAAGTTGGCCACCTAACATACTACATATTCAACAAACAAGGGTCACTTAGAGGCGAAAGGGATTTGAGTTGAACGCGACGAAAATCGGTGTATCGACTAAAGTTTCGCCGAACTTTATAAATATGTATTACCTACACCTACGTACATACATATATGCACGCGAAACAGTACTATAACCGTTAGCGGATTAGATGGTGTTTGTAATAAGATTAAATTATATTTAAACAAATATATTTCTTTCTTTCCGTGAACATATAGACGCGTTGATAGGTCTTTGACTTGAGTGTATCGTGTACCTATATGTAAATATTCTATAATTTTATGCTCGTTGCATCAGTTAGTGAAAACTATTCCACTTTTATCGCTATTCATTGCGTCTAATTACGGAAATTGAACAGAAGCGCCTTGATTATGGCCCATCATGGTCATTGTATTAATTTGATCGTGTTCATTTCACTATAATTTTCAACTATCTCATAAACTTTAATGCGTTGTTTCGTGAATTTCTTTATTACTTTTAGATAGAGCTTCTTCCATAGGTTAAAAGCATGCAATTATTTTGCCACAGTAGATATTTTAAAATATTGCACAAAATTATATTAGCGTGTAGCTGCGTCATTAGCAGCCTTAAGTAAAGCTTTGAAGAGAAATCCTAGTAATTTTTATCCAGCAACTCAAGCGACTGTAGCATAAATCAAAGTTGTACTATGGCTTGCCAAGTAATGAGATTTCAGCTACGCGAATGTCTATAAATCTTTCTGCAACGTTGCAATCACGTATTCATAAAACACTACACTCAAATCTATAACAATGTACACTAATTACTAATGTTTATTATTTTACATTCCAATACACGCTTTAAATCTTTACTTAATTCAATTATTTTTATGTAATATTATACATTTATTTATTTTATTGAAGCCTGTCTATTATAAAATTGTGATTTTTTTTTATTTGGTATATATATATATATATATATATATATATATATATATATATATATATATATATATATATGTATGTATATATATATATATATATATATATATATATATATATATATATATATATATATATATATATATATACATATATATATATATATATATATATATATATATATATATATATATATATATATATATATATATATATATATATATATATATATAGTGAAAAGAAATGTATGTGTGTTTGTGTAAAAGTTCAAAAATAAAAAAGTAAAAGACACAGAGTCCATTTGTACACTTCACACACAAGATTGCATCCAGTTGGGTGGGCTCAATGTCTCGCGAAATAACAAATATATTTCACTGTTACGTCTAACATGTTCCTTAGGTATACCAGAAGCAAAATAGATTTATTTGTGTCCGAAAGAGGAATGTAGCTATTTATTTGATACATATTTGTATTTTATTGATTCGAAAACAAAATATTAAAAGCACAAAGATATCTATTTAAAAATAAGTTACCTACATTTACTAAAAATAACTTCTTCTTTTATTTAGCCACACACACACATAAACAACTGATTTCAATTTGAAAGCAATTTAAAAATAAGACCTAGAATATGTATTTTACCGAAGTATGCAAAAAATGTAATGATATTGATTTTAAAAATATAAAAATTGTTAGCTATAAAACAAAATAATGACGAAAACAACGAATAAATAAATATACATCAAAAGTTAAGTAAGAAACAGCCTCTATTCATCTACTGTTGTCGGTTTTATCGTGATTAATAACACGGCATAAAGTCACTATGAAATGAAATAGCGGCATCGTTAATTTTCTGCAAATAATGACTATAACACACAGCTAATGGAGTCACGTGACCTATATGCACATGTGCACATACACATATACGACAGAGCAATTAGACAATTTATTAACAACGTGTGCAAATGGTGATTACGATTCCTATATATGTGTCATGCACATATACATTCATTACGGTCTTATGGGAATAAGAAAATTGCCCGATTATAAAGAACGCCCACTTATACGTTGCAAAAGGTGCCGCCAATACCAGAGTCGTACTGACCATTTTTACAACTGCATCAGTGCATCTATATATAGGCATGCGCAATTTTCAGAGTAATATATGGTCGTAACTTGCACACGCGTGTAATAATATTTTCTGTTATTATAGTTTCAAATAAATTTATTCATTAAGTATAACTTTACCCTTCGTTTATAGATTTATTTTTTCGCATTCTCTTCCTTATACGTAGCAAATTACAACATTTGGAATATATTAAACTATTTTAGTCAAAAAGCGAATGGATGTAAAGGGTTGTCTGCCACCTTATTTAATGGGAATATGCATGAAGTTACGTATGTATTTATATAAATATTAATTGACTAAAAATCGTTGATTATAAAATGCAAACGTGTAAGTTTTAATAAATAATTATTTATTTATATATAATTAATTGTTTATATTTGTAGTTGAACTAGTCATAACATCATAAACAGAATATAAAAGTCAGTTGACGTAGTATGAATGAAGCTAGATAATTATGAATGAGCTATTAATATACCAATACAATTTTATATCTGTATAAGCCATGTACATATGTGTAATGGACGTATGTACTTAATGTGTGGGATCATACACCATATTATGTGATGATTATTGCCTAGGAAAGCAAAACATTTTTATTACTGTTATTAAGACTGTTTTTATTATCAATTAAAACATATACGCACGTTGTTAATTATCGGTATAAAATTAATTAATTAACACCCTTATTTCTATATTTGAGCATATAATAAAATATTACCTACGTTATTTTAAAAGTTACGTATTTTATCAATATTTAAATTGTTTTCAATTACGAAATATTTTTAAACAGTAAATTTGATTAAACAAATAATAATAAAACTCTTATCTCTGCTATAAAAAAATTAAGTATTAATTTATTGTATTATTATGAATTGCAAAAGAAATAAACGCAAAACATATTTTACTCAGTTAATGATTGTAATTGAATAAATACAATTTTTCACGTTTGTGTGAAAATTTCACAATCTAATCACTATAATTAGTGCATAATTCTAATTAAGAAAAAAATGGCGGCGATTTATTGTCACCTTGAACGCTAAATATCCAGCAGCCAAACAATCTTTACAAAGATTTAATCATAACTTGTAATTATAATTAAAATCAAGGAAATGCAAAATCTACCAAACAGGAAACAGCATCAGAAATTACGAACAATAAGCTTTATTTACAAAATGTTTTAGGTATTTCAAATATTCTCGCAATTAATAATAATAATTATAAAAAACATATATTAATTCCTTTCAAATTAGTTTTAAATTAATAATCATAATTGTTAAGAAATAAATATACATTTTCCGCAGATGTACGAAATTTATTATTTTATAACACGAAGTCAAATCTATTTATTATTTTAAAATAATATTAGAAAGTGTTAAATGATTTTTAAAATAGGTATATTATTCTTTTGGGTACAATAATTAATTAATTATTTACATCCTATAAAATTAATTACTAACAAAATACTACATTAGGTAATTAATAAACAGTAATGTATATTTTTTGTTTAATTGAATGATGTAGTGTCAATAACAAATAATAATTATGCTGTCCCTAATACCATTTAAGGTAGCTGCCTTATCTACATGTTTTTTTTGTTGATAAAAACAATAATTATGGCACCTAGAATACTATAATTATATAGGTAGGTAAATAATATAAATAACTATTATTGTTGCGTTATAGACATAAATTAATAAATAAGGAATTTAAATACAATAAATTAATAAGTAGTCGTCCGAAAATTAAATAAAAATCCTGATTATATAAAATTAATTTAGTAACTTTCATTTAATATTATTAATCGAAATATTATATTTCGGTTGTGTTTGTAGGTATACCTATATGATATCTAATTCGAATAGAACATGTGCATGATTGTAAATTTGCTTCATTTCTGCTAAAACAAGCGTAAAATCCCATTCGTTCTCGACATAGCATAACGCACTCTCGTACCATAGGGATTTTACGTTTGCGTGGATACTATACTCTGTGGTTGTAACTAAATTATAATACACAGCCCTAAATATAAGCAACCCACTGTATGTTATAGGTACATTTTGTCTAAATATAGATACATTTAGATACTCTATACGGCTAAATAAATTTATTTTAAAACTATATTAGGTACAATGAGAGAAATATTAAATACTTAAACTGTTCTTGTCGCTTTGGAAAAAGAGGATGTTGATTACATTATTTATGAGTTCCGAAATTAAAATTTAAATTGTGTTGTTTAAATCTCTCTATAATAGTTTTTTTTAAAAAGAAAAAAATCGCAGTAGATTCATAATTTTGTATTCTGGGCGGTCTAAAGATATTTGTGCTTGGAATATTAAATAATTTTTCATTTAGTTGTGACGTTTTTGACACTGACGGAGAAGGAGGCCCCGTGTGGGCCCAAAAACAATTCTATGAGTGAATTAATCGAAATCTCACGTCTAATATATCCCGGAGCATTGAAATAAAAACGTATTTGTGTATTTGATTGGATATGCGCGGTCAAGCAAATATAGGTACGCGCTTTGGGTAAATGACCCACCTGTTGAGTACTATGCTCCCTCTACGCCGTGACCATGCACAGTTCCCCTTCCAACAGGAAGAAGACAGACAAAAAAAAAACAAAACAAGCCAAATGAAAACATACTGGCGTCATACAACTACAATATTCGCGAATAAGTACAACGACCGGCATTTATGTGGGTAAGATTTTGTTGGCCCCTCGGAGGCCCGCAATTTGATGCGCACTTGTATTTTGGTTTGTTGCCATTTGCACGCGAGTCAAAGCACTCTAGATTATTACTGATGAATTCAGTGATTAATCTCTAGTAATAGATAGATTTTATAATGATTCAGTATTTATGGAAACATACAAGTTTTTTTTGCTATTTTTATTGTTTGGTTTTTATTTGAAAGATTCATAACAGTTATTTTAAATGTATACGTACGATTTAGTAACTATTCATTTATTATATTGTATATAAAATATGTATGCATTAATATTATTTGACTTCATAAAAAATTATATTTAATTAATAGGTAATGATTACTGGTAATATAAATTCGGTACGAGATAATATATATTTTTATTCTCTCAAATTTGAAACTAATATTGCAATTAGTCACTGTCTTGTTTCCCAGTGAAAAATATCGGTTGACATTTGCGCGAAATTTCATTCTCATCGCATTACCAAAACATATGAAAGTGTATGCACAACACAGACCTCGCAAATCATTATGGACGAGGTCGTTTTTTGCATAATTATTGTCAGTTCTTTATTCATAAATGTTACTTTTTAAATTGCACAGCAGAAACTATATATAATTATTATTTTGGGTTAGATAAATTCATGGTTATGGTCCCCATAAAAACATTTCAAACATTCTTGACGTTTTTTTAATACAAATCAAATTTTATAGGATTTATTTGAAAAGGCCGCTAAGTGGAATTATACCGTGAGAGCAATGACCATTTGAAATGTATTTGCTGCCCGAATCGTAACGATCCCGATTTGGAATATGTTTGATTGGAATATAAATGTCACATTTTTCGAATAAAACGATTGTTTTACATGCGAAAATCGCTTGTTTTATGTGTAAATAATGGCATTTTATTGTAAATTACCTTATTTGAAAAACGAATAAAATGTTAGAATCTATTTTTAAATGTTTACGAAAGTCAAAGAGAAAACTGACCTTATAGCAAATGATTTATTTATTAAAATATTTTTGATTCAAATTTATGTATAAATATATAAAAAATTACTAAATGGTCAAATAAAACAAAATACTAAGATATAAGATCAGATTTCTCTGAAGGAATATAAGCAAAATCAAATACAGAGCAGATACGATATCCTTATAGAATTAAATATCACTTGAATTATGATATCACTATTATACCTAGAAGTGGCATGATAGAAAAAAACAATTTGCAAATCCGTTTCGAAATTAGATCACATTAACTGATAGCACAGCCTACACAAGTGTCATGCATTTCGGTTAGTGTAAACCAACCTTTAAATAAATCAAAAATCCTTCCCGCAACAAGATTAAATCAAATTCACTAAAACACACATCGAAGCACGTGTTTCACCTTTTGCAAGTTCAGTTAGATATGAAATAAAAAATTGGCACAAAAAACAACAATACGATTGAAAAAAATGCTTAGAAATTTCTAGTTAGAAAGTAACTTGTTTATATTTAGCAATGTTATTGTTGCACGTTTTATATATCTAGGTATATATATATATATATATATATATAAATAACGAAGTAGTTTATTGTTTATTTATTTTTCGGCTGACAGATCAATAATATGATAATTTATGAATTAATAATATTTATAGAACTCTAATATAGATTTCTTTTGTATATAAAGTATTGCGAAGGCCA
This sequence comes from Nebria ingens riversi, assembly GCA_018344505.1. Lineage (NCBI taxonomy): Eukaryota > Metazoa > Arthropoda > Insecta > Coleoptera > Carabidae > Nebria > Nebria ingens. The sequence goes on along the minus strand of JADQWA010000060.1, from coordinate 478,012 downwards.
TCAATTCTATTATAAATGTTTAAATAACGGAAATCTCGTTTTTATAAATCAATAAACTGTTCATTATTGATAATGGCGCGCTAGTTAATAACAGCGTAGTATCCTCATAGTATGACCTGTAACCTAACTGAAAAATGTATACGCTATATTTTAAGTTCATGCATAATAAATAATAACTTCATTGTTTGATATGGCGCAGTTATGTTTTAAATTGCGTATGTATGTATGTATGTATGTGTGTAGATGTTTTTAGTCGTAGGTTATAAAGTTTTCAAAGAGAATTTGGAATATGTAAAGCAATATTGATTCAGTGGACGATTGCTGCGGGATGCCGTGAAGCAATATTAATGATGTGATAAAATAATGAATGTAATCACCGAGATGGGAATATGAGTGCGTAACCGTGGAATCGCGATGTGTTATTTAGTGAAGAAGTTAATGTCTTCAATTAACGAATGGCGTTTTAATTAAATATTGAAGATTTATGTGATGCTGCGCCATAACTTTGGTTCAATTCATTCTTTTCAAGTGCTTTTAAAACTGCAATTACTGCGCGTCGTGTTGTCCTAGATATAGAAATACAGCATATATAGAACCGCCGACTCAATATCGTAAACATCGCCATCGCCAGGAACCAGTAAGCGAAATGCGAACTGGGACACAAAATAAAACAAATTCATTTTCGAAACACTACGGAAATTACTTGCAAGACAAATCTAAGTTTAACATATTTTAGCATCTGGCAATCTTTACAAAAAAAAATCCAATTTTAAAAAACTGTCTATTGTGCACTCGAAAACAATATTTTTCATATACAAATATTATAACGATTAATATATTAGGTATACATTTTTCTCGATGCGTTTGGGATAATAATTATTATATACAATGTATACGCGTAGATTCACAAAGGATAATATTTTGGAATCCTTTAACCGAATATATAATACCTAGTGTAAAGTACTAGGAAGGTAATTAATAGTGATAAATTGTCGGTAATTTAATGCCGTGTGAATCTGAGAATAGTGAAGTTGCGGAAATCGAGATTCAGAAGAGAACGCTTACAAATGGATGCTTTATTAATATATGTCATCGATATATCCAATCTATATTAATAAACTGTAGAACACACATACACCCGAACCGCAAATGATTTGATAAATTACCGCCAGAGTCGCCGTGAAACCGCATCTGCTAGGAGGACGTATTCTCTCATTCTCTCTGTAGGTATGTGTGTTCGTTCGTCGTTAAGCGAAACGGTAAATCATCGCAAAAGCGGTAGATATTTTTCATGGGAACAACAATTGCTAAACTGGAAGCCATCGCCACAGCGCAACGCAGCGGTATTAGAGTGCTGGTAAGGATGCCGGAACAATGTAGCCAGAAATTAGTAATTTTGTGTGAAAGACCACTGTTAATTTATTGGACGTGACTAGAATTATGACCACCACAACGACGAAAAGAATAGAATATTAAATGCTCTAAATGGTGATTTCCTTGCTATCTACTTTCAAGTAGAAACATTTGCACCATCCTGTATTTTATCATAATAACTATTACGGACACAATGTTTGCTTTTCAATTAGAAAATATTACAAATTAATCATTTTCACTCAAACAGAATAACGAATAACTCTAGTTTTATTCAAAATTAAACATGGATAATACGTATTAACGAGAAAATAATTAATTTAAAGTGGCTGAATTATATTGCAATTTTTTAATTATGAAAAATCCCTTTAGACGCAAAGCAAAAAAAAACTAATTACATAGGAAAAACGAATACATATGTGTTTAAATTGTATAAAAATGATTTTAATTCATTTTTAATATTAGAGTTCAAAGTTCCTTATTTAATAAACAACAATATTGCTGCAAAAATCGTAAATAAATATCGTAACAATTATTTGATATGACAATGCGAATATAAATATTTGAACTATTTGGTTAGATAGCGTTTTTTTGCACGCAAACTATAATTTTATCGAAATATAATGAATTATTATATTCAAGGACTGTACATATAATAACAACAATATTTATCTATAGTTACTGTACCACACGTGCTTCTACTTAGTGCACTGAAAAAATACTTTATACATCAAAGACAAATTATTATGCAATGTAAACGCATCTATACAGGTGCCTATGTAGGTGTAACTACTTTGTATTATACGTCAGGGGCATACATTTTTTAAAATAACAGTGATAGTTATAATTATTGTTTTTGTTAAGATTTATTTTTTTAAATCTAGTAATTACATATAAATTGATATATTGGAAAATTGCGATAGTTCAGAGTATTTGTTACAAATTTATAAATGCTGATAAATAAACTGCTTATTATTTATATCCTTGACCATAAGATGTAAGTACAAGATAAAATTACTAAAGCTTGCTAAAAAATTAAATCTGTAACTACTTACAGTTTGGCTATCAATATTTATAAAAAACATCGGCCATGTATTGGACCTAACCTTTCTTTTACGTAGTCAGTATATTTTGATTTGATAGTATATAAATTAAAATATAAATTGCAAGAAAATATTTTCATTCATTATGACCAATAAAATTATAAAGTTAGATTATTTTCAAATTTCTAAAAAAAAAACATATTTATTTTAGATTTAAAATGTTCGATTCTATAGTAGCATAATGAAAGATTATTACAAATTATGATGGCCGGACATTTTTTAGTCTTCAAATAAACTTTACAAAATATTTACTAATCTTTGAAACGCTATTTCACTAAACTTATTTGTGACAATACATGTTAAATGTCAAAATATTTGAATACTTGAAACAGTTGACATGCATAGTAGATTTATTATATATAATATTCCATACCTATGTAACTATGGCAATATAAATAGGATAATAGCAATTTTCTCGTAACTGGTACACTTGTTAAAGAAATGTTTCAAACAAAAGTTGTTCAAATCATTAATATCTTTCAATTTTATTCTAACTATTTTACTGTAAGTGCAGCCGTTTCGAAGATATGCAAAAAGTGTCTCAAGTAAACATGCACTTCCGGTTTGAATATGCTTTTCAAAAATAGGAGGTTTTCTTCCCAGGCATATACAAATCTTAAGTTTAAAGTTCCATAATTTTATCTTCAACAGTATAGGCTGTAGAGCGCATACAGCCACACACACACACACACACACACAGACGTCATTCCAAAAATAGTCAGACTCGATTCAGGGAAGGTCAAAAGGTGTATTTCCGTTAAAATTTCGAGTTTTTTTTTTTCGTGATTACAATATTTACTTATTACTTCGTAAAAGAAAGTAAAAACTACATCATACTGTAGGGTAGAGCAACACAAATTAATTATGTGCAAGTCTAACAAATTTTATAGCTAAAACTTTTCGATCATATCTGTAAATCTGTACATTTGTATGATTCACGAATGAACAAAGTCAAGTTCATTCTACAAATCAAAAATTAAGTGCGTCATATTTATTAAATTCGGTAAGTTGATTAAAATAGTTTCGGCAACGTAATAGTTTTATAGAAACACGAATTTACTCAGAATATGCTCCATATTCAACTTATATAAAGATTTACATTTGCAATGATTCAAAACTTAATTTTGAAATTGCAATAATTGTTTTTTTAAATAATATATTTATACATACGTAACGGAAAAATATGTATATACTATATAGGTCTAGACTACAATCACTAAACCGAATATGTACTAAACAAACATATGAAAGGAAACTTACGATTGTGCCTGTTGTGTCTAGTTAACGCCCTCGGGTCCAGGCTCATATTACGGACATTTACACTCATTTGACGCACTTCACAGTTACAAATATTGTGGCATGTTGACATTTAGTCACTTATCTACGACAGTTTATTTACTCCACAAAATGGAGAGTAAAAAACACTACGACACTTGATCTAACTGGTTCGAAAATATTACAATACCCGAAATTACAGCAACAACTTTGATAACATTACTAAAGTTATTTATAATAGTTTGTTATGAACGCACACCTTTCTTTCGCAGATAATTGACTTGTTTTTCTACAGCAATAAATACGAAGTTATTTAATTTTTTTACTTGACACATATTCCATTAAAGATAACACACATTTGTTATTAAATGTCACTGTTTGCACAAATACTCTATAATCGACAATAAATTAGGTTATTTATAATTAGTTAATCGTCCTCAAAGAATTTAATAATCAAATAAATAATAACTCAATAAACAAACTTCAAAACACAAAATCGACTCAAACAAATCAAAACCACACAATTACAACAAACCGAAACCAAGTCACAATTCGCAATACGATTGCCGATTTAATACAGAATAGAATAATAATAAAAATATGTCGTCACAACACGTAATACGATGTTGTTTATATTTTGACAGTCTAAAACGCGCGCGCGCACAGTTCTGATCTTTGCGATAGCCGACCGTAGAATGAAATTCCGTATGATCGTCAAGCATTTGTAAATGAACCGAATACGTACGAAGTACACAGCCGAGGCGCAACCGAACGTTATGAATTCGGTTCTAGAAGTAAAAAACATCAAAAACCAAATAGCGTAGTCAAAATAATACTCCCACTCTACGTACTATCCGTAGGTTTCATTTCATACATGGTTTAAATTCCTATAGTGATTTTACTCTCCGCTCCTACGCTTTTAAAGTTGTACTACGTTCATTCGATGGTTCAGTGGGCTTGTCACGTGTTTCTTCCGCTACTTCCGGTTCGAGTGGCGATGGCGCACGCGTACCCACACCGAGTTTTACGCGGGTTTTGCACGTAAACAGTTAATGAGAGATAAATATGGAATTTGTTTTTATTATATACATTAGGTTTTTATGGATTATTAAGGGTGCAGGTGTAACGTAGCCCTCTTTCTCTAAAATGGGTTTTAAAAGAGTGAAAAGTAATGAATATTGAATAGTAAATAATATGCTACGAGGTTTTATCGGTGAAAAAGCGCAGTTGTTTACTGCAATGGAGTAATGAATCGTATTTCATTTGCATAGTTCAGTGTCCAGCCGGTGACGGTGCTGGTGGTGTTATGAGCGACGCGTCGGTACTTCCGGTGGGAATCAGACATACACACTTCACTCTAAACACTAAACTGGTGTACTCAATTTACATAGACAACCAGACAGACAAACGTGTGTCTATGTATATACGAATCATTGTTGTTGTGAATAGAAACACGTCCTTAGGCACGGCTCAGATATATGACCAATGTTTGTTACCCTTCAATCAAATCACACATTCAATAGTGACCACCCAATATAATTTCCATACCATGAATGTTTGCGTTGCTTTCGCAATCAAATCACTTCTTTTTGATAAATTGCAAGTTAAGACACAATTAAATTTCAACTTCCGTTCAGGATAACAAACTGACGATGAACATATAACAACCTTCAACCAACTAATAATAATATAACCTATAGTGGCATATGTACACTAACAAGGTGCTAATTAGAGCAACTAGAATTGGTTGTGAACAAGCCTATATATGCTCAAATAAACACATTCCTTACGCCCTTGTGTCTTGTTAACTATACACATACCTACATATATGCAATACGTAAATCTTTAGCATAACATACATCATTATAATTTAATATAAACTGTGCTAACTACCGTGTTATAACAATCAAACATCTTAGATACGTAACGTTACGGATGACTTTTACGAATTTCCGTTTCCGTTCATTTAAAAACGATCGTAAAAACATCTTATAGTAACCTGAATTATTTCGAGTATAAAAACACTATTGTGTAACAAAAAAACAATCAATAAGCGCAAACAAACAAAAAAACTCTTATAAAACGACCTAAAAAGCATATAAGTAATTTGCAATTTGTAATGTAAGTGTTGTTGTCTTGAATAAAACTTGTTTACAAGATTAACGTTGTTCAGAGCACATGACCAATTATTGGAGTAATTTCAAATTTCGATGGTATTTTGAAATAGTCACTAAACAAATGTTTGTTTTTGTGTCTTTTCCAAGAATACCGAAATGAATGAAAGAACGGGAGCACATCGTGACTCACGCATCATGCTCTTACTATCTAGAGTTCATCGCGCATGCGCACCGCACGTGAAAACCGCGTGGGTTTACCGTGTGACTATGTTGAAATTGTGGCCGCATATAAGAGGGTGTTGTTGTGAAATTTCACAGAGAATTTGTCATTGGTTCTGAGAATATTAATCTAGGAATTATTTTGATACTTAAGCGATAATTAGAAATCCCAAATTACTGATTCAAAAAACTATTCAACTTCTTATGTGTTTTATTAATAATTTTGGAATTGAGAAATTTATTTATATCTTATATGTATATTAAAACAAACGCATTATGATAAAATTGTTATTTAAACAATTGCCAAAGTATATAAGCTTAATAATGACCGTGAATTCGTAGATAAATAAATAAAAACCAGGCGCCAGATTGTAATCTTGTACTAATTTAGTGACACTAAATAAATAAAAATGTTTCTTTCTCGATTAATAAATCACTTGTATTACTACATAAAAAAAAATATTACATATATATATATGCTTAGTATGAATTTATCAATTTACCACTAATTTGATAAATAAACCATGTGTCAGTTTGTTTTGCCAAAAAAAAACGAAAAACAAATACTATAAGTTACCAAAAATCAAGTTCATGGAAATGGATGTAGTGTATTTAGTGATAAAATTCGTCGAATTTTGTTATCTAAAGTATTCCTTACCCTACCAGATTGATAATAATAATTGAACAAGGGTATTCGAATTCTAGGAAAAGTGCAATAATAAAATTACATGATTGATAGCACGCGATTTAAGTGTGGCAATATAATTTAAATTTATCATCATAATGAAAAAGCACCAGTATTTAATTTAAACATTAATAACAAATAATTACTAAACATATATTGCATATGCATTGTTGGAGTAAATTTAAATTTGGTTCAAATTACACAAAAAAATAACTGATTTGCAGAAATAATATACTGGATTTTAGGAAGTTGACTTAGCTGGTTTGGTTATCAAAGAAAATATTTTTTATGAGGTTCCTATCAATTTTCGTGAAATTCTACACATCGACATTTCCGTTGAAACGTAACGACATAACATGTTCAGTGTACTTACAATGAACTTTATCAATTTTAAAGTGTACTCAGTGTAATAAAAGTCGCGTTTATGTAGAGAAATGACAGGTGACCATTCAAAAAATGGTTATCACCGAACCTGTTTTTGATACTGTACAAATACAAGCTAGATAAATAATATGTGTCAAAAATAACAGTTCATGTTATCGTTATATTACTTGTTATAAACTAGAACTAGACCATTTTTAAAATAGCTAAGTGTGAAAATAAAGATATCAAATTATATCATATCTAATCTAAGACATTTTTACCAAATGTGAAAATATTTACATTTTGTATACACATTATAATTTACCTGTAAATTAAAACAGAATTGTTCTTTATGATTGAATAAAATGGAGTAGGTAATGCACCAATTAAATCATACTTTATAGAAATTAAAATATAATGAAACGTAATATACTCCAGGTAGGTATTTATACCCGTCAAAATAATTTAGTATCTCCATCAAAACAACAGGAAGAATACTATGTCAAGAATATATCTGTGCATAATTTTACACATTTTTCCCTTTGATAAATGCGACTGTTTATTAAAGCTATGGAGAGATCACGTTATGCTGTCTACCCTAGAGGCATCGCGAACCTCAAACAGAGGAAGCTTAATAATAATAATAATAATACAAAAATATAGGGCTATGAAACGACACCAAGAGTATTTAAAAAGGGACGTCTGGTCGTTATAACTCCGATGCGGTGCAACCATTATGAATATGGAATTAGATTTTATGAGAAAATTGTGCGAGGGCTTAAGCAGATGCAACGAAGAGAAAGAAGACTGCTTCAATATCCTGTCGCTTGTTAATTTTATTCTTCTTTTTAGAATTTTCATATTTTAGATATTGCAATCGTGATAAACCAATAATGCTTCCTATAGAAATGAAATTTGACGATAAGATTACTATTTTACTACTTATAGTGAATAATCGTTAAACATTATTGCTGATATGTGTAACGACAAATAAACGTAATCGAGAAATATACACATTAACTAGTAAAATTATCGTCTATATATGGTAAATGTAAAAAAAATAAGAAATACTCTAGAGAAAAATTATAATGTTACGTTGAAATTACAAGTTTAACCAAGTGATTCGCAAAATATATATTTGCATTTTCAACGAGAAAACTTGAAAGCAAATTACCGGATTTGTGCGGTTGTTTACGATACACTTATTACATCACGCAATCATATTTCAAGTGAATTATCGATTACGTATTCGTAGAATTACAGCCGCGTGTACACAGAAGATATCTATTTATGTTACATATTTGAGGTCTCTTCTTTTATGTAACTGTGTAATGGTTTGATAATAACATTCAAACTAATATGGTATAATGGACATAGCTTTTCTTTGCACATGTTCAATTATTTGGACAAGAAGACAAGTGAGGATTGTATTTGTATTAGTTTTGTTGTTTGGGAAAACAGTTTAAGAATAAATCTACTAAGACAAATGAGGAACAATTGTTTCAAATCCAAAATAGTCATTTGACGTGAGTACATAAAGCACGTCGTAAATTTGTATGAAGTTAAACAAACATAAATCTATTGGAAGAATGTGTGCACACGTATGGTTTAGGAAAGAGAAAAAAGTGTTCATATACTTGCTATGCAGAGTGAACAGTAAAAAGCAAAATTATAGAGTTTGGTTGTATGTATGTATGTATGTATAAGAGTCAATGTACCGTGCATAACGGGGAGAAAACGTAGAAATAGAAAAACAAAAAGTCCCAAGAGTCGTAAAAAACTTTACGACCGATACGTATCTTTCTTACTTGAAATTAGGAGAGCGCTAGGAATACGAGGCAAGTATATCCTTTTGCCCTTCCTTCCATCAAGCCAACCGTTTTGTGACTCCACATCGGTTTTAAGTGCTCTTACACCAGGCTTTCCAAAAGGTTTTCACACATTTAAAAATTAGAACGCACCAAAGATTCAATTCAGTATATTTATTAATGATATTAGCCAGCACACTGTGCATTGCAAACGCTGATCGTAGAAGAGCAATTTTACAACACATGTAGAGAGATCTGTACATAGTTTATTTGCAATTGTGGACAATCTAAAAAGGTAGGTAGGTAATCCCCTTTATCTGTTTTCGTAAAATTTCAAACCAATCTACATATTAAAAACGTGTGCAATAAAAAACGAAAAGATAGGTGATTTTGTTAGTGGGAAATCAGTGTGCAAGACAGGTGCGCACTGAGTGTGCGGTCTCATTAACACCGGAAGCTTTCATCGCTCGTAAAAAATTCCGCGCATGCCTGTATGCAATCAACGTCCCTCCTCGACTGCAAGAGGGATGTTACCACAAAAAAAGTACCTACCTATGCTAAGATGAGATGAAATCAGAAACTTTATCGTCCTAGCGACCCGTTCTGCTTTTCGAACGCCCTAATAAAATTCCCACCCAACAACGCGACCCTAAACATAATAAGGCTATACAAACACCGAAACAGGTGAATTTTTTTAATGTTTTACTATTGCATAACATCAGAAGTTCCAAAACTATAACTCATATGGCTGCTCTAGATATGAGTTGATTTGCGTCATCAATGATGACATGCATCACCTTTGTATCATTTCCTTTTTTAAAATCCCAATCAATTAATTACTGAAGGCAATTAATACACAATTAAATTATATCGCCACCGCCCGAAATACAGCAATCTATCTTTCTATATCCGGATTATAGAGTTAGTTACAAGTTAATCCGATTGAGAACGAACTAATAATACTGCTTGGAAAAGAAAGTGATACGTTGTACTAATAGAGTGTCGGATGAAATCAATTGATTTATCTGCCAATCAATATTTATTGGTGAAATAGACATATTTTAATGAAAACGTAATACAATTGGATTTAGAAGAACTGATTAGTTTATTCTATAATTAGACGTTATTTTCTGTTTGTCTATTTTAATAAAAACTATAGTTTGTGACAGGTATAATAAAAATAATGGCTAGTCTTATCGATTAATTATTGTGAACAAGTGTAAAAAGTAGAGTTATCGTAATTTACTATAATTATTTTATTTTTTAATGCTATACATGTGTATGCTAATGCGGTATGTCCTTTTTGTGGAATGTATACGCTGCCAGGTAAATAACTGTTAATTATAAACTTGATGTTACATACAAGCTTAAATCATAATTACAATTTTCTCAAGTATTTATTTATTTTTTACAGAAATCGCATACTTTCAGTCACCTATAGGTATATGCCGCTAAATAATATATATATATATATATATATATATATATATATATATATATGTGTGTGTGTGTGTGTATATATATATATATATATATATATATATATATATATATATATATATATATATATATATATATATATATGTGTGTATATATATATATATATATATATATATATATATATATATATATATATATATATATATATATATATATATATCCAATTCATTTAACAGTGTATATTTAAAATCCTTATTTAAATAAAAATTATTAATAGAATTAGCGATATTTTTAGAATTTCATTGCAGTAATAAAACCTTAAGACCAAAATAAACTACATATGTATTTGGTTCTATACAAGACAACCATTTCATTGTACGAATTGGATTTCTATTTGATTCCTCTCAGTATGGTGCTTGTGTTAGGTGTAACCGGACAAAGCTGTGTGTTTCAGTAGGCCATAGCGGTTCGGTTCGGAAACAGCAATAGAATCGTAATAAAACACACCATTATGTATCACTAATGATATCACTCATACACAACGCAGTTTACGAATGGTTAATGTTGGTTGAACACGCGATCGTTCATATTTTGTGCAATTGCGTTGTTGTCCGGTGAGCGGTGACATATATTGGAACTTTGTTGGACATTTTATTTAATCGCATATATTTCACTTCCTTCTTTCTATATATGTATATTGTATACTATACCGTTGTTGTCGCGTTCGTGTTGTTTTAATCGTTTTATTTTTCTTTCGTTTCGTTTTTGCTCTCAGTAATTTTTATTAGGAAAACACGCGATAACTTAAATGGTTATTATAATGCCTGCCATGCGGTGATATGCCTGCTTTTAATAAGGTTAATATTAATGAGCGTTCGTAAGATTAATCTGTTGTTTGTGTGGTTTTAATTAGCTCGAGGGTGAATAAGTTATGACTTTAATTATTATTGTAGGTGTTTCAATTTACGCGTCGACGTTCCATAAACTCGTGTTATAAATCACTATTTGTCTTTTTGCGTAAACTTGGGGAAAAGCGGATATATTTTTCGTTTCCAGCATATCCTGTTTCTACGCGTGATACAAACGATTTGACTAGTTTTTTTGTACATAGATCAGCATGTTAGTAAAAAAAAGCAGACAAAAAATACATTTAAAATGTAAAAAAAAAACTCCGTTTTTTTCCTTAACTGATATAAAAGATAAACATAGTATTCCAAATTAACATGCTGGAAAACAAGTACAAACGAAATCAAACACATTTGTAGCAGAAAAATTCTATAAATTTGATTTCATTGTGTTTCGTGATCTTTGTTAGAAAACAATGTGATGCGAAAGAATAAAGCTATTTATATAATCTGTCGCTACCAAATGCGGTTCCGATTTGATAAAATATTGCATAAAAGAGCAGTGGTGCTTATTTATGCGTATGCCGATTCGGAATTGCAATCGTATGAAAACGCGCTCACACAGACGTTCTGCGGCGAATAGAAAACAAAATTGGAAAATAAATCATTTGAGAGAACATTAAGAACGAATCGTTAATAGATTTTCTAATTTGCATGATACGCTCTTAAGGAAAGATATATTTCCATAACTAACAATTTAGTTGCTTCATTTTTTCCTAACAAATTTTTTCCAAATGTGCACTAAATAAATATTATGCTCTTCTCCATTCTGTGTTAGAGCAATAAATCTAATAAAATGAATTGTACAAAAGCTAATAAACAAATGATACCACAAATGTTTCTATATTCATGACCACGCCGTAGTAAATCCACTTTAGGCGAGAGAACCAAGTACTAGGTACTTTTATCTGTAAAACTATAAAACAGTACTCGACCAGTGCAATAATCTCATAAAACATAGACGAGAGAAACTAAATAAAAGCAGTCGGGTAGAAATAAGAAAGTCTGCTCCAAGACAACAGAGACAAAGAGTAGAAAACAAAAACACAAAAAGTAAACAAACCCTGCCTTCCACATGCGGGTACGAAATTGCACGCGCATGCGTATCGCTCACTTCCTTACACAAACCTGTGTTTGAGCAGACGCCATGACCTCGTCGCTTGGCCGAGCTTATGGCGGGAGAGTAGTGCGCGTAGTAGTATCGGAAATCGATTTACGGCGTCGTAACGGCGTCTAGAGCGTCCCTGACACTTCCCTTCGCGCCCCATCCACAAGTAGACCGCTCGTTGACGATTATTAAACTTCCCCGCTTGTCCCGACCGACGTTTCTCATCCACTACACGTACATTGTACCCAAACACGGCCATGCCTATTTGTTTTTGTCTGAAATTTCGTGGAAATCACGTGGCTTACTTGTGTTTTCATCACGGAATTGCGTCTTTTAATAAATCCACACCTTAAAATATCACTGAATATACCGAAAATATATATATATATATATATATATATATATATATATATATATATATATATATATATATAAATATATATAATTTAATTTGAAATACGTCAATTTTGATCTGGATGTACTTAAAAAAACAACTTATTATATTATTAATTGATTGGATAAAACATATTAAAATAGATTTGTAATAAAAGCATCTGCAGTGTCTTACACTGAACGTTCTTAGACGTAATATGTATATTGAAAATTGACGACATTTTGCGCTTATATGGATTATAACGGGACGACATACGAGTGTTTATGTTTGTTTGAGTGCAAGTATAAAAGATGGAGGATGCAAAACAAAATATAACTGTGTTTTATTCGAAACACGTATAGTAGAATTTGAGTGTTGGTTATGTTTTCGTCTAGTCGTCTGGGTCTGGTTGGTATTCGTTTGTTTATATCCCGGACCAAGCAGGGGACGTAGGACGCTCCAGTTCCATTCGGGTCAGCGACATTGCGCATCGCGGAGAGTCGCTAGCACGAAGGCGCGCCGCGCCGCATCGCGACGTTCCTATCGCGTATGATTTTTGACCGGCGCGCCGCATACTTTAAATCTCACATTTTTTGTTTTTGTCTGCGTACTATTTCTTTCATTAAACTTTGCTGTATATGACTTCAAATACTATATGTACATACATTTGATATAAATAGCTACAATACTGTCAGTAGCAAATATGTACATACATTTTATTGCGATTATTTATTCGAATATTATGGTATGCCAAGCGAAGAAATAACATTGTATAAATTTTTACACCAACAACGCAAACTTATAAAATAATGTTACATGTAATTTGAGGTGATTATTTTTAATTAAAACATCAATTAACAAAATTTTATACTAGGTAATTAAAATGTATTACGTGCGTTTATAATTCATATTTGCCAAGCAATATTTATCATTTGGATGTTATATCTAATTGTAAGCATAAAATATTATTTTTAAACAACACAATTAAATATAGTAAAAAATCCGAAATTTATTAACAAATTAATAGTTTCACATTAAAACAAATTTCTTTTGCAATCTACAATATGAAATATCACTGATCATGATCAAAAAATAGAAATCCTAAAACATTATACGCTATAGACATATAATACATAATTGTATGTTCTATTCCAGGGAATAGGGCCATAATATGTTTTCAGATTTGTAATAATTAATAATCTTACGTAATGTTTAGTCAAAATATTATTTAATTTAAGTGAAGGATTCTGGTAGCAAAAAATACGGAAATGAGTTATTATATGAATCATATAAACAATCACATATTTTCATTAAAACAAATTATTTCTTGACATAATAACAGCACAATAATAAATTGTAAACATTTACCAACAAAGGCATGGATGCTGCTGCTGCAATCAATGAATATATACATACATACATACATACATACATACATACATACACACACACACACACATACATACATACATACATACCTACATACATACATACATACATACATACATACCTACATACATACCTACATACATACATACATACATACATACATAGTTGGTTCCCACGCCATACACACAAACACTCGATTGAAAAACCAATAATAACCCCCATTGTGACATACATTCACACATGAAAGCAATACAAACTCAATCAGACACAAACACACATAAGTTTACTATATATTTGATTTTCACACACACACACACACACACAGAGACAGAGGAATAAAATTCACAAATGCACACTAAAAATAGACAAGCCATTCAAAATCACACCTACATATATGTGAGGTATACTAGTCCAGTAGTTGTGCCTTATTTACTAACACTGAGTGTATCTATGTATGTATGTATGTATGTATGTATATATATATATATATATATATATATATATATATATATATATATATATATATATATATATATATATATATATATATATGTATGCATATATTTATGCTAGTATTAGAATTGATGTGTGGGTATTGTGTGATGCTCAGTGATGTTATATCTACTACAATCTGTTCAGTGTTCAGGTAAAGGTAAAGAATGAATGAATCAAAGAGACCGTGTACTGTGTATGATCACGTGACAGGAAACAAGCGAACGTTACTCATAATGCAGTCGTGCGATCTACAAGATATGCTATGTATGTATGTATACCAGTTATAAAATGTATTGTACTTCAAGAATAAATTATTGATGTATATTAAATTATACACATATGTCCAATTGCATTGATATCACTTAATTTGTTACTTTTGTTAATGATTACAAGTTGAATTAATTTACGCAGGTAAAGAAAATTAATTTAATTAGTATACAAATTGGGAAAAGTAATTACGCAAACATGTTAGCTACATACTTCTTAATTAGAAGTATTTATATATTAAATTAATTATATAGTACTTCGAGGAAAAATAAAATCGTCCTAAGTGTAAATTGTCCAAATTATTATTTCAATTTTATGATATTAAACTTATAATTAAATGTGTGTTTCAATCAAGATAAAGATTTTTTATTATTGTTATTAAAGATATTACACAAAATGAGATTGATATTTGTGTAGATTTTCAATTTTTGTTGTAATAATAATTATTTTTTAATTTAAAATTACAAGGTATTGGGTAGCAGTATTGTTTATATAGAGGTCACATGGAAGTAGAACAATTCAACAAGGTTATGGTTAGTAAATAAAATAAAATAAATAAATTGAATATCAGTATTTGTTTGTTATTTAAAATATAAATAATTTCTTTTGTAATCTTGTACCAATAAAACTTTGCTATACCGGAAATAAATAATCGATTAATTTTAATGCAATTCTGTATTTTAATCCTTATAGTAATATGAGCACTATTATAAGTACACATAAGCACGTTATAGCTATTATTAAACTACGATGATGTTGCCCTGGGGGGGGGGGGGGGTTTAAACAAACAATATTTAATATTATTAAACAATCAAAACCTTAATTATTTAGATAACAAATAAGCGTATATGCATCAAAAAAAGTTTCCCTTTTTGCGTTTGAAAAGCACAAGTCAATAATATAACATAATACCATCATAAATATTCCCACAATATTTCTATATATAATATTCATGGTTGTGTGTGTAGCATTACAGTGCAGAATATGTCGTAGTAACCGTACGCACGCAATCAAATAATTAGACAGCAAAGCAATGCGAATACACGCATATAAAATACACATTACGATCACGCACACACGCGTACATACATTAGGGCTAAAATCTGCAACTGACAAACAGATATATGCGGTATATCAGAGCAAATGGTTTTGCTTACTGGTTTATACTCTGTTTACACGTCAACAAAGTCATTTGTGAGCCTGGCCAGTCTTATATATTAATAAACAATTCAAATTGTTGCTTTGTGCAATTTAAATGTGAATTGATGACAAGGGTTGTATGTTTTACGTTTTAAAATATCATTAACAGATACAACTGTATGTATATGAAATTAAATTTACCATTTTGTTCACGCACGCATTCAAGTATTCTTTTATAGGATACCAGCATGCATATATCGTAATTATAACGAAAGTTATGTTTGATAAAATAATATAGGTATATTTACTTTTTAAATATTTAATAACGCGTATTGACCCCAATCGACCAATTAAGGGTCAAATATGTAATGAACAAAATTATTTGATTGCGAGACGAACTGTCTGCATTTTATAAAACATTAAGACCAGGTATATAATCAGTGTAAATGAGTCATTAAAATGATTTTCGTGTTCACAAGCAATAAATTAATTTCAAAGAAAAGTTGTTGAAATTTTATGTGTGAAATAAACATACGCGCATATTTTAATAGCTTAGGCTATATACCTACACGTGCGAGCTACTGTCACATAAACTTAACACTAAACTGCAGTCAGAATTTTAAATTTCTATTTTCTATTAGAGCATTATTTTCCACATAAACTAAACTAAGATTGCAAATAAAATACCTAAATGACACTAAAACAAATCATGAATCTAGAAAATGTATATTTATTCGAAATAATTTATTAAAAAAAAAATAGCTCAACTAAAATGAAAAGTTATTTCAGATATATCACACCACTTATCTCTAGATCGCTCTGAATCTAAATTATACATTAAATATAATTTACTTCTAAAGATAAAATCATATAAATAAATGCATATTTTGACATTTAAACACCAAAATTTCTGAACTTTAAAGTAAAGTAATTAAAATAATTTATATTTCAAGGTAATAAACACATTTAGGTATAAATATTTATAGAATGTCATTGCTGTTTTTTTTTTGAAAATTGGCAAGTATGTTTTGGTAGCTAAAATTATTAATAATAATGGATGTTTAGTAATGTTTTTGTTTGACAATTATATTTATTTTTTTTATTGACCCTTTTATTACGCTGATGGTATGTGGGATGTGATGTCGTGCACAAGATGATCGTAAAATTGGTTTATGTTCGTTACGTCCGAAACTACGATTGTTAACGTAAATTTATGCTATTTTACAGTTTTAATTAGTCAATTTCATTACTTTTGTATCGGTATTTCGAGGATTTTATATCATTTCAAAACACTATTCCACATTTCTTAGTAAAGTCGTAAATTTTTGGTGAAAGTTTAATTTTCTAAATTTTTTTATGACCACAATTATAGGTACGTTAACAAGATGGCTATCTTGATTCTATTGTCAAAGGTATACAATTAATTATTAAGTAAAACAATTAAAATTCAGGGCCATTGTTAACTAGCTATTATCATATGTTTTGTTGGGTTAACTTAATATTATTTATAACATAGGTATATAATATTTTTATATTTGAGGTTTTACCCAAATATATAATAATATTAAAATATTCACAAATTTGCACTATACATAATAAAATTTTCCTGTTCTAGGATAAATATGTACAATAATCATAGCCCAATATTGGTCAATTTAAAAAATATACTTTAACCAATATATATTTATCCCGTTCGTCCTACTAACAGCATACCTAATAGAAGTAATCCACTAAAAATCAAGCTAATTTAATCATCTAGATCGCACGAGTTGACACGTCGTCAACGGGTCTGTACTAGTCAATGAAAACCATTAGCAAGGCCAACGTACGTCGTACGCTTAATAATAAGGGTAGAGGCTCTCCACAAAGACAGACGAAACGACGGAGAAATGAAGTAAATGAGAAGATGCGTGCGCAAACAGAGCAAAAGAGAGAGAGAGTGTGTCCTCCCGGAAAACGGAAGTATACTGCATGGAAGGCCGCAGGATAACGGAACGTATCAGACCTGGATTTTGGCGCAATAAAGTCATGAAAAATGTACAGATTACTCCACTCTCATATCAGAAACGCGCGTCTACAACTATTTGCTGCTGTCCTTTTCACATTTTTATGAAAGTAGATTTGAGATAAAGATAAACATAAATATATCTAGAATTGTCGCATTTCTTTTATTTGCGAAATATCATACCGGAAACTCGATCAGTAACAAAAAAAAAAATTTTTCAACGAATTCAAACAAAAATTATATTATATTTTTTTATCGAAATCCATCCATTCGCTGTGATTAATGTAACAACACTGGTTGCTTTCTCCAGTGCATCTGAAAATCGATTAGGCATGCTAGGAAAATTGAAAAACATCCTATTTTCTAATATGTATTCATGGTAGAAAAAAGCCCTGCTTGCGTGGGTTGACACCTACGGACTTGAAGATGAACATACATTACAGTCACACCCTCTCGCATATGTTGGCAATTGGCATGGTAGCACGTATATAGGCGAAAAGCGATTTGGTTTCAATTTCAATATAATTGCGATTCATTTAGATCTATAGAGACTCGCAATGAATAGCCGTGGACTTTAGGAGAATATTAATTAAATATTTTCTACAAAAATGTCATTAAATCTTAAATTAATCTTCAAACAAAAATACATCCAGTAACTTTTAATTTAAACAGATAAAATCGAATGCAACTTTATCAACGCCAAAAATGTGCGTGCACGTGTAAACGACCGCCTCGTTAGTGGTCGTTATACAAGATTGCACCTCGTAAGTCCATCAACACCACCTTTCGACATTCAACAACAAAGATAGCGTAACAACCTCTCAACAATTAACAATATCCTAGTATCACAACAACCGCATCATCCCTTTGAGGACCAAAAGCGCACATTCTGTTCACATTCACATCATATACGTATGTATAGTAGAGATGTGATAGGCATAGATAGATGACAGTTGCGTTTACGTTATCGCATCAAGTTTGCGGCGTCTGTTGCGTAGTGCAGCCTGGATTAAATTGGCAGCTGGAGTGGGAAGGGGTTGCACGAACCCCGTTTACGAGAAGGTCAAACACGTGGATCTGTTACTGCGCCACAACGCAATTCAACTGTTACGACGGTTATAATGGATGTTATATAGATATGGGATTTTCAGTTGTAACTTACGAGATCGTTAAAACTAAAATGTGTGCGCAAACTGTTACACATGGAAATTTAATTTTAAGAAATATTAATGCATAAATTAGGGTTTAAAGTTGAGTTTGTTGATTATTAATTACTTTATGTTACAATAATTAGCAACAATTTTTCAAAAAATTAAAATTACGTTTTTTAAATATGTTTAGTTAAATATATATATATGATTGATTTTGTTAGGATTTATATTTGATGCATGTTTCAACAGGCAATATATATTTTATAGTAGAATTCAAAAGAGCGTAAGTTTTAAGATGAAGAAAAGGTAAGATGGTGGTTGTTATTTGACCGTCGTTTGCATTTCAACCCCAGGGATTAATAGAGATTACGTTTCGTATACATTTTCCACCAACCAACCAATTCCCGGACGATTTCCGTCCACAGAATTATATATCGTTTGATGGGATTTGCATATCAAACACAGTACAGTACACAACATTTCACCTACATTAATTGTGGACAGGAAAAAAACTATATATTGTTAAATGCTACATAAGCATTTCGTAGTTATCAATATTATCGTAGTTTTTTTTTCATTCATAAAACAATGTAATTTCTTTATTGTTTCGACTAGTAATAATATTTAGAAAATAACTCAATTTCGTTGTGGTAAATGTAAACGTAAAGAATAAATTGTTCAATGGAACAATAAAATAGATCTATTTGTAAAGAGTAAGATATCATTGTTAGAACGAAATATGTTTATAGCCACAAATTATATAGTGATCGACCAACTAAAACCACATTTATTTTTTTTTCCCGAATAGAAAAATTGGAAGTCAAACGGTCGAAGCTGATTATTAGAGCACATCAAAAGAAAAAAAAGATATTTGGTTGCAACATACAAGTCGTCTAGCCAGCAGTCTATTCGAGATTCACTGTTTATTTTGGAGTTGAAACGATTATTAAGAGCTATAAATATATAAACACAGTTGTAGGACATTCACAGACGGATGCTCGGCCAAGCTATATAGTCCAGTTCACATGTTAACAAAATACGAAACACCCTTCGGAATGTTTAACTAATTCTAGATCCACAATTAATTATTTCTATTGTTCGAGAACATACATATAGGTACGATTGCATATGGATGAACAGTGTGTACAGTTCTTGAAAGTTGTTGTTGTTGTTAGGACTGCGCAAATGTATCGTGCATGAGTGTGGTATTCGAAGAATGCACGGTTTCCGGTTATAGCGCTCGCCCGATAACGCACATTCCTCTCATCATTACCGACATGCACTCGTTCGCGTTGCGTTGTTGTTAACGAAAAGTACTTCAACCCAACTTCCAACAAACTGTTTGAAACTAGAGACTCAAGTGTCATAGATTTCAGATCATTATTATTATTTTATAAATAATGTCACCATCGTATATGAAATTATATAACATTTTACATTGTTTATAAATATGATTAAAACGTTTTTTAAACTTACTACCTATGGATAAAATACTTTTAAATTTAAACAAATAATGTTAAATTGTTGTAATTAAAGCATAAAAAAGTTATTTTTATACCTACAGATTTCTAAAAATAAATATATGACATTTCTATAATTAAAATATAGAATAATGACTAACTTATTATAATCGCGACTCGCAATTGACTATAAATAAAGAACCTCACCTGGCTGCAAAAAAGAATACATTAAATTACCTACTTCTAATTAATTAATGCAAACTAAACATATGTCAATTTGTAATCAATGAAAATCAATTTTAATTTATTGAAATTAAAATGACTATCATTTTTTATTATTATTATTGAATTTATCTCTAACCATAATAAGTGATAAATGACAATTGTAGTTTATACAGAAACCTTTAAAGAATCAAATCAACAATATAGTCACAGGTGTTTGTAATGATTATGTTTACATCTTAGCCACCTTATTATATATATATATATATTAGATTTACAATTTACATTCCTCACGTAATTCAATTCTTGCGAAATCGTTAAGAAATAATTATTCAAATGAATACCATAAAAAAAAAATTAAAAGTACCTTATTTATCTAAACAAAAAATGTAGTTCCATCTATAGTTATTATCATCATAAATCAGAGATTAATCGCTACCTGACCTGAGAATTTAATGTTTCTAACACATTCCATTTTAGTAAAAAAAATCAAATCAATATTCTTTTGTCAAAAACACTTTAACACATATGAACATTTATTGATCATACAGAGCAATTAGTGTCTCTAAATTATCCTGAATATCAAACGAACATTTGTATTTTGAGCTTTAATTTTTGAACTTGTTCATAAAAATGATGTTTAGTAGTTAATTTTCAAAACTAAAGCTAGTATTGGTTGTAATATTTCGCAGGATCAATAAAAATTCATAAAGGTAGTAACCTTTAATGGTAATTGCAATTAAAAATATTGGAAAAGTCAAACGAAAATGACGACTTTTTAGCGAGCGCATTCAGTTAAATTAAATGCCAAAAAGCAATTATTCATTTTGAATCTGTCAAAAATCAAAACCAGATTCCAATTATCAACAATTAAGAAGGCACTCAAAGGAAAAAGAAGAAGATGAGCTAAACAATAGTCTACAGTCCTTTTGTGTGCGAGCCCCTTGCCGCTGCTAACAAGACAACTGCGGGGGAGTTTGTATAATGAGAGAGCAGGTGCTATAGGTGAGTTTCAGGACTACCAACGTAGAGAATAATAGAAGCTACGGTGTCGAGAGAAAATCGACCCATCGGCGATACGTAACGAGGGGGTGAGGATGTAGGTCAATTGTCGACCCTGTACTACATATAGGCTTTGCCCCAAAAACCAAAGTCTCGACACTTTTTATCCGTGGTAAACCCTACTCTTCATCTTCCCCTATTTTAGCTGTTTTATTACTTTACCAATTTTTATTTAAATTGCTATATTGTTTTTGTCATTATTATTATATATCTTGGAAAATAAATATGTGTGTGTGTGTGTGTTTATATATATATATATATAGTTTTTTTAAAAAAAAAGCTAAATGTTTTTAGAATTTTTATGTTGTAATAGCAGTTTCATTGAACCAACAAATTAGTTCTTTATTTTGATTAGTGTATCGAATCAAGACAAACATTTCGCTATAGGTAGTAAATTTCCGCATTGTCGATATTTGCTGAGTAAACAAACAAACAAAAAATTGCACATCGGTGGTTATTAAAAACAAGGCGAAACATATTAGAATGTGTATTACACACCTGAGCAATATTTTCTATTTAGTTAGTATGAAATAGTTTTAATTTCTTGTGATTAATTAATTATTTTCTCGACCTCTGATTGTGGTATTTTCATTCGCGGATTGATTGACAAACGAGGCCACAATTCTATATAATCGACGACGAACGTCATTTGTTGTTGAAATCGGTTGCCGTTCGGGTAGAAGCAGAACTTATGCAACACCCGGTACGCGCAGAAAACTGACTCCGCGATGTATGTATGTGTGTATGTGTGTATGTATGTATGTATGTGGGCAGATTATGTTTGCGGTATATAGGCGGACTTTCAGGGCGGGTATAGGGGTTTGTTGATTTCTAACTTTCCGATTGCGGTAGGTTACTGTTCCAAGAATATTTCAAAGTTCAAGTTATACCGGGATTATTTAAATTCTTGGAAATTATATACATAGGTATTTGTTTACTATATTTTGTAGATATGCAATTGTAAGGAAAACCCAATTTAGATAATTTGCATAATTTGTTTTCGACAATGAATCTAAAAGTCTGCTTTCATCATTATTATTTTGTTTAAAATTAATGAAATTTTCATTCTCTCATAAAATGCATCTTATGCGAAAATTGATGAAAGAGCTTTGATGAAATATTTAAATATTCTCCATTAAAATTAGAACGGAATTCAGAAGCATGATAGATTAAAAAAGCGAAATTAATTTTATTTAGGCTTTTATAAAAATTATTTAATAATTTGCTATACCACATACTTAAGCGGCTTAGTTTGAAAACCCTATTCATAATGGACTGATCCGATCGATTACAGCGCCATTTCCCATTGTACTAGGAAGCCATCCAATGTGCTTATAAAATATTCAAGGAAAAATTCTTAGAACTTCAAATATATCATTTGAATTTTTGCACTTTTACTACTTTATTATTATGACCGTTGAACAATATTTAGAAATCTATCTGCCAGTTTGCTTGTTTTAATCGATTATTTCTTAATTGAAATATGTTACAAACTAATGTAATTTGTAGTCATTTTTATTGTTATTATACCAGGTAGGTATATATTAAATTGCGAAAAAATAAATAATTAAATTATAAATATTAATACTAGTAGGTATATAATAAATTACCATAATCATTTCTCATGTTACAATTTCTAATGCATAAAGTATAGGTTTGACAATAAAATTATAGATATTGGTTAACAGCGTAAACAATTTTTTAAGGAAATCACTAAACTATATTGAACAGCTTGCAAAGATTATTGATGTTTTATCTCAATCAATTATGTCAATATAACGTCGAGTTAGATGAAATAACATATCAATTTAATTATAATATACATTATTTATAAATGGATATGAAACCTACATTGGTCATAGTTGCACTACCTGGACAGGACACTAGACTATGAAATTATCGACGGCTTAGTTTTAAATTTAATTCAATTATTTTCGAATCAATATATATATATATATATATATATATATATATATATATATATATATATATATATATATATATATATATATATATATATATATATATATGTATATATATATGTATATATATATATATATATATATATATATATATATATATATATATATATATATATATATATATATATATATGTATATATATATATATATGTATATATATATATATATATATATATATATATTTATTTGCTTAATACGAATTTCGCGTAAAATTAGACAATTTAAGAGAATTATTCTATCTTTTTTCCTACGGAAGAGACCGCCGGGCAAAAGATGTTTGCGCCTGTAGAGAGATTTCTAATTATATAAAATAATTGTATTTTATTAGTTTTTTTGGTGATTTTTTGTAAACAAACTAAAACAAATTTAGTAATTTCATTACTCACTGAAGGAGGGCGACAATAAACAATTATAATATAAATATATAGAAGAAATTGAACTAGTACGGAATAAGTAACACTTTTATACTCTAGTGTCCACAGTTATGATATGTGGTACAATATATTTAGCATAAACTAAATCAAGAATTATTATATTTGTAGCAGTTGAATGTAGCACACCGCCAGAAGTGTTTATTCACTGACAACATATGCAAAAATAAATTTCACGGATAAAGTATTTTTCGCTCTCGTTTTCACGGATGCAATATGCACACATTTTGCAACCAACAAATACATGTGCGCCTTATTTGATTAACTTGAGGGGATATGACATCACACACACACACACACACATACATACACTGAATCAATTTCTTCAAACATAATTCAAAGGAGCGATGTATGTACGTATATTAAACAATTACATACAAATTACCGATGTTTATTATTGTCTGTATACGACGTTGTTATATACTGGAGTGATACTACGTTGTTTATAACACGATAATATCCACAACGGTTTATTAACATTTATGCGTACTTTATTGACAAATTTAATTTAAACTTTCAATTGAAATATAAATTGTTTGTCGCTTTCATATATTTTTATTTGATATTCAGTTTATAATAATTTTAATATTTAAAGTATGTTTGGGGTGGTGCGAAATGTATTAGCAATGCACGTAACTAATGAACAAATGTTTATGTTTAGTTTATAATCTACAAACAATTGAATGTTCCGTGAAATTTTATGGGTAACAGTTGCGAATGTTATTGCATAGTCATAAAAACAATTGTTTAGTTGAATACATCTACATTTTCTGCAAATAAATTATTATCTAAACGGCCAACGAAACAAATACATTGTTTGTTTCGTGGAGCATAATTTATTTGTTTTTGCATTTTAATAGTTATTTCAGCGGTTAATTATCTATCGAATAAATGTTGGATGTACTATTAACCCATATATACACACATATATATATATATATATATATATATATATATATATATATATATATATATATATATATATATATATATATATATATATATATATATATATATATATATATATATATATATATATATATATATATATATATATATATATATATATATATATATATATATATATCGTAAAAATTTCTTTTTGTTGAAGTTTTTATATTTTTTAACTTGACCTAAAATATATGAGAATAGCTCGTTCAATTAGTACAATGCTGTTTGTTTTAATTACGTAAAAGATTAGACCTAAGTAGACTACATTTGAAATTTGTTTAAATATGTCTGAAATCATTTGAAATTAATTCATTAATTATTATGTAAATTATTTATTTATTTTCAATGACAAGGCAATTTATTTTTGTTGTACTATAGGTAATAATTACAGTATGTTTAGCATGTCTCATATATTTAAAATGTTGCTAAATGATTTATAATTGCTATTAATTATTTCCAGAAAAATATAATTGTGTCATTAAATTAATGCATTATTGCATATAAATTATTTGACACACTGTTTCACGAAATTTCGCCTTCACTATATATAGTAACAATTAAAATTTGTCTATAAGCGACCCAGCGTTAGAAATAACAAAATAAAAATAAAAAAAATCATCGAAGTGATGTTATAAATTCAAAAAAACATTGCATGTGAAATGCGACTAGCATATACCTACATATATGTATATATTTTATAAATACATACATACCTACATAAAATTGTAAATAATAACCTTTGATATTCTATGATTATATAGGAAAAAAGCCAAACAACAAAACAAATGATGAATATCTGATGCATGTTGAAAAATAATAGTTCACAGTACATTTATCAAAATTAACATTTGTAACAATCATAATCAATCTATAGGCGCCTTGAAGACCACACGTGTATGTGTATGTGACGACGATATAATTGGATATACACAGGTATTGGTTGCACTACACTAGTATTAGTGCACCAATACACCTACGAAAACCTCATATTAAATATGTGTGGCCGAATTTTTATTCAAAATAATAAAATATCTATGCCACACACGTGACAAGTCACGCGAAATGGACATATTATTGCGCATAAAACTGTCAACAAACCACTTAATGGCCAATTAATTAATCAAAGTCAATTACTTTTATGGTTTTAAATATCGCAACGGGCGCATTACAGTATTGAACCGAAAACTATTTAGTTAATTGTTTAGATACTTTCTATACCTAAACATAAAAATCAACCATCGCGCTTGGAAATTGAAAACATACGCGGAAGCATCGCAAAATACGTATATTAATATTCTTCAAAAATGGGTATTTCCATTGTACGGAAATTAACATCATTTACAATAAAAATCATTATTTCGGTAAGACATCCTGTTCCTTTACAGGTCATTTCAATACAAAATTAAATGAAATATTTGCATATGAAATAATAAGACGCCGAACATGAAAAAAGTACATGTGTGTTTTGTTATTACAAAATTGTTTTGAATCGTTTCATAATGATTACAACATAAACTACCAGGTGACTTAAATAAATAAACAAACACATTTATATACAAGTACAGTCATCTACTTAGTTTGCGGATTTCAAATAGCACCCTATTATTTATTTTTAATTATCAATTAAACTCGTAGATGTTAGTTAGAAAGTATTTGGTTTATAATAATTTTAAACGCCCTTCAAAGTGTATTTTTGTATAAAAAAAATCATTGAATGATTTGTTTAAACTATTTTAGTATAACAATCGTGTGCAAGTTGCATCTATTGTCAATAACCGTTGAATATTAAGTATCAAATATCAATTTAATCAAGAAATGATTTTGTTTTCACCAACCTTTAAAGCAATTCTTCTCCGGTTACAAACAAGTACCTTCTCGTTTGTTACACAACAGGAATATTGTCAGTCCCACTTGAGTCAATAAAAACACAAACACAACACGCACACCTACAATTAACTAGTTTTACAATAATTATTTAGAAGGAACAGGTAAATTTCACTAGAGTTTTATCGCGGACAAACAATGTAAACACTGATGCATGGACAAACGTAAACAATCATGGAGTAGTGTTGCAGTTGTAGTAGAGTAGAAAGAGAGAATTCGCGCATGCGTACTACCTGACCGTTGCTTCGTAGTCAACAATGCAAAGGCAACTGAACTGGCGAGAAAACGCAAGCTGCTTGGCGGGAACCGAAGCGATGCGGCCGTTGTCGTCATCATAGTAGATGCACGGTGCTCGGGTGCGCGCGAGCACAATGTTTGCCATGCGCACCAGCGCAACCGCTACTACAACCAGGCGCCCTATTATTAATCTCCGCTTGCTAGAGCACGTTCACCGTGTTTACTGTTGTAAATCTTTCCCGCTCGCTCTTCATTCTTTGGCGGTTCTTGCTGCTGCTGCTGCTGATGATGCTGGTGTGGTGTATCAGAGATCCTCCACCCGAAATTGTAAGTTAAATTACACCAACACGTATATAGACTGTATATTGTGTACCAATGTAGAGACAGAGAGAGAAATATAATATTCATTCTGTATGTTTCGCTTTCGATAATAAACTAGATTTGTTTATTTTAATGTTTACTTATTATTTAATCACCTAGAGTAGACTGCGTTTCAAATGTTAATCCGAAAATTACTCTAGTCTAAAACTGTGTATTCGTTACAGAATAATTTGTAAATATTTTTATTATAACGAAAGATACCCTGTTTTTCAGAGATCTAATCTAAAAATTAATTATAGTTTTTTCATTAAGGCTCATCAATACTTATGTAAATTTTAGTTAAATACTTAAAACGTCCATCATTGTCAATCAAGAATTAGTTTGCGAAGTTATTTAAATTTTAATTCATTCGCAATATGTGTTGTATCTATTATTGGGTATTGCTTAAATCGAATAGTAAAAATTCGTTGATTCAATATAAGTTCCGATACCGGAAAGAACAACTATATAATTGTTAGTGTCTGCAACATAAGCAGCGTTCCGTTTCCGGTTCATTTACCAGGCGGACATGACGTTGCAATTAAAACCAGCAAAAGAACAACAAACTACTTAATTACCTGAATCCCAACGGGCTATGCCCATCACCGTCTTACGATGGGAACAATGATGGTTTCCATATTAACAACTGCGCGAAAAACTACTTCGCCATGACGTAGACCTGATGCAACTACGTTGTCTTATATATTAGTATTTTTAGAAACCAGTCTAGGGAAATGTGTATATGTATTTCGTCGGTGAAATATCACAAAATATACCATAAAAATAAATGTACCATGGACGACTTGAGGTCTCTGATGCTCTTCGTTAATGTATTTTGGGTGTGTTTGTGTTTTCACATAAATAATATTTATGTTTGGAAATTTAATTGTTTTATATTTTACTGTACATTTCATACGGATTTAGTTATTTTACGACATATGAAAAACCAACTATTATAAATTATAAGCTGCTTTTTAATTATAACATACATACATACACACATAACTCTATTCCCAGTAAATGGGGTGGTAGAAAACCTTTAACTCTAGATTTAATTAATTTTTAAATATTTATACAAACTGCCACAGTTTGCGTCGATAGCTATAAAAAATGGTTAGATTTACTTAGGTGATTTAACTTTCTATGACTTTAATATGGGTGCTAGTTATCAATTAGTAAAATTGAAAGAGAAAACTTTGGTGTTAGGGCGAAATAAATAATAAATGGTTTAAGATAACGCGCTGACAAGTAAGCGAGAAGTCGTAAGACCTCACATTAGTGGCAACAACTTTGAATAATGAATTATAGTTACGGTTTAATGAGGAGAATGATGGCTTAGACCGCATAATTACTTTTAACTTTACTCAAACTTTGAAATGAAGGATTACTGTTGTATATATTTTGCTTTACCATCATACCAGATTAGAGGCATCACTTCATTTTCTTCTTTACTGGGTAAACAATATATTATCTAACCACTAATTGAGTAATTTCTATTATAATTGTTCAAATATATATATATATATATATATATATATATATATATATATATATATATATATATATATATATATATATATATATATATATATATATATATATATATATATATATATATATATATATATATATATATATATATATATATATATGTATATATATATATATATATATATATAGATATATATATATATATATATATATATATATATATATATATATCAAATGTTTATTGTTTGTCCAATTTATTATTTAAGCAACGAAACAATTCATGACCTCCACTACGACTTTGAGCATGTCTCATTCATAATTGCGCATTCCTTATGTTTTCTCAGCATATCCGATGGTATTCTTCTTGTGCATTTCACTTAGAAAATGCGGGAATCAATTCGGTACTAATCTAAGTGTTTCTGTAGCAACCGACTCATGCAAACGGGGATGGTGTTACGCCACATCAACAGAACAACACAACTGTGTTTGAAGGCGTGTAACATTGTGCGCATGCGCGTTTTTGATACAACAAGGAACATGTCATCGAACCATCCGAAGGTTTCTCGTCCGTTTCCTCGCTACAAGAAGAAACTACATCACCACCACCACTACCAACGGTGCATCAACCACACATACATGCAATATAGGCACGCGTGCTTCTATCTGCTGTTCTAGAAGCCATTATATATCAAGGCCAGGGTCGGACTCGAAACCAACATCAAGTTAAGGTATTTAATCATATTAGATTCTTGCAATTTTTTTATACTATCCCTATATTATATTAAGTAAGTTGTCCACGTTACCCAACACCCTGATGCGGTAATTATTAAATATTTATCGACATTTACATCAAGTGGTCAAAAATAAAATGCGTTTTAGCCACAGTAAAATGATGTATGTATGAACATAATGTTGATTAACACCGCTTACGGCAATATTGATACTGTATACTCAAAAGTATTGAATGAAACTGTTAAATATTAGACGATAATTAATCATAGACTACTGGTATATCCTGCTTATAAGATATATGAATTCTCATGACATATACGGCATTCCCATGACCATTTAACGATTCGATTGAAGTAAATAAATTATTTGATGAAAACTGCAAGCGTGATGCATTTTGGCGCATTGCCGTTTACTTAATGTAGCGGCACAAGTACTTAAATACGTTTAAACAAAAACAAAAGATGTAACCGTGTTTGTTGTCAGGTTTACTATATAGTTTTTGTTGCATAATTATTTTCAGGAAATTCATGGCATAAAAACGATACAAACAAATAACCATTCAAATATTTCTAAAGCTTGCATTTTTTTTAAAGTATATATATATATATATATATATATATATATATATATATATATATATATATATATATATATATATATATATATATATATGTATATGTATATATGTATATATGTATATATATATATATATATATATATATATATATATATATATATATATATATATACATATAAACAATTACTGCCGTTAGGTATATCTGAAAGTATTAATTAAAAGTGATAGTCTTTTCAATATACCATATTTGAATTTGTGAGGTTTTAGTATTTAGGGTTTTGCAATGCACACTTATATACTAAATGAAAGCATAGCGCTGGTGTGGTGCGCTGAACCATGTGATCGTTTTAAAAGATTCCAATTTGAGTTGTGATGTTTTAAAATGCAATTTAGCATTTGATCGTTTTGAAAGTATTTTTTGCGTTTGAGTGTACACAAATTTCACGTAATGACCTCCGTGCTTCGGTAGAGTATCAAACGTACACTCGTAGTGGACCACAGGAGAATATGTGACGAAAGAAAAGATGAAGATCGAATCAACACACTGAATGCGCAACAGACGAACGCATCAAGGTATGTCTTGAGTGGACCTCACCCGAACATCTATATTCTACGAAAAGTTGTTTTGCAAAGGTTCACAACCTGGTGCAGTCGGTACCTTTGCTACTAAAATTTCACACACACACACACACACACGCGCGCGCAAATATATATATATATATAATATATATATATATATATATATATATATATATAATATATATAAAAAATAAGGTTGCTCGAAAACACGGTCATAATTTTATGTTTCTACAATTTTATTTTATTCTTTCTTTTTGCATGCTTCTTATTTTCTAAAGTTTATTTTTCGGATACGGTAGTTGTACTATAATGGACTAAGTTTTAAGTTAAAAAAAAACAATGACACCTGTCCATGTTATATTTAAAATGTGTTGTACATTTAAAGTAACTATTATATTTCTGCATTAATTAACCTACCAGAAATGTTTTTTGTAACGAAAACGTTTGCATTAATTATATATTACGAAATAAGAACCCTAAAACCTCTACGACCTTGATGGTACGGGTTCGAATATGTGCTTTTCGTCGTAAAGAATAATTTGACCTATAGAATTTATCGCCTGAATTAATTCTATAATGAATTCTCTCTTATTGTATTTCACGAATGCGTTCGAATACAGCGCTAGAGTATGTCGTAGTAGAATATTACGTCGTATTTCGCACGAGACGAAGTAAAATTCCGTTTCGTATCAGAAATGGCGTAGTTCGTAAAGCGGTGTGTGGTGTGGCGACCCAAAAACAAAGACAATCGATACATATAGTAATGAAATCATAACATTCATAGTACAGACAAACACTGCGTAGTTGAATTCTGGTCACCGGGTCACCTGTATATAAACGCATTACTCGTTCTGTTATATACTATATATATATATATATATATATATATATATATATATATATATATATATATATATATATATATATATATATATATATATATATATATATATATATATATATATATATATATATATATATATATATATATATATATATATATATATATATATATATATATATATAAATATATATATATATATATATATATATATATATATATATATATATATATATATATGTATAATTCACTAGTTACCTTGGTTTCCATTTCATTAGTTTTTGCTTTCGCTGATCAACGAAATAACAGTGTTGTTGTGGTTACGAAACATTCGTTAAAATAATAAGTTGTAATTATTACTGTCTTTGTTTATTTCTATGATTGCGTGATAATAATAATAATAATAGAAAACGCAAAACAACTAATCGATTAAAATCCTTCTGAGCAAAATAACTAATCAACATTTCTGAAAGGAATGGTGTGTTACGACTTATTATATGTATGTAATTTCGATATATTGGTTTTAAACTTCTGGTGAAGCGCAAATTTCCTCCGTTTTCATGGATATTCGAAGTAGCACGGCGTTGTAAAAGTTAAGTTAATAGTCAGACATCAAGGCATTCACTTTTATATCGTGCGTTTTTTTTTTCGTATAAATGAAAAGCTATCACAAAAGACGATCGTCTTCCCATTGTGCGATGTTCATCTGTAGCATCAATTTTGATTGGCAGTTTTCGTTGTCGCGTCCTCGTTTAGGCTAGCCAACTGTTGCGTCATTGCGTGGTCGGGTGTGGGTGATCGATAAATGTGATGCTTCTACAAGAAACGGAGTTCCTTTTGCTTTTACCATCAGCATCACCCAAATGGGGATGTAACTTATCTACTACGTCTTTACAGACTACAACGCATCAGACTTGATGCTTAAATTCAATATAACGCCTACAACCCAGACAATATACAGCAGTACTAAAACAGCTTAAACCTAATACTTTCAAAAGCTTCTTCACAAAAATTATCTTTATATAAACCAAATTAATTAATTAATTATTTACACAAAAATATATTTGATTGAAATCTATAATTATTTAAAATTCTTTGACTATTTTCAATCTAAGATGCAGGCCAACTGTAGTTGATGCCAATCTGGGATTTAAGATATTTTCGGACCTCAACTATTTGGTGATTAATTTTTTTATATAATTAATCAATAAAATCTTATTGGTAATTCAAAAATAGCAATATTCTAATATTTTAAACAGTTTGGAATATATTTTAGTAATTGTAGCACTGAAAATACGCTTTAAGACTGATACGCAGAATATACAACCCCCAGGTGTGGCGCATTTATTTTAATTCATTCTCCACTCTTAGAGAAAAAAAACTTTACTTAGAATTTAATTGTCTCATTTTTCACGAAAATATTATTGCCGGAACAGTTTTTATTACAGAAAAATGTTATAATAACATTTTTTTTTCTAAATGTGTATGAAGTCGAGCAACAAATAAGGAATTAAAATTGTTAAACACGCGTGCGTTACACAAAATTGAAAAACAGATTTTTTTTGGTTCCAAAATAAATGTATTTTTTATATAATAATATTAATTATAAATGTTTAAAAACCCTTGTTACTTTATGTAAATATATCGTCAATTTAGTGGAAAGAAAATATGGATCACCTTCGTAAAAGATTAAAGAAGCGTGTAAGTTGGGCTTTAGACAGGTTTTTAAAAATTAATGACTCTCGACATTGCTTACAAAGATGCGCTGATCACACTTACACAAAAAATGGTTAACAGGTAAAAAAAGCTATAAATAGTGGACTATAAATAGAATTCCATTAAACGTGTGCACTTATATAGTTCACAGTATGAAAAACGGTTTTTTGATGCAAACAAAACAATAAATTGCATGGTCGATGACGTTTTTCGGCACCGCCTTTACTAATCATGTGGCACACATCAGAAAACACCTACATCGTGTCCAAGGACGAATTTCGTCATATCACTCACACATAAGCCTACTATTTATATACAATACGCATGTATATAAACATCCAAATGCATAATAATACGAATTATAAATAGTATGCAACATAGAAATGATATTAAATCGAAAAATAAAAGATTATTTTTAACTTCCTTATTCTCCGTATGGCAGTTAAACATATGGATCCAACTTAGAGTTGAGAAAATTCTTGTTGTTTTCTGTATGAATAAATTCGTTGTATTCGCGTATTTTTGAAAAAAAACAAATTATATATATTTTGCCTAAATCTAATCCTGTCGAAAGGCAACGTGACTGGAAGCATGGAGTCCACAAGACGGCAGATGTATTCCACATTCCACCCCGACTAGCCCCCTCATACACAACGTCGTCAGACACACAGGGTGTGTCCCCTGTATACGTATATATATATAGTTCTATTCTGCGAAAAACCTAAACTAGAATTCGCAACAACGCACCCATATACACTTAGGGGGTGGTCTGAGACATAAGATTTGTGACACGTTGTATCAACACGTTTGCACCATGAATTCCCAAACTTCGGTCAGTCACCAACAACGCTCTCTCTCTCTATATACATATATGTATGTATGCCACTATCACAGATGAAAATTCGTTTTCGAAGACGCGCAACAAACACATTTCCACTCTGCTACACGTGGTATATATAGGAGCAAAGAACCAACCCAAACCTAAAGAGTTTGCTCTTTGGCTTAGTTCTCCCCTATTTTTTTCTTTCTTTTTTTTACTTTGAACACACCAGTCGTCTGTTTTCCTTTCTCCACTTATTACTTCGATACTAGTTTCCTTCAGTGTTTTAAAGATAAAAGTTTGGAATAAGAATCATTCCAGAACTCAATTTATAAATGTTGTTTACCCATTTACTACTTTTATTCAAACACTTATCATACAACATTCTAAATACATCTCAATCAATTTAAATCATTCGCATTTTTACCTAATTATTTTCATAACAAACAATTAAAAAATAATAAGTAAACATTTAAAAAAAACACTTTTCATGACTAATAAATAAATAGATTTTCGCAGACATCAAATAAACTGTTGAAACTAATAAAACATTGATTACAATCAAACGGATGTTAAATAATTCGTTGAAAATTAAATTACGCTGCACGCTGGGCATTATACATGTTTGAAAAGCGAGCGCGTATTATTGGATTCATTCAACGCTTTTGCAACATCAATAACATGATTTTCAGCTGATTCTCTCTCACTGTATACCATGCGCAAATCTACACGCTTCGAATGCGACTTTAGGGTAACTTAATTATGTTAGCAAGGCGTCACAGAGTAGAAGAGTTACATTACAGAAGGCGGAAACGTTTCGAGTCGAAACTTTCGACGTACTAGTAACTTACGTTACGATACGTTGCGCTGTCGTAACGGGTAATTTACCACTGTGTGTTCACAACGGCGGCACATTGGGGGTGCCACAAAAAGGGACAACAAATTTATAACAAACACATGTAAAATACAGTTTATTATTATTAAAAAAAGACTTACCTGTAAACACATCCCAACATTTTCGTCTTCTAGTGACATTTTTACAGTTTGTACAAGCTTCAACATCACTCAAATCAGGTAAACTTCGGAATTCTTGCACTAACGACGTCGATTCGACGACACTTATTTGATTCAGATTTTCACGCGAATTCGAAACAACAATTAACGCATCGCTGCATTGATTCTCTTTAGCTGTATCACTTACATCATGTAAACTTTCGTTCGAAACCACAATTAGTTTTTCGCTTGATCGATTTAATGCTTCCGCACTATCACACGTTAAAATAATCGCGGGTATTGTCAGTTTTATACTTGCCACGTCACTAAATAACGGTCTTAAACTCACTACGTCTATGTCATTGATTAAACTCGCACTAAAAGCTCGTCTCAGCTGGTTGAACTCCTTCGTTTTGTCTTTTGATTGGTCGGAAGAAGTTTCGCTTGCTGTACGTCTACGCCGAGATCCTTTTAACGATATTTTATCTTCGTCAATTTTCCGGTCATCTAATGATATGCTTTCTTTTGAGTTGAATGTCGAAGACGTTAAGAACGGCTCCATGGATGAGGTTGATGGGATTGCGTCGAAGTCTTTTCTCTTGTTTTTCTTCCAAAGTTTACGGAATTTTTGCGATTTTGATTCGTGCTCCTCGATCATTTTCGTAAATATAAATAAGCTTTCAACAGAAGGCTATTGTCAAATTAATCTAATGGTATTCTTCTTGTTAGAAGTACTCTAAAACAAAACCAAACATAGTATTAGAGTTTGGATTTTAAATAGTTGATAATTAATGAAAATTCAATATGAAATATTAATTCTAACTTAGGAATTTATATTTATTTATAAAATAAATAATTATCAATTAGACCAAAACCACATCGCGATAAAACAGCAAATATTCGTCCCTATAAGTGATGAAAATACTATTCAGTACACCATAGAAGTTAAATAGGTTGCTTTGAAATATTTACATTTCGTTATAAGTAATATAATAAATAGTTTATCTGCGGTTGTACTATATTTTTTAATATAATCAGATAATAATTTACGTCAATCTTTCATTCATAAGTATTTATTTGTGTAACGTCATCACGTAAAACACCCATATTGCAAATAATTAGTTTTTTGAAGAAACCCAACGTTATTAACTATTTTATGAATATATAATTAGTGTCTTATCATAATTTATTTACGAATGGATGACACATATTTTTGAGATTACTATAATAAGCACTTAAAAATTCGCAAATACGTCAATTTAATTTCGTTTTTTTTTTCTTTACGATTTATAGTTCAAATTTATAAGTTATTGCGTAGTGCGATTAAGTTTTTTTAAATTTGTAATTAACGACACAAATATTTTACAATTACATTTTATAGAAAACGATGGACTCAATTGCAGAATCCGTTAACTCGTTTGGTGGTTTTACTATTTTTATTAGCGCTAAATTAATTTGTGATCATCGCATATATAAGGAGTTTATTTTGTTTAAAGAAAAACATTGTTACACGCAAAGTAAAAAACGTTATTGATTATGCAGTTTTACTTTTTCATGCAAAAATATTCGTAATGATAACATGTACATATATTATATAGGTTACTAGGCTAATGGGAGTTGGTCACGAAAAGTGCATGTTGCATTAAAATTATTTATGGTATGTATTTATTTAAATTGTTGATCAACAATTATTAAACAAACATTGTTAATAAATGACCGTAAAATAATAATGGCTCACCAAATAGTTTTGTATATTTAATAATATCATCCCTTATACTTGTAGACAGAAAATATAATAAACTAAAGCATTAATCGTCTCTTGAATATTATCATATGTATATAAATATTGAGTGTAACGTATATGGAATTGATGAGCCGTGAACCGCGAATTTCGAATACGAAAATTGACAATAGTTTACATACAGACATACTTTACCATCCATCCCTCAGGACAATTAGCACGCCTCTAGGGGTAGCACAAATGTGCACTAGCGCTCGTGCCATCATTCAAGTGCTTGTCAAACTGTCTGATCGATTTTCCGATATTCACTTTATAGAGTAGATCCTTGACAAACTCGTCACGCATATGAATATAATATGCTACGTTCGATTTTATAGTTTTAGTAGCAAACAAATACTAAAATATATAGGTACTAATATTATTTGATCCAAAGAAATAAAAATTATTTTTATTACCTATATGGAATACTAGTTCATGATTCATATCAATCATAATAAAATTGCTGAGGCGTAAATAAAAAAATTGTTTTTTTAAATGCTTCATTTGATTAATTCAAATAAATGATTGACTGATTAATTAAATTGTTTAAATGTTACTAAAATAGCTACAATCAACCGTGGGTTGCTTATGTTTACGCGTTAAAATATTATTATTAGATAGGCAAAAATAAAATATACGTTTGGAATATGTCATAACAAGGAATGACTTCCACAAATGCAAAGCGATTATTAGCAAAATATGTAATTATTTACCAGTTGTTAGTGATTTTGTTATTTTCAACAGTTATTCGCTAATATTTATAATTAGTATAAAATTAATCAGAATATTGTTTATACATGTCAATGATAATACTTGTTTTCGTACTTAATTACTAATCTAATTATCTTATAATACACCTACGTCATTCATTCGGTAAATGTATTTGTGTTAGATAATAATAAAAACAAATATATATATATATATATATATATATATATATATATATATATATATATATATATATATATATAGTATATATATATATATATATATATATTATATATATATATATATATATATATATATATATATATATATATATATATATATATATATATATATATATATATATATATATATATATATTATATATAATATATATATATATATATATTATATATATCTATATATATATATATATATATATATATATATATATATATATATATATATATATATATATATATATAATATATATATATCTATATATTATATATATATATATATATATATATATATATATATATATATATATATATATATATATATGTAGTATATATATATATATATATATATATATTTATATATATTTATATATTTATATATATATATATATATATATATATATATATATATATATATGTATATATATATATATATATATATATATATATATATATATATATATATATATATATATATATATATATTTATATATATTTATATATATTATATATATATATATATGTAAATAAATATTTGCGTGTTGATCAAAATTGACAATTGAATAATATTTGCAACAAACACGGAAGTAATTCCACAATTTGTATGCTGTAAACGGTATCCAACCGATCGCCCAGCAAAAAGTCATTTGAAGCAATTTCTAACCCTTACGCCCATTTCAGAGTATATCGCTTGTATTTCGTGTGACATGCGGTACGCCACTGTTCCCGATCGAATAAGAGGGGTTGATGATGAATGTTTTGCATTTACGCCCTCAAGTTCAGTTCGCATTATAGTTCCATCGCAATTTCACTCAGTCGCTCGTTCGCTCCTACATTCGATCCACGCGCGCACACTCGAACTCGACCCATGGATGCGCGGGTAAGGAAGTGAAGCGTCTCTGAAATACTGACCAGTTATATTTCCGCTGCAAACGAGTATCGAGTCAACCCTTAACCAAAACCACCACTTCACTGTGATGTGCTTTAAACCCGATCATGCATGCATCACTACCCGATTCTATATTCATTTGAATCCGTTTTAAAATAATACTATCTCTTATCAGAGTATATAAGCTAAGAGGAAAAAAAACAGGCGGCTTTACGCATTGCAAATTGGCAATCTGTAATTATTTTACTGTAAATTATTTTATTGCACACAATAATAAGTGATGTTTAGTACCAATTAATGTTTTAATTTAGTGAAACCTCACTAAAATCAAATGCCAACAAACAATTACATTAATACAATTTTATCGGAGTTTGCGGTACACTCTAGTTTAAATTGGAGGCGCCTAAATATACATACATATATACAATTAGGCTCTAACTTTGTAAATACCCTAACTGTTGACGTATTGATAATATTTGCGTAGACAACTAAGTTTATTAGGCTACGTTATTAACTATAAATTGGCAAAGGAGTATCCGTGTGCGATGTACATTTACCCAATTAATCAAAAGGCACTCATAACAAGCATTAGCTACACCAATATTCGCAGCACATACATTTTTCTGTATAGTTCATATTTAAACAGGTGAAGCATTCATATATCAAGCAACAAATAATACAACAGCTATAATATTTATGTTAAATAAAATAAAGGCAAATATTTAATATTAAACTAATAACTAATAATATGCCAAACAACTTTTATGAGCAATATTTATGATAAATGGTACCGTTTCCGAGATATTTGGCAAAAGATATATGCATTTTATCTCAAACGTGCTATGTGGTGGTACCTATTGCCAAAACATAAAACTAAAAATACATTATTGTTTTTGAATTAAAACATAAACTTCAAAATACGACAAAATACCTTTAATAAAAGTTGTAGATAATAAATTTATAAATAACTTTTACTTATACCAAATTGTTCTATGTCCAACCGTTTTTGCACAATGGTGAAATAAAAACTCAGTGTTCACCATGTATTTTTAAGATAATTTTTGAAATAATTTTATATTCTTTTCTAAATAATTTTGCATTAAATAACCTTAATTATAACATCATAATTAAAAAGTGCTGCAGTCACGAACGTTTTTCGCGCATACGTGTATACCTATATTATTTTATAATCAAATTTTATATATTTTTCAAATTCAGCTCGTTATTATTTATAACAAAAACAATTTTTAATTAAAAATGTGGATATTTATAGATTAACGAATAACTATTTTTTTCTAATTTTCAGTTCTACAAAATTTATATTTTCACCGATATTTTTTTCCTTGGAACTGCGTTGCACTTGTCTTGTGTTTACACTGTGTAAACAGGTCTTAACAATAATAAATCATTCTAAATTTAACATAAAGTTAAAAAAAAAATCTATCTAAATTTC
Source organism: Nebria ingens riversi (assembly GCA_018344505.1). NCBI lineage: Eukaryota > Metazoa > Arthropoda > Insecta > Coleoptera > Carabidae > Nebria > Nebria ingens. Next base: position 437,394 of record JADQWA010000060.1, on the reverse strand, counting down.
AAATGAAATGCTTCTAGTTAAAAAAAAACCTTTATATAAATATTTGCATGCATATAAAAGCAAACATTATTTAAATACATTGAAATTTAAATTAAATATAGAAAACATTTACATTAATTAAAATATTATCTTAGAAAAAATTGATAAGATTTTAGAATTTCGTAGTAATTATTTATCTATGAAAATTGATTTGATTATTTTCTAGTAAATACGCAATTGAGATTTAACTTATGATTGCAAATAATATTATCTATAAATATAGTAAATACTATATATTTCAAAATACAACTTTCTCATACTTAATTTTAAACTACGCAAATTCGGGGGAAAACAACGAAATTGACATTATTCGATTTATGAATCAATGTTGTACCTATGTAACTTTGTTTGAAATGTTTTGTAGCACATTGTATATGGTTTGTTAGCGATCGAGAAATGAATAATTTATAACAATTTTCTTTCGCTTTTCATGTTTTTATGAGTTTTATATATATATATATATTTAGTTAATTTGCAAAACATAAAATTTTCTAATACTAGTTAACACTTTTAAACAAATTCCATATATGTATGTATGAAATGAATCTTTAAAATTAAACTTCAACTGATATGTTGATATTTCGTCTTGAAACTTCATGCTTTTTATTTTTTGTATGGTCACAGACCGCCATTATAAATATACATATACAGAAATTTGAGTATTTGATGAAATAATTGTTGAATTTGACCACAAGTACGGAAACTGAAATGTATTTGTTGATACAGGAATAGATTTGAAAACTAACAAAACATTTAAATGGGAGTAAAATTTAAACAAATTTTATAATTTCCAATCACGCGAAACATTTGTGTAAAATAAACAAATAGAAAAACAGAGCCTGGTAAAAATTTGAATGTGATAGCCTTGAGCCAAAGTATATACAAGAAAAATGATGCAACTTACCGTCCAAAAATTAAAAAAATAAAATCACACAGAATTGTAAAATAGCATACAAATACACGAAGACAATTGATCACAGAGACACGATTGGAATAAAACTGTTTTAAAAATAAAACGCTAAAAGTAACTTAATTCTTTTCGTGTTAGGACAGTTTAAAACGCGATAATGTCACTCAGATAACACGAAAGAAAGATAATCAAATGTTTACTTTTTACAGATGACGCTCTTCACTTCTTTCCGAAATCAATTTTTTTATAAATATTTTTATATATCGCGTCTTGTCACATCGCAGATATATGTTTGCAGTATGTTCTTATATTATGTATATTAGCACGTGGTTTCACAATGTTTGCGCGCCGGCGAATGGCGCTTCAATCGCCAGCGGGTGCAAAACTAACTAATTTGTCACATGACCCCTATGTACTCTAATCACATGTACTCAACAAAAATTGTTTTAGCTATCTTCTATCATAAATAATAGATATTTCATTAATAATTGTATATATTAATATGATATATTTTTATTAAACTAATGATCATTTTACTTTTTCTAATCAAAGATGTGTTTTTACAACATTTTCAAAATAAATATAAATTGAATTAAAGTACCTAAAATTTAATTAAATCAGATAAAGTATCAGCATCACTCTTTGAAAGGGCGAAAATATTTTCTTATGTTTTTGTTGTTTCGGCGTTTATTTTTGGTTTCAAAGTTCAATTATAATTAAGCTGAATTTTTATTAGTTTCTGTTTTTTTTTTAGATATTGATAGAAAATTATTTAATTTATTCAAATTTTCCTCCAATCTTAAAAGATTCTTGCTGCTTGTGAATCAGCCTAAAAATGTTTTCAAAATGTATGCGATCTAGACAAATCTGCACCGTGCATAGAATACGACACTATGTGGCGAGTATAAGTGTACGGTGTACCCCGTACGTGCTAAATTTAAAGTGCTATTTCTGATGTTGCCCCAGTAAAATAAAAGCCACAACGGACGTATTCATTTCTTGTTAAAAACAGTAATACCGGAGAACTCCACGTGGATTAGTCTCGAATTGAAATTATGAAACAATTTTTGTGAGCTCATTAAATATTAATGAATTTATAAAAAGTGTTAACTTAAAATTATATCTAGTTTTATTATTCAAATATATATGATTCATTTTAATTAATTCACAAGTTTTTATTTAAAATGAGTTCCGCAAATTTCAATGATCGTTTGTATACAACCATGTGTAGTGAACGTACATTACAATCCGATACAAATGGATTTTTCTTACAATTCGCCGATAACGTAATAATTTTCGCCGGATCTGATTGGTTGACGAATACTTTCGCAAACATAAGGACGAATCGTGGACGAATTGAAGCTTTATTTAATGATAAACAGGTAGTTTTTAATTTTCAGTACTATTTGTTTATAAACTATATATAAAAAAACGCGTAAACAGCTTTTACAAAATTTATATGTTCACCTAACTTATATACAAAATGAAATTCGTCAATTTAATTTAATAAAACCTCACTAAAATCAAATATCAATAAACAATTACATTAATTCAATTTCGCTTTAGTTTAAATTGGAAGTACCTAAATATAACTTTGTCAATAGCGTAACTGTTGGCGTATTGTTAATATTTACATAGACAACTAAGTTTATTAAGCGGTGTTATTGACAATAAATTGACAAAGGAGTATCCGTGTACGATATACATTTACGCAATTAATCAAAAAGCACTCACAACAAGCATTAGCTATCCCAGTATTCGCAGCACATACATATTTCTGTATAGTTCATATTTAAACAGGCAAAGCATTCATATATCAAGCAACAATTAATACAACAGCTATAATATTTATGTTAAACAAAATAAAGGCAAATATTTAATATTAAACTAATAGCTAATAATATGCTAAACAGCTTTTATAAACAATATTTATGATAAGTGGTACCGTATCCAAGATATTTGACAAAAGATATATGCATTTAATCTCAAACGTGCTATGTGGCGTGACCTGTTGCTAAACTATAAAACTAAAAATAAATGATTATTTTTGAATTAAAACATAAACTTCAAAATTCAACAAAATACCTTTAATAAAAGTTGTAGATAATAAATTTATAAATAACTTTTACTTATACCAAATTGTTCTATGTCCAACCGTTTTTGCACTATGGCGAAATAAAAAATCAGTTTTTAGCATTTATTTCTAAGATAATTTTCGAAATAATTTTGTATTAAATAGCCTAAATTATAATAATTATTTAAAAAATGCTGTTATATACTGTTATTTTCGCGCATATAACAGCAGCCACGCACAATTTTCGCGTATACGTGATATATTTTATTAAATAATCAAATTTGTATGTTTTTCAAATAAGATTTCACTATTTTCTCGTTATTATTCATAACAAAAACAATTAATAGATTAAGGAATAACGCTATATCTAATTTTCAATTCTATTTCTTTGTCCATTATAAAAAAAAACGCATAAATACTTTTTACAAAATTTATATTTTCACCTAACGTGTAAATATTATAAACAAATTGAAAATTGATAATCTCTTTAGGTGTTTTAATATATTGCAATCCCGCTGGACACTGAAGAGACTCAATTATTTTACTATAAATTATTTTATTACATATAGCACACCAATTAATGTTTTAATTTAGTGAAACCTCACTAAAATCAAATGACAACAAATAATTACATTCTATTTCATCGGGGATTGCGGTGTACTTCTAGCGTAGACAACATATTTGGTAAAAGATATATGCATTTAATCTCAAACGTGCTATGTGGCGTCACCTATTGCCAAACTATAGAACTGAAAATAAATTATTGTTTTCGAATTATAACATAAACTTTAAAATTTGGAAAAATACCTTTAATAAAAGTTGTAGATAATAAATTAATAAATAACTTTTACTTATTCTAAATTGTTCTATGTCCAACCGTTTTCGCACAATGTTCACATAAAAAATCAGTTTTAGCATTTATTTTTTAGATAATTTTAGGAAACAATTTTAATTATAATTTTTTTTAGGGAGTATTATTGTAAAATCAGTCACAGAATTAAATGTGATATGGCAAAATGAGATAATTCGTCTACCCTTATTACATTTAGTCCTTCGAAGGCTCTTTTTCACTCCCTGTATTAATTCGACTATAAATATTGATAATTAATTATATAATTTATTTTTTAGATAAAAGAAATTGTGTGCGAGACATTATCACACGTTCAGTGCGTATACCGGAAGAAAAATGCAAAAGTTGCTCGTACTAAACGATTTGAAGCTGATGTATTTCTTCAGAAAGGAAGTCCGAATAAAGCACTCATTCTTTATTGTCAAAGTGTTTTACGTTCAACACCAAAAGGTACTATTTGTATAAAGTATATTAGTTAAATTAAAAAAATCATTTTCACCCCTACTATACCAACTGTGAGATACCATATTGTAGTACTTTTCTAATTAATTCCCAGCGGTTTAATGAAGACACTTTTATTTTGTGTTCAAGGTGTAGATTTGTTGACGGATGCTGGAAGAACATTAGCGTTAGCGTTATGGGGTCGTTCGCGAGCGCTCATGGAGCTTGGCGAATTCCCCGCCGCATTATCTGACCTTCAACTTGCCCTTAAGGAAGGCCTCCCGGACAAATTCCGACCGGAATTATATTTGCGCATGTCCGCCTGCTATCAGGGTCATGGCGAACTGAATCGGGCAAAAGTCGCGCTTTCGCTAGCGGAGAAATTATTTGGCAACAATCAAAAAGCTCTACAAGATTTGAATGGCAGTTTGAAAGTTGGCCAACCAGCAAAGAAAAATGATAGAAAAAGTAAGCATACACACAAAAATATTAAATGTTTGTTTCATCGGTAGTAGTATTTTATTTGAAGTAGAAATATATTTAATTAATAGCTGTAATAAATTTTATAAGTGTAGATGCAATTTAAAATTTTATACTTTATAACATAACAAATCAATTTCGTGGAAGTAATATTTTGTTCCATTTTCTTCTTATTAGTTATTAATTGTTATATGCTAAGTTATCTGTCGACTGTCGGAGATGTATTTAGGATATTAAAACTGAAAAAATTGAAGATGTTTTTTTTAATTTAATGATTTTGATTAAATTATTAACTATGGACTTCTGACCAAGCGCACTCATAAATATGTGTAAACAACATATAGAATATATCGGTTTATAAAAAGATTTATTATATTGTAGAATAAATACTGACTTCGGAGACATATGAAGCATTTATTTAAATAACTAAATATATCGAATATATTTCTAGATTTATACAATAAACTATGTAAAAAAAAATGTACTCGTTAAAGCACTTTAGGTAGAACAACTTATAAATATCTTTCTGTTATCTTTCGAATTAATGAACACTATTTAGGTTGTTATTAATATTTGAATTATATTTTAGTATTACCTGATGTATCAGAAAGACACCATAATGATTTTGAAAATGCCAGTTCATTATTATCACTGAAAGAAGATGCTAATATGGGCAGATATTTCGTAGCTCAAAAAGAAATCTCAACAGGAGATACCTTGGTTGTCGAACCACCAAGTGCAGCATGTCTACTGCCAGAATGTTTCGGTTCACATTGTCATCACTGTTTTCAACGGTAACGAATCTAAAATACTGACATTCTTTTCCAAGCAATTAATTTTGTATATTAGTAATTTAATATTGTTTACTTCTTATAGGCTGCTTGCACCAGTGGGTTGTTTAGATTGTGCAAGCCTTGCATTCTGCTCAGTTGAATGTAAGGATAAAGCACAAGAAACCTACCATAAATTTGAGTGTAAAATTTTGGATATGCTAATCGGTTCTGGTATGAGTATATTGTGCCATGTTGCCCTGCGAATGATCACTCAAGATGGATTGATACGATGTTTGGAAAAGCATAAGGATAAATCTATCGATGAGATTCAGTCACTTTGTAGTCATGCTGAGCAAAGAGAACCCAGAGATTTGTTGCAAAGAAGTTTGATGGCTGCTTTTCTACTCCGGTGTTTACAAAAATGTGGCTTCTTTCCAGATAGAGAAGGCGAAGATGAAAGTAAGATGTTTGCCTGGCGTATTGTTACTATAAACTAATCATTTTCAATAAAATAACATTTAATTATCTTATAAAAATGTTTGTTTTCATTTTTAGTGAATCTATGTGAAGATGAACTACATATAGCAGATCTTCTTTTGTCATATTTACAAATTTTACAATTCAACGCACACGAGATCTTAGAAACAAGAATTGCTCCCACTCATCGTTTTCAAACAGCAAAAAGTGCTTATATAGGAGTTGGAATATATCCAACAGTTGCACTATTCAACCACGATTGCTATCCAGGTGTTTTAAGGTATACATTAATGTTAAACCGTAAGAAGAAAATACCACTGATTTTTCTAATCTAAATTTACTACAATAGTAGTAAAGTTTTTTTGTTACATACTTTTAAAGAATTAATTTAAATGATTTAGCAAAATATATTTTACAGATATTTCGTGGATAAACAAATGGTTATCAAAGCATCTAAACCGCTAAAACCTGGCGAAATAGTCGCAGAAAATTATGGACCTATCTTTTTAAAAAAGAACCTTACCGAACGTCAAAGGTCTTTACAATCGAGATATTGGTTCAAATGCCAGTGTAAAGCTTGCAGAGAAAATTGGCTGGGCTTAGATAAACTACAAAATAAACATGCTCGATTCAAGTAAGCATTTAGATAATTAAACAAAAATTAATAAGTACAAGACATTTTGTAAAATATACAGATGTCCTAATGAAAAATGTGAAAATGTTTTTCCGCAACCGGTGAAAGAAGAAACGTTTACATGTCCACGGTGCAGAACAAAAGTATCGTTGTTACCAGCCGTTGAACAATATAAATTTTGCGAGAGTCAATACAAAGTTGGTCTTGATTTGTTGGATGCGGAAGAACCACAAAAGGCAATTCCGATATTGTGTCTTGCAATTGACACTTTTCATAGGTATATCAGAAGTTTGTGCGCATAAACAATTGTACAGCTCAGAATGTTTACATAAATGTATATATTGTTTTTTTCTTTTGTTGTAGTATTGCAGTTGCCCCACATAAAGATACACACCTAGCGCAGATTGCATTGAGAGCGTGCTTAGCTGATACTGGAAATGTTTATGAATGCCTTGTAGTTAATACGTAAAATAATAATAAGTAAAAATATTTTAAATGCGTCAATTAATTAATTTAATACTCTTACTGTACGAAGAACAAGACGAAAATATGTCATGCAGAGGTTCTTTTAAGAAACTGTGTGAGTTTAGCGATGATGGCTAATGCTTTTCTGGCTGTTGATTTCGATCGAAAGAAAGCAAACAGTCGTTTGTTTATTTATCTAATATTGAAATTGTATAAGAGTTTTTTCTAAGAGGGATATATAGAAATGTTGGCGAGGTCATCCCTGTCACTGTCGGCCAACTTACAAACAATGTTTGTCTATATATTAATATTGGGCTAAAAAAAAATATCGCTGCGATTCGCGATTTTTTTATCGCTAATTTTGCTAGGGTTCATATCAAGTGCGAAACCGCGTGGGAGCATTCTGGTTTCCGCGGAATCAAGATATGTCAGCTGCCTCCATCGTTATGAACTGCAAGAGGAAAACCATACTACCTAATTTACCACCAACATAGCATAGACTAGCATAGTATCAGGTAAGTATATATTTCTTACTATTATAAACTTTCGGTTGTTATTATAAAGTTAAGAATATGAGTTGATAAATTTAAAGAAAATTATTTCAAATATGCATACTAGTTTTATTTAAACATTGATGATTAAATATGTTTTTCATTTTGTTGCAGTAACAGAATATGCTGCACAACAAACAGCCTACAGTCAGTCGCTCCTTTTGCCACATTTACGATACGACAGATGAACCAGCAAATAACCCTTACTAACATCAACCACTTTCTTGCAGCAGGCCAGACATTTCCAAATGCCCTCGTAAGTACCTACTCTTAAATGTTAACAACCAATTGATTCTTTGTTGTTTATAATACATTTACTATTTTATATGAATTCATTAGAATAATTAAACTCATTAATAATAGGGTCCTTAAAAATTAATAAAACAATAACAATTAGCTTTAAAAACAAAAATAAAAAATCCTTGTTCACACGTTATACCTATGTGACGGTTATAGGCAGGGATATTAAATCAATACTCTCTAATATATCTAATATCGTGATAGCTATAACATGGGCGTAAACATAAAAGTTGTCCGAACAATATGTGGCGGGGGAATTTCCATGTTAAGCCTCAAAAATGTTACGTTAGTTAGACAGAGCAAGAACATGGTTTCAAACCCGAATACTTACGCTTTTTCAATTCATGTGATCCGCCTACCAAATGTTCTAGCTGTCACAGTATTGGTCAGAGAGTATTGGTTAAATATCCCTGTCACGCCCACAAAGGATATTTTCTTTTTATAGCTAATTGTTATTGTTTAATTTACTTTTAAGGACACTATTGTTAATTACAATATAAAATTAATTATTTTAACCATGTATTGAATTGTTTTAATTTATTTTAACAATGTTTATTGACAAATACCATAGTAAATGTTCTATTTATAAACTATTGTATATAATAATACTTTTACCACCGTTAATTGGCATTTAATTGATATACCAATTACTTGTCTATCGTTTAGGGGTATAATTACCAACAAATGTATTATCTATTGTTAATAAATGCTATCTTTAATTTGAGTTTGCTGTTATTGCATTTATAAACAATTTTTTAAGGGTCTTTAGATAAATAAAACAGCCTTAATACAATATCAAAAATTGAATTAAACTTGTATTAATAAATTGACACCAATACAAATTGAGTAAATTATTTATACATCCCGATAGTGTTTATAACTTATGCGACAGTGTTGAGGGTGTGGCCGCCAAAATTCTCTACTATCACCTTTAGAAATAGCCTATATAAAATAATAATGAGAGCATATCTATTTAAATAATTTGGTGATCTTTGATTTTTATAGAAGTCGTTTTCAATTTTTTGTTACTGCTTTATTACCTTTTATAGACACTTGTTAATTACAACATAAAATTAATTATTTTAACCATGTATTGAATTGTTTTGATTAATTTTAATAATGTGTATTGATAAATACTTAAGTAACACTAATATCTATAAGCAAAATTCGTTAAAATAATTCTAATAAATGAGAGTTAATTGTAATGTAATAAATAATATATTTTTGTCTACCTACATATTAATAAAAATATAAATACATTAATTAAATAGTTTAAATTAAATACAACATACCTATATGAATATCAAATAATATAATAGTCTATTGCAATAATACCCTTAAATATAGTTCCCATTGAAGTGGATTAGTAAGTAAATAAATTATATGTACCTAATAATAATATTTTTGTATGGATTATTCCTAAGGGCGTAAGTATTTATATATATATATATATATATATATATATATATATATATATATATATATATATATTAAATGGTATGTATAAATAATGTATACAATTTGTATTGGTGTCAATTTATTAAAGTTTAATTCAATTGTTGATATTAAGGCTGTTTTATTCATCAAATACCCATTTAAAATTGTTTATAAATGCAATAACAGTATAGTCAAACTAAAGATAGCATTTCTAACAATAAATAATACATTCGTTTTTAATCATATCCTTACACGATAGACAAGTAATAGTTATATCAATTATATGCCAATTAACGGTGGGAAAAGTAGTATTATAAGCAATATTGTTTATAAATAGAATCTTTACTATGGTATTTGTCGATAAATATTGTAGAAATAAATAAAAACAATTCAATACATGGTTAAAATAATTAATCTTATATTGTAATTAACAATAGTGTCCTTAAAAGTTAATAAAATAATATCAATTTGCTTTAAAAACGAAAATGAAAAAACATATCCTTTCTAAGAAATTTACAAAAATGGAGATTTTAGAATTTTTACTGCTTTTTACATTTGGTAGGCGGATCACATAGATTGAAAATGCGTAAGTATTCTGGGGTTGAAACCATGTTCTTGCTCTGTCTAACTAACGTAACATTTTTGAGCCTTAGTATGGAATTTCCTCCACCATATATTGTGTGGTCAACTGTCATGTATACGCCCATGTGGAACTGTTACGGTATTGGTTGAAAGTATTCATTTATATCCCTATGTGTATAACCGTGAGAGATTCAAATGATTTTTTTATTTTAGTTTTTAAAACTAATTGTTAAATGGTTATTGTTCTATTAACTTTTCAGGACACTATTGTTAATAGCAATATAAAATTAATTAGTTTAACCATTTATTGAATTTATCTTATTTATTTTTACAATGTGTATTAATAAATTGACACGAATGCAAATTGTGTAAATTAGTTATACATCCCGATAGTGTTTATAACTTATGCGTCAGTGTTGAGAGTCTAGCCGCCAAAGTTCTCTATTATCACCTTTAGAAATAGCCTATATAAAATTATAATGAGAGTATATCTATATAAATAATTTTTATAGAAGTCGTTTTCAATTTTTTTGTTATTGTTTTATTAACTTTTAAAAACACTATTGCTAATTACAACATAAAATTTATTATTTTAACCATTTATTGAATTGTTTTGATTTATTTTATGAATGTGTATTGACAAATACTATAGTAACACTAATATCTATAAACAAAATTCATTAAAATAATGCTAATAAATGAGAGTTAATTGTAATGTAATAAATAATATATTTTTGTCTACCTACATATTAATAAAAAATGTAAATACAGTATTTAAATAGTTTAAATTAAATACAACATACCTATATGAATATCAAATAATATAATAGTCTATTGCAATAATACCCTTAAATATAGTTCCCATTGAAGTGGATTAATAGGTAAATAAATTATATGTATTTAATAATAATATTTTTGTACGGGCTATTCCTAAGGGCGTAAGTAATTGTTATATATATATACATATATATATATATATATATATATATATATATATATATATATATATATATATAAAGATTGTTCAAATAAATAAAAATAATTCAATATATGGTTAAAATAATTAATTTTATGTTGTAATTATTAGTAATGTACTTAAAAGTTAATAAAACAATAATAATAAATTCAAAACGATTTCTATAAAGATCGAAGAAACATCAAATTATTAAAAGAGATATGCTGTAATTATTATTTTATATAAGCTATTTCTAAAGGTAATAGTAGAAAAGATTGACGGCGATTCCCTCATCACTAACGGATAAGTTTTAAACATTATCGTGATGTATACACGGTTTGTATTGTTGTCTATTTAGTAATAAAAGTTTAATGCAATTGTTGATATATCAATTAAATGCCAACCAACGGTGGTAAAAATATTATTATATACAATATAGTTTATAAATAGAACATTTGCTATGGCATTTGTCAATAATCATTGTTAAAATAAATAAAAACAATTCAATATATGGTTAAAATAATTAATTTTATATTGTAATTAACAATAGTGTCCTTAAAAGTTAATAAAACAATATCAATAAGCTTTAAAAACGAAAATGAAAAAATATATCCTTGCTAAGAAATTTACAAAAATGGAGATTTTAGAAATATTTCTGTTTTTCACATTTGGTAGGCGGATCACATAGATTGAAAAAGCGTAGTATTCTGGGTGTGAAACCATGTTCTTGCTCTGTCTAACTAACGTAACATTTTTGAGCCTTAGCATAGAATTTTCCCCACCATATATTGTGTGTTCAACTGTCATGTATACGCCTATGTGGCGCTGTCACCGTATTGGTCGAGAGTATTGATTTAATATCCCTATGTCTATAACCGTGAGAGATTCAAATGAATTTTTACTTTCTTTTACGAAGTAATAAGTAAGTATTGTTTATTTTAGTTTTTAAAGCTAATTGTTAAATGGTTATTGTTCTATTAACTTTTAAGGACACTATTGTTAATAGCAATATAAAATTAAATTTATTGAATTTTTCTTATTTATTTTTACAATGTGTATTAATAAATTGACACGAATACAAATTGTGTACATTAGTTATACATCCCGATAGTGTTTATTGCGTCAGTGTTGAGGGTCTAGCCGCCAAAGTTCTCTACTATCACCTTTAGAAATAGCCTATATAAAATAATAATGAGAGTATATCTATAGAAATAATTTTTATAGAAGTCGTTTTCAATTTTTTTGTTAATGTTTTATTAACTTTTGAAAACACTTTTGTTAATTACAACATAAAATTTATTATTTTAACCATGTATTGAATTGTTTTGATTTATTTTATTAATGTGTATTGACAAATACTATAGTAACACTAATATCTATAAACAAAATTCGTTAAAATAATGCTAATAAATGAGAGTTAATTGTAATGTAATAAATAATATATTTTTGTCTACCTACATATTAATAAAAAATGTAAATACAGCATTTAAATAGTTTTAATTAAATACAACATATATACCTATATGAATATCAAATAATATAATAGTCTATTGCAATAATACCCTTAAATATAGTTCCCATTTAAGTGGATTAGTAGGTAAATAAATTATATGTACCTAATAATAATATTTTTGCATGGGCTATTACTAAGGGCGTAAGTAATTGTTATATATATATATATATATATATATATATATATATATATATATTATATTAAATGGTATTTCACAATTAACATTGTTAAAATAAATAAAAACAATTCACTACATGTTTAAAATAATTTATGTTATATTGTAATTTACAATAGTGTCCTTAAAAGTCAATAAAGCAATAAAAATTATCTATAAAAATAAAAAATCCATTGAAGGTCTTACAGTAAGGATATTTAACCCATTAGAGCATGAAGTTTTAATTTTTATTATTTAATATTTTGGTTGAAGGGCATAATTTGCCAAAAGCAATGAAATAAAAAATTAAAACTAAACGTCCCTTATAAGATGCATTATGCACTAATGGGTTAACATAGAGATATTTAACCAATACTCACTGACCAATACTGAGCCAGCTAGACAAAAAATCAATACTTTGCACTGCTTTGCGTTGATTTCGGTTGCGTGGTAGACAACACATGTGACCACATGCGCAAGCACATTGCCCGGTCTGCCGGTCTAACGCATAGAAAAAGATACCGTGATACCGACGTAAACTTGACCTAGATATATTCTTGGCTGTTTCTTGGTTATATTTATTAACAACATATAAACAATGTTTATACCCTATACAAATGGACACAAACTTATTTAATATTTGTATATAACATATTGCGGCTTTTAGAGGTAATATTGCTTGCTTATACTTATGCAATGTTTTTGAGTTATTTCTCAATCTCTTCAAGAATTACACATGTGTTCTATATATTCTTTTGTGCAGATGGAACAGAATCATTTATTAGCAATCGAACGCAGAATGAATCGATTTCATTCATCGGAAGATTCCGCATTTGCACAGGAACCAATGGAACTGATTGGTGATTCTCAAGAGTTAATTCAGAAGATTTAATGTAATACAGAATAAAAGGGAAATAGGAGAAGATATGAGTCTTGAAGAGAATATAGGTAAATCAAGTGATATAATATATAATATTGTGATGGTAGATGGGCAACATCGACTAGAGCAAGTTGAACAGTTTGTTTATTCTTTAGCGATGGAAAGAATGATTGAGAGAAGAGTGTCTGCTGGTTGTAAGATTTTAGGGGCATTAGGAATGTTTGCAAGACATTTTAATGCAATGTGTACAATGGTGTACTTGTGCCATCGCAAGCGAAATAAAAGAGCATGGTGTATGAAGAATAGAATGAAGTTGTAAGAATAGAGTTGAATGGCGAAAGATTGTCAAGATGTGAATGGGGATGTAAAGGGGTTTCTGCCACCCCATTTGAGTGAATATGCATGAAATTATTTATGTATTTAGATGTTTATTGTATGATCCACAGGTGAGATGCCATATGAATGTACTCTTTGTTATAAATCTTTCACATTCCAACAATCGTACCATAAGCATATGGTATACATATCATGTACCTACCGATAAACCACATACGTGTTCTGAATGTGGCAGGGCGTTCAAAGAATTGTGAACTTTGCATAATCATCAACGAATTCATTCAGGGAAAACACCATTCGGTTGTGAAACTTGTGGTAAGTGTCATTTGGAACATATTACCTAGATAGCTATGACACGTCTAAGAATAAAATTTTCTTTAAATCTAAATATTATAATAAATGTTCTAGCTTATGAGCACATTAAATTCATATAGGTAGGTACTATCTATATTTTGTTACAGGTAAACAATTTCGACGTGTTTCATATCTGGTGCATCGGCGAATACACACGGGAGCCATGCCGTATAAGTGTATAGCTTGCGACAAAATTTTTCGATACAAAGTCAGTCAGCGGACACACAAATGTAAAGCTCAACCCCCAGGTTCTGTAGTCCGACAGTGCGGTGATCTCGTTCAGAAGTTACTCCAAAATCGAGCGCCAGAAAAACCTGAAGTACTACAAGTCGAAGAAGGTATGATCATAAAATAAGTTACTAATATTATCTGTGAAATTTTATACTAGGTACTACATATATAATTTGCTGTACTTTAGTTGTTTCAGAAGAAGAAGAACCCGAAAGACTTTCTATACCAAGCCCACCGGATGTAACTACAGATTTCTTCGGCTTAGTGGTGTCACCGACTTTTCAAACCACTTCCGATGAATTCGAATCACTATGTCTTACCAATAATTACCAGACAACACGTGTGATGAAATATTCAACAATTTGAGGCCTGACATATTATCATCTGCGTCTAGCCAAAAAGATAATCATCACGAATGCTCGACAATAAATGAAGAATGTTTCAAACAACTTTTGTATCATTTGAATGATGCTACTTTAAATCGTTAATAATACTGACAATTACTCATGTATGTGTGTATGTATGTATGTACAATATATAAACATATTTGCAAATAAAAAACGATAGGTACTAATAATAAGTTAAACAAAACATATAGAATTGTACCGCTTATATTTTGCTAAGAACATTTCTTTTTGTTACATATGTAAGAATTTGAGTACATCAAATGTTTTTTTTTATGAAAAAAATCCTTTATTTATATTTTCAGATGTGCGTCATAATTTATATGCACTGAAAAGAGATCCTTAAAAAGGAACGTATGTTTATAGCAATTATTGAATACTCTTTGAAATGTGATTGAAATTTGTTTTTTGAAATATGATTGCTTTGTTTTTTGGTATTATTGCAATAAACTATTGTATTATTTGTTATTCATATGTGTTGTATTTAATTTAAACTATTTAAATAATGTGTTTATTTCATAAATACATATTCGCGATTTAAGCATCTCTAATTGTTGCGAAGGTCAATATCTAGTGCGAAACCGCGAGAGAGCATTCTGGACCTTGTGGTTCTCGCGGAATTAATTAAAAAACATGTCAAAAACAGAAGGCTTCTTCAGAAGCCTTCTGTTTTTTGGGCGTAAAAATGATTTTCGCTGCGATTCGCGATTTTAACATCTCTTATTTATAATATATAGGTAGACAAAAATATATTATTTATACATACCCGGTGGGGTATAATAATTTGGTGATCTTCGATTTTTATAGAAGTCGTTTTTAATTTTTTGTTATTGTTTTATAAAATTTAGGGACACTATTGTTAATTACAACATAAAATTAATTATGTTAACCATGGTATTTAATTGTTTTGATTTATTTTATCAATGTGTATTGACAAATACTATAGTAAATACATACATACATAACGTCATGCTATAAAACATTCATCGAACCTCTGCTGGTTATAGACATAGGGATATTAAATCAATACTCTCGACCAATACGGTGACAGCGCCACATGGGCGTATACATGACAGTTGAACACACATTATGTGGTGGGGGAAATTCTATGCTAAGGCTCAAAAATTTTACGTTAGTTAGACAGAGCAAGAACATGGTTTCAACCCCAGAATACTTACGCTTTTTCAATCTATGTGATCCGCCTACCAAATGTGAAAAGCAGTAAAAATTCTAAAATCTCCATTTTTGTAAATTTCTTGGCAAGGATATATTTTTTTATTTTCGTTTTTAGAGCTAATTGATATTATTTTATTAACTTTTAAGGACACTATTGTTAATTACAATATAAGATTAATTATTTTAACCATGTATTGAATTGTTTTTATTTATTTTTACAATATTTATTGACAAATACCATAGTAAAGATTCTATTTATAAGCGATATTGTTTATAATACTACTTTTCCCACCGTTAATTGGCATATAATTGATATGACAATTACTTGTCTATCATGTAGGGATATAATTAAAAACGAATGTATTATTTAGTGTTAGAAATGCTATCTTTAGTTTGACTATACTGTTATTGCATTTATAAACAATTTTTAAAGGGGTTTTTGTTGAATAAAACAGCCTTAATATCAACAATTGAATTAAACTTGTATTAATAAATTGACACCAATACAAATTGTATACATTATTTATACATACCATTTAATAAATATATATATAAATATATATATATAACAATTACTTTCGCCCTTAGAAATAATCCATACAAAAATTTTATTATTAGGTACATATAATTTATTTACCTACTAATCCATTTAAATGGGAACTATATTTAAGAGTATTATTGCAATAGACTATTATATTATTTGATATTCATATAGGTATGTTGTATTTAATTTAAACTATTTAAATAATGTATTTAAATTTTTATTAATATGTAGGTAGACAAAAATATATTATTTATTACATTACAATTAACTCTCATTTATTAGCATTATTTTAACGAATTTTGTTTATAGATATTAGCGTTACTATAGTATTTGTCAATACACATTGATAAAATCAAAATAATTCAATACATGGTTAAACTAATAAGTTTTGTTGTAATTAACAATAGTGTTTTTAAAAGTTAATAAAACATTAACAAAAAAATTGAAAACGACATCTATAAAAATTATTTAAATAGATATACTCTCATTATTATTTTATATAGGCTATTTCTAAAGGTGATAGTAGCGAGCTTTGGCGGCTAGACTCTCAACACTGACGCATAAGTTATAAACACTATCGGGATGTATAACTAATTTACACCATTTGTATTCGTGTCAATTTATTAATACACATTGTAAAAATAACTAAGAAAAATTCAATAAATGGTTAAAATAATTAATTGTATATTGCTATTAACAATAGTGTCCTTAAAAGTGAATAGAACAATAACCATTAAACAATTAGCTTTAAAAACTAAAATAAAAAATTCATTTGAATCTCTCACGGTTATACACATAGGGATACAAATGAATACTTTCAAACAATACCGTAACAGTTCCACATGGGCGTATACATGACAGTTGAACACACAATATATGGTGGGGGAAATTCCATGCTAAGGCTCAAAAATGTTTCGTTAGTTAGACAGAGCAAGAACATGGTTTCATACCCAGAATACTACGCTTTTTCAATCTATGTGATCCGCCTACCAAATGTGAAAAACAGAAATATTTCTAAAATCTCCATTTTTGTAAATTTCTTAGCAAGGATATATTTTTTCATTTTCGTTTTTAAAGCTAATCGATATTGTTTTATTAACTTTTAAGAGCACTATTGTTAATTACAATATAAAATTAATTATTTTAACCATATATTGAATTGTTTTTATTTATTTTAACAATGTTAATTGACAGATGCCATAGCAAATGTTCTATTTATAAACTATATTGTATATAATAATATTTTTACCACCGTTGGTTAGCATTTAATTGATATATCAACAATTGCATTAAACTTTTATTACTAAATAGACAACAATACAAACCGTGTATACATCACGATAATGTTTAAAACTTATCCGTTAGTGATGAGGGTATCGCCGTCAATCTTTTCTACTATTACCTTTAGAAATAGCTTATATAAAATAATAATTACAGCATATCTCTTTTAATAAAATTTAAATAAATTGTATACATTATTTATACATACCATTTAATAAATATATATATAAATATATATATATAACAATTACTTTCGCCCTTAGAAATAATCCATACAAAAATTTTATTATTAGGTACATATAATTTATTTACCTACTAATCCATTTAAATGGGAACTATATTTAAGAGTATTATTGCAATAGACTATTATATTATTTGATATTCATATAGGTATGTTGTATTTAATTTAAACTATTTAAATAATGTATTTAAATTTTTATTAATATGTAGGTAGACAAAAATATATTATTTATTACATTACAATTAACTCTCATTTATTAGCATTATTTTAACGAATTTTGTTTATAGATATTAGCGTTACTATAGTATTTGTCAATACACATTGATAAAATCAAAATAATTCAATACATGGTTAAACTAATAAGTTTTGTTGTAATTAACAATAGTGTTTTTAAAAGTTAATAAAACATTAACAAAAAAATTGAAAACGACATCTATAAAAATTATTTAAATAGATATACTCTCATTATTATTTTATATAGGCTATTTCTAAAGGTGATAGTAGCGAGCTTTGGCGGCTAGACTCTCAACACTGACGCATAAGTTATAAACACTATCGGGATGTATAACTAATTTACACCATTTGTATTCGTGTCAATTTATTAATACACATTGTAAAAATAACTAAGAAAAATTCAATAAATGGTTAAAATAATTAATTGTATATTGCTATTAACAATAGTGTCCTTAAAAGTGAATAGAACAATAACCATTAAACAATTAGCTTTAAAAACTAAAATAAAAAATTCATTTGAATCTCTCACGGTTATACACATAGGGATACAAATGAATACTTTCAAACAATACCGTAACAGTTCCACATGGGCGTATACATGACAGTTGAACACACAATATATGGTGGGGGAAATTCCATGCTAAGGCTCAAAAATGTTTCGTTAGTTAGACAGAGCAAGAACATGGTTTCATACCCAGAATACTACGCTTTTTCAATCTATGTGATCCGCCTACCAAATGTGAAAAACAGAAATATTTCTAAAATCTCCATTTTTGTAAATTTCTTAGCAAGGATATATTTTTTCATTTTCGTTTTTAAAGCTAATCGATATTGTTTTATTAACTTTTAAGAGCACTATTGTTAATTACAATATAAAATTAATTATTTTAACCATATATTGAATTGTTTTTATTTATTTTAACAATGTTAATTGACAGATGCCATAGCAAATGTTCTATTTATAAACTATATTGTATATAATAATATTTTTACCACCGTTGGTTAGCATTTAATTGATATATCAACAATTGCATTAAACTTTTATTACTAAATAGACAACAATACAAACCGTGTATACATCACGATAATGTTTAAAACTTATCCGTTAGTGATGAGGGTATCGCCGTCAATCTTTTCTACTATTACCTTTAGAAATAGCTTATATAAAATAATAATTACAGCATATCTCTTTTAATAATTTGATGTTTCTTCGATCTTTATAGAAATCGTTTTAAATTTATTATTATTGTTTTATTAACTTTTAAGTACATTATTAATAATTACAACATAAAATTAATTATTTTAACCATATATTGAATTATTTTTATTTATTTGAACAATCTTTATTGACAAATGCTATAGTAAATGTTCTATTTATAATCAATATTGCTTATTACAATACTTTTATCACCGTTAATTGGCATTTAATAAATATAACAATTACTTACGCCCTTAGGAATAGCCCATACAAAAATATTATTAATAGGTACTTATAATTTATTTAACTATTAATCCTCTTCATTGGGAACTATATTTAAGAGTATTATTGCAATAGACTATTGTATTATTTGTTATTCATATAGGTATGTTCTATTTAATTTAATCTATTTAAATAATGTTTTTTTTTTATTAATATATAGGTAGACAAAAATATTTTATTTATACATACCCGGTAGGGTATATATAAATTGTAATGTAACGTAATTGTTATGACAATTAAATCCCATTTATAAGAATTATTTTAACAAATTTTGCTTATAGATATTAGTCTTACTATAGTATTTGTCAACACACATTGCTAAAATAAATCAAAACAATTCAATAAATGGTTAAAATAATTAATTTGATATTGCTATTAACAATAGTGTCCTTAAAAGTTAATAAAACAATACCCATTTAACAATTAGCTTTAAAAACTACAATAAAACATTCTTCGAAGCTCTGCTGGTTATAGACATAGGGATATGAAATCAATACTCTCCACCATTACGGTGACAGCGCCACATGGGCGTATACATGACAGTTGAACACACAATATGTGGTGGGAGAAATTCCATGTTAAGGCTCAAAATTTTTACGTTAGTTAGACAGAGCAAGAACATGGTTTCATACCCAGAATACTACGCTTTTTCAATCTATGTGATCCGCCTACCAAATGTGAAAAACACGAAATTTTCTAAAATCTTCATTTTTGTAAATTTCTTAGCAAGGATATATTATTTCATTTTCGGTTTTAAAGCTAATTGATATTGTTTTATTAACTTTTAAGGACACTATTGTTAATTACAATATAAAATGAATTATTTTAACCATATATTGAATTGTTTTTATTTATTTTAACAATGTTAATTGACAGATGCCATAGCAAATGTTCTATTTATAAACTATATTGTATATAATAATATTTTTACCACCGTTGGTTAGCATTTAATTGATTTATCAACAATTGCATTAAACTTTTATTACTAAATAGACAACAATACAAACCGTGTATACATCACGATAATGTTTAAAACTTATCCGTTAGTGATGAGGGTATCGCCGTCAATCTTTTCTACTATTACCTTTAGAAATAGCCTATATAAAATAATAATTACAGCATATCTCTTTTAATAATTTGATGTTTCTTCGATCTTTATAGAAATCGTTTTAAATTTATTATTATTGTTTTATTAACTTTTAAAGACATTATTAATAATTGCAACATAAAATTAATTATTTTAACCATGTATTGAATTATTTTTAGTTATTTGAACAATCTTTATTGACAAATGCCATAGTAAATGTTCTATTTATAATCAATATTGCTTATTACAATACTTTTATCACTGTTAATTGGCATTTAATAAATATAACAATTACTTACGCCCTTAGGAATAGCCCATACAAAAATATTATTAATAGGTACTTATAATTTATTTAACTATTAATCCTCTTCATTGGGAACTATATTTAAGAGTATTATTGCAATATACTATTGTATTATTTGTTATTCATATAGGTATGTTCTATTTAATTTAATCTATCTAAATTATTTTTTTTATTTTTTTATTAATATATAGGTAGACAAAAATATTTTATTTATACTTACCCGGTAGGGTATATATAAATTGTAATGTAATGTAATTGTTATGACAATTAAATCCTATTTATAAGAATTATTTTAACAAATTTTGTTTATAGATATTAGTCTTACTATAGTATTTGTCAATACACATTGATAAAATAAATTAAAACAATTCATTAAATGGTTAAAATAATTAATTTGATACTGCAATTAACAATAGTGTCCTTAAAAGTTAATAAAACAATAACCATTTAACAATAAGCTTTAAAAACTAAAATAAAACACTCTTCGAAGCTCTGCTGGTTATAGACATAGGGATATGAAATCAATACTCTCCACCATTACGGTGACAGCGCCATATGGGCGTATACATGACAGTTAAACACACAATATGTGGTGGGGGAAATTCCATGTTAAGGCTCAAAAATTTTACGTTAGTTAGACAGAGCAAGAACATGGTTTCACACCCGGAATACTGCGCTTTTTCAATCTATGTGATCCGCCTACCAAATGTGAAAAACACGAAATTTTCTAAAATCTTCATTTTTGTAAATTTCTTAGCAAGGATTATATTATTTCATTTTCGGTTTTAAAGCTAATTGATATTGTTTTATTAACTTTTAAGAACACTATTATTAATTACAATATGAAATTAATTATTTTAACCATATATTGAATTGTTTTTATTTATTTTAACAATGTTTATTGACAAATGCCAAGTAAATGTTCTATATTATAAACTATATTGTATATAATAATATTTTGACCACCTTTAGTTGGCATATAATTGATATAACAATTACTTGACTATCGTGTACGGGTATAATTACCAACAAATGTATTATCTATTGTTAATAAATACTACCTTTAGTTTAAGCATTTATAAACAGTTCCTAAAGGATATTTGGATATCTAAAACAGTTTTGATATTATATCAACAATTGCATTAAACTTTTATTACTAAATAGAAATCAATACAAACCGGGTATATTATTTATACATCACGATAATGTTTAAAACTTATCCGTTAGTGATGAGGGTTTCGCCGCCAATGTTTTCTACTATTACCTTTAGAAGTAGCCTATATAATATAATACTTAGAGCATATCTCTTTTAATAATTCGATCTTTTTTTATATTTATATTAAGTTTTAAGGACATAATTGTTAATTACGATATAAAATTAATTATTTTAACCATGTATTGAATTGTTTTGATTTAGTTTTACAATATTTATTGACAAATAACCATAGTAAAGATTCTATTTATAAACAATATTAGTTATATTATAACGAATACTCCCATTAATTGGCATTTAATTGATAAAACAATTACGTTTAGGGGTAGTTTTACACCAAACTATTGTATTATTCACATATGCTGTTTTATATGAGTATATTGTTATTATCTACACTTATAAACAATTCTAATAGTGTCCTTTTGATGAATACTACTATATACTATATCAACAATTGAATCTCAGTATGTTATTGATACAACTCGGTAATGTTGATAATTTATCCATCAGTGTCGAGCGACACTGTCCATTGCCCTTAGAAATAGATCATATAAAATAATATATAGAGCATATATAAATAAAAATCATTACAATCCTTCAAAGACAATTGAATTATACTTCAATGTTTTTTTATTGTTTTCAACTACAACCCTTAGAAATAGCACGTATAAAATTAAATAGAGCTTATATAAATAATAATTATGATGTAAATAATTTATTGAAATAAATTTTAATATCAAACTTACCTTTTTAACCGTTCTAAGGATTGGAAACAGATTTATATTTTACTTAAAAAATCAAGCACACATTTCAAGAACAGAAGTTTATTACTCTCGATAAGACCAAAATTTACAAATAAAACATAAATTAACTCATACAAATTCTTAAGCTGAGATAATCAATCAGGTAATCCTAGTACAAAAAAGAACAATCAATTCATAAATAAAATTGTCTTAAAGCTCAATAGTACAAAAAGTTATAAAAACCCTAAAAAAATTCATAATTATTAAATCACCCAATCATTAAACGAATTGTACACCATGTTCCATATTATATTTTAATTGAGACTAGCTTACGGAAAGTATCTTAATCAAATATAAAAATAAAACAATTGAAATTTACGTAAAAATAAAAAAATAATAAAAAAAGATTCATAGCCAATAGTAAAATAATAATCACCATGAGGAGGAGATAATGGAAAAACACCAAACCATGAGAGCATAAATCCATTCTTTTAAAAATTTTACGAATTTTTTTGGTTGCAAGTTTCAAATGTTCAAACATTTCTTTTGCGCCCCTTATCGATTTTTAAAAGTTCAGGCATATAAATTAGGTGTTTTGAAATCCAAGTTTTTTTGGTCCAACGATCACGCAGAGTTGATAGTCGAGTGACCGCTGATTTTGCAGTATTTTTTTCAGTTATCATTTAGTTGCAAAGGAAGGTATTTTATTATTTCTGCAGCCAGACATAAGGTCTTAAAGACACTTCATCAACAATGCAAATAATTAAAGGAAATATCATTTGGTTTGATAGAAAAAGCTTTGCACGAATATTTCTCCTTGTTAAACAAATTCGACATGGATTGTGATTGTGTTAGCTGCGAAAGAATATCTAGGACCGGCGTCAGTGGGTGAGATTTTTGAGGACACGGTCCCCGAAACTGGGAATATTTTAATATTTTACACATTTAAACGACGACTTCATACAAAAGTCTATTTATTTAATAATATATAAAAGTATCAAAAATGCTTTCCCCATTGATAAGTGTATCCCGA
Organism: Nebria ingens riversi; assembly: GCA_018344505.1. NCBI lineage: Eukaryota > Metazoa > Arthropoda > Insecta > Coleoptera > Carabidae > Nebria > Nebria ingens. The sequence goes on along the minus strand of JADQWA010000060.1, from coordinate 413,218 downwards.
CAAAATCTCACACTCCACGTTATTCCTGATAGCTTCTTTACAAAAGGAAAATACAAACACTACTATACGATTAATTAAACACATTACACGGATCACATTCCATGCGACTATTGCATATATATATATATATAAGATATATCATTAAAATATACACACTTTTTATTATTATTATTTTGTTTTTTATTTGAGAAATCAACATTTGATTATTTGAACGAGAAATATTCTTTGATGAAATGCCTTTTGTCTGCTTAGATATTTGTTTTACAATACGACTCACGCACTAAAAAGATGGCTTCTTTGTTAAAAATAAGTTGTTTGGTTATTATTTATTATTGATTAAGTGTGTTGATGTGGATGTTACGCGTGTAGCCTCCTAGGCCGTGCTCTCCGTGGTGGTATTCTGCACGGGCTGGTTGTCCTATAAAAACATAAAAATTTATTAAAACATATAAAAATCAAAGAAAGAAGAATTCTTTAGCGCCAGTTATTTCGCAAAGTGCGAAGTAAATCAAATATTTCTATCACTATTTAACAAATGCACAAGCAACAAATTATTTATATTTTTTACGTGCGTTATATGCAAAGAATACTATATACTATACAATACAGTGAAACTTACACTAACTTCAGGCTTTGTTGGCTCTTTTGACTCCACAGGCTAAAAAAATAAACAAAAAGAAAACTATCAACACTAATTCTAATAGGAGACAACTTGGCAATTAAAGAAGAACGATATTTACGAGCAACGAAGAAGCTTTTGGCATTCTGCTACAAACGGAATTTACAACGATTGAAAATTAAAGCTCAGCATGCAAAAAGATTTTTTAATTAAATTATATAAGAGTTTATGCAAAATAATTTATAAGAAAACAATAGGATTCAAGCATAAACTTATAAACTGAAAAATAATACCAATAACACATACATAACAATGTATTTTTAGCATTCGATAAAATTTAAAATTATAAAGTCCAGTGGATTTAGAACACATTTTTGTTATAGATAAACATTTTTACAAATATGATAAGAATTGTTATTATTTTTCTCAAGTAGGAAACTAAATAATTATTAGATGAAATGTTTGAAGACAATTTTAAAAATATTATAAACATTAGAAATAACACGAAATAAATGTACAAAGACTCTAGAATTATTGGTCATTATGATTTACTAGCGTAACGTTTAAATATCAAAGTAATTTTTACGAATATAATAAATAAAATTTTAGTTAAGTTAAAAAAAATGGTATCTTAAGAATTATGCAAATGAGCAGCGGACGGGCGGGGAGGATATGTTCAATATAAAACTAAACATTCCTGTGAAATGTTACGATAAACTTTTGTTAGGGAAAACGATAACAAATATTGAACTACAGTGTAAATTGCGATATAGTATCAAATAAAATAAACAACAAAACGATAAATGATCAAAAACTGACCTTGGAATCGTTCTGGTCGGACTGCGAAGTACGACTTTGCCTGGGTTGACGTGGCATACGTCTGCGGAATCGCATCCTGGGTGGACCACGTGGTCCGGATTCTTCACCGCCACTGGTTTCAGCACCACCACCGCCGCCTTGTCCGTCTTGCGAGCGGGGTCTGCGTTGGCCACCACCACCACGTCCACCACGGAAATTACGACGGAAGAATCGACGGCCGGAACCGCGTCCGCGCTGCGGAGCACCACCTGCACCATCGCTGCCATCGTGCACTTGATCACCGTCTCCACCCATCGGTGGGCCGGAGCGTGGCCCGCCACGCGAGTAATACCCGCCGCCACCACCGCCGCTGTAGCCGCCACGGCCACGACGTGCTCGGTAACGACGCAGCGGGGGTTGACCACCCTCGCCTACTTCGCCCGAACCATCACCTTTTCCTTCTCCTGACTCATAGCCTAAAATGCCAAGAGATAGTTTAAAATGTAATAAAAGAATATAATTCCAAGTAAGATATGCAGTTATATATGTTTATAAAAATCAGTATTATTAAAAGTGTTGAAATGAAAAAAAAAGAGTTCACATACCATCCTGGCCATCTCTGGGCCTGCGCGCTCCTCTGCCGGTGCCGCCACGTCCCCCGCGTGGGTAAAACCATTGACGATAGCCGCGTCGACGGTCGGCAGCGTACGGCGATCCCCGCACGGGAACCCCTTCGGGCCCGGTCACATTGGCCGCTTCGTTGCCCTTTTCCCCAACCACCACGCTGAATTCAACCACCTCGCCGTCGCCTACTGAGCGAACCGCTTTCTTGGGGTTGTTCTTTATGATGGCTGACTATTATGTTAAAAAAAAAATTTTTTGAATAACCGGTAATCATACATATATTCTACATAAACATATGCTTCATAAAGAACTTGTTCCCCATCTGCTCGCTACCAAAACCAGAATTAAGAGAATTGATTCCCACTGGTTTTAGAAACAGTGAACAGTTGGAGGTATTGTGATATTGCACGCTTATGACTCAGTCGCCTCCTATAATAAATCAGAGGCGGATCTAAGGAACGCGCTATCTTAATTTTAAAAATACAAGAGCGCATCATATAAAAACACAATGTTTTCTATATAGATAAGAGGATTGTTTAGATTAATCTCGCCAGGAACAATGTTTATATATAGTTATTAAATCAATATTGCACACATTTTTCCAATAATGTATTTAAAGTAAAGTTTTGTTAAGTTACCATGAAACAAAAGAAACAGATTGGTGATCAAGGTACTGAACTTCCTGTTTAATATGGAGGATGAATTTTAAATTTAATAAAGTATGAAATATATTATAAATACTGTTTAACATGCAACTTTTATTGCTCTAATACGCAAAATTAATGATCGACCTCAAGGTTATATTAACAATAAATAAAAATCATAAATATTAAAATAATACTACCAATAATTTTTAATAAACTCACTTGATGTACAAATACGTCCTCCTTGGTGTCATTTCTGAAAAAGATGAAAAATACAAGCAATTAGAGAAGTTGCTACACCGTTGAAATCATCGTAGGTAAGTTGCGTGAAAAACGACCTTGATGTTTGAGTTGAACAACCAACGTGTTTTTGTAATGCTATTATTACATACTTTCATATATTTTTTTACGAAAGATATGAATTAAAAATTAAAAGTGAAGCCAAGCAGAGACCAACGCTAACAGACCGGGAGGTCATTGATCTAATCAAGTATATATAGCGCTTGCCAAGCGCCTATTCATCACACAAGCTAGACGACAGCCAACCAGGAAATGTATTGCGAAATGTAGGATTTTAAATAAAATTTAGCGAACATTAAATTTAAACCACCAGAAATTTACAGCAACAAAAGATATTATCATCAACTATACCTGAATTATATTTAGAAACCGTTGTTTATCGTTAATACGTGACGCAAAACTAAATTATAACATATTTTAAGTTATTTCTATAAAAATATTCGAATTGTTTGCTATCTTGGCAAAAAAAAACCGATACCTATTGGTGATTTAAAGTAAGGAATCTCGCTAGCACAATGCAGCACTGTTAAACACGCTCTACAATACGTTATTTTTAAAGTGTATCCATTTGTGTGACGTATACTAGGCTTGAATAACGACAATAAAAAATATGAAAATAAAATAATGTATGTTAGCTATTAGGCGGTCAATAAACAACCTTGGGAAATGTATAATTTGTTTCAAAATTCTTTAGCACTGACTTCAATGTGATCTCAGCGCGGTATAAAAAACACGTGGTTAAAACAATTCATATAAAATAGTAAAATTATAAAATATTACCTGTTTATAAACCCGTAGCCACTCTTGACGTTGAACCATTTTACGGTACCGGATACCTTTCTAGCTGAAATTAAATAACACATGTGAAAATACACAAAAGAGAAAAGTAAAAAATATAAATAAACAACAAGCCAATTTTTGTTAAGTAAATAAAATTCGTTATCATCAAAAATAAATTATTACGAGATTAAAGCGTTTAAAGATAATATAATCATAACATATAAGAAATGTTATTATCGTGTGTAAAATTAAAAATGTAGATTTCTGAAACTATCAGACCATGGTAACAATTTTCTAAAAATACCTTTGCAAGTAAATTAAAATAAAAACATCTTAGAGAAATTGATTAAAATAATAGAAACGTACGATGTTTATTGCTGTTCCTTTTGGTATATACAGGAACAAGCATGGATTATTTTGAATTTAACGGTTGCAAAATCAGATGAAGGACGCGCATTTTATAGTAAATAGCAATGTAAATAGCAATGTTTGCATGTAAATAATGTTAATATATGTATATTATCAGTATTGAATTTATTTTGAAACTGTATACAAATATATGTAGAGAATGCTACTTGAAATCCACGGATTTTATGTTAGTATGCTCTAGTTACGAGGGGCTTTGTTGTGTTTATACAAATGAAATAAGAATGACAAAATATATATATATATATCTGAAGCTATATAAATACGTAAATATATACGTATTCCCTTACGTTCACGTAGTTTTAAATACGAATGTAGGCAGAGGGAATACGCGTGCGTTACTAATAACGTGCACCTGGCTAGCGCGAACATAGCAAATACACATTCATTATAAAACAAATGTCAAATAATTATCTAGACAAGCATTTAACACAACGGAAACATGAGTAATATGATATATATATATATATATATATAGCATAGAAATTTGGGCATAGAGACGCCAGCCATGTGCTTGAACGCCAAAGATGGACGCCGGGCTTGCACGTTTCCCTTACTTTGTGCATAGAAAATGTAGCTTAAAATAATGAAAACTTACCGATGACTTGCTTTTGCACGGTCGCCTTGGCTGTGTCTGGCGCCTGTTCCGGTTCAGCCATGGTGTTAAAGGGCTGGTGGGAAGATGTTATTCACTCCTCTACCTCTCCGAGATGTTAACTTCCTTCCTGCTTATACAGTTGTTGAAGACTCGCCGCTGTTCAACTCTTTGCCTACTGAAAATATTTTTTGGTAAACAATCTCCGACATACGTAACATTGTACTCTCACCTTTTACTACATGGGGATGCATAATGACGTACGCCCGAAAAGTATCGAGCGGTTTCGTGTCCATAGCGCATGCTTAATAACAATGTGCATTTATACGCTTGCGATTGGTTCCCACATAATATTTCCTTGAGAAGTTTGCACAATCTAATTGGAATGGCTATCATTCTATCTCCTTTCAATGCATGGTAGCTGCCTATCCTAATTCACAACAAAAACTGAACATACGTCCATAAAGTTATTTATGAACTAGACTAATCTAATGATAATGATGGGTAACGAAATGGAACAATACATTGATGAAATCAATTTTTATTATCAATAAGATCATTATAATCCCAGTTATTTTTTTAAATTATGTATCTGCAAGCATGATCATATAAATAAATTTGAAGTAATATCACAAACATTTATAAAATGTAAATATTTTTTCATTGGTAATTTTCCAATTAACAATGAATTATATGCAATAATATTAAAAAATTATGTCATGCTAACGTCGCATAACAAATAACACCAATCTTTATCAATAAAGATTTTTGCACACAATAAAACTAAAACATAACTGAAATTTTTAAATGAAACTATACATTGTCGTCTTAAAGAAAAAAGTCGAGACGTTAATATCATACGAAAAAAAAGAAAGAAAAAAAAGGTCTAGAATGCACGGTATTAAAAAGTATACGAATGTATGCTTCTTGGCGATATCCAATTAATTATGTACTTAACGAATGTCAAAGAATTATTACAATATGAAACTCAAAATATAGAAGTTTTAATTAATATTATAGCTAATTTCGACGTCTGGCTTTTATCATAGGACGTTGTTTAGGTGCTGTTGATCCTGAACCAATGCTGAACATGCCTGCAGATGGTTGGGGTGAATTAAATTGACTGGCAGCAGATGAACCAAATGCCGGTGGTGCCGCAGCTCCAAAATTTGCTGTCCCGGCACCGAAATTAATATTGGGTGTGTTTGCTGTTGCTGAGAAATTAAAGCCGCTTGGTTTTGCTGGCGTGCTAGCCGCACCGAATTGAAAAGCGTTCGAAGGTCCGGCTGCAGGAGGTACTGCTTGTGTTGGTACTCCAAAGGCAAAAACCCCTCCCTGAGGCGCTGCAGCGGGTTGCGAAGCAGCCGGCGTTCCAAACGCACCAAATGCAGGCGGTTGCGTGGAAGCTCCATTAAAGCCACCTCCTCCAAACGATACACTTGGCGTTGAGCCAAATGCACTTGCTTGATTTGCGTTTGTTGCCGCTCCGAATGTATTAGTTTGATTTCCACCAAATACATTTCCTTGAGTCGATGGGCCGGTTCCAAATGTACTTGCGGATTGTTGTTGTCCTGATGCACCAAACGTACTTGATGTAGCAGATGTTCCAAAAGTACTTGTATTGTTGTTGGTATTATTATTCGTTGTACCAAACCCAGATCCTGAAGTTCCTGTTCCAAAACCAGATGAAGCTGCACCAAAAACTCCACTTGCACTTGGTTGACCGAAAGAACTTGCTGCTGTTGTTGTGGCTGGGGTTCCAAAAGTGCTTGAAGTTGCACTGGCCGAGCCAAATGCAGGTGGTGCAGCTCCACCAAAGACACCAGTTGAATTTGTTGACGTTGCTGTTCCAAACATACCTGCCGCTGTAGATGTAGTTGTTACGGCACCTCCAAATGCAAATGGTTTCGATGGTGTATTTGTGCCAAACGCAAAACTACTTGTTGTCGAAACAGGTACTCCTCCAAAAGCATTGCTTTGAGGATTCGCAGTTGCGCCAAATGCACTGAAATTATTTGTTGAATTTTGGGTTGTTGTTGGTGCAGCAAAATTACCGAACCCAGCACTTGGTGCTACAGTATTTGGTGCAGCGCCAAAAGACCCAAAACCAGACGTACTTTCTGCTGGTTTTTGGGCTCCAAATGCTAGTGGAGCTGTCGTAGTTATAGCACCAAATGCCGGTGGAGCTGTTGTAGGTGTAGCGCCAAAGGCTGGTGGAGCTGCTGTTCCAAAAGCAGGTGGTGCTGTGGTAGTTGTAACCCCAAATGCAGGTGGAGCTGTCGTAGTTGGTGTCCCAAACATACCAATACTTTGAGTAGTACCACCAAAAACTCCAGTATTCGCTGTCGTTGCTGGGGTTGTACTAAACCCACCTACAATAGTAGCAGTTGTACTGGGAGCACCAAACACTACAGCATTTAATGTGGCATTGGTAGTGCCAAATACAACAGTGCTGGCCGTTGTATTTGCAACACCAAAGGCACCAGTACTTGAAGTGCCAGGTGCCCCAAACATATTAGCATTCGTATTTGGAACACCAAATCCTCCAGATATAGAAGCTGCTGAGCTTGGTGTTCCAAATCCTCCAGCGCTCTTACTCGTGATCGGTGCACCAAATGAAGGTGGTGCAGTCGTAGTTACAGTCGCGGATTTCGTTTGACCAAACGAAAATGTACTTGATTTATTTAAATCTCCACCAAATCCAGACGGTTTTGGCATCTCGACGGGCGTTTTAGTACTAATTGATGGTTTGGCGAGGTCAAATTTAAAACCACCAGCTGCTTTTGGTTGACTTGTAGTCGCACCGGGAAATGAGAAAGCAGGTGTTGCAGAAGTTACTGCTGGTTTTGCTACTGGTTTAATCACTGAAGCGAAATTAAACATAGTCGAGGAAGCGTTTGTGGTTGAATTTGTCGTTGTACCAAATGAAGGTGAATTTGTTGATCCATAACTTGGAGTAGTGCTTTGTTGTGGAACTATTTGTGATGTTGCATTAATTAGTGGAGCTGCATTACCGAAAGCAATGGGTGTTTGAATTGTTGCTGGTACTGATGACACAGCGAAATTAACTGCAGGTGTTACATTTGTATTAAACATTGACACACCTGACGTAACCGAAGGATTCGAGATTGAATTTGCAGATGAACTTTGATTACTAGTAGAAAATTGGAAAGTAGGAGAGACAGAATTTGTTTTTATACTTGGGAGAACTGTAGTTGCATTTGTAGAAGGGACCAGCCCTCCAAATGCAGGTTTTAATGAGTTTGGCGATCCAAAAGCTGGTGTTCCAAAACTAAGTCCATTTTGTTGCGAAACGCCAAAATTAGGAAGTTTCGTCGTATCTTTAACTACAGGTGTAGAGATAGTATTATTTGCTGCAACAGTCGTAGTAGTGACTGCACCTAAACTAGGCGAAGCTAGTTTTGGCGTTTCAGTTACAACTGGCGTAGTTGAACTGAAATTGAAAGAAACTGTAGAGGGAGTCGTTTTTGAGGCTGATGGAGTTGAAAAATTAATTGGACTTGACACAATTTGAGAGGTAGACAAAGATATCGGAATTGAGAAGTTAGGAACAGAATTTGGGGTTGAAAATGGCAACGATGACACTGAATCTGTACTATCCGCAGTTTTAGATACATCGATAACGTCAGTTGTAGTTGGCATCATAAAAGACACATGTTTATCATGTTTTGCCTTATTTTTCGGTGATAAAATAGACACAACATCTTTCCCATCAGTTTCATTTTTCATATCCGTTAAAGACATATCTGGGAGCAATTTAATTTCTGGTTCTTGTCCACTCATAGCGGACAACACAAATTCTAATCTATTCGACTTCATGATACCCAGTGGAGATTCTTTGAAAACAGCGGATAAGGAATTGGTTTCCTTGTGTTTGAAATTCAGTGTCGAGTTGCTGTCATCGATTATGTTCGTGTCTGATACGAGTACTTCGGCTTTTTTCATGGCTCGTGCATTCGTTATTATTGTCTGAATGTTCTTGTATTCATCGGTGTTGATTTCAGTTTGGGCAGCAGTTGATATTTTCAAAAGCATAGTGTCATTTGTGTTCGTTGACACAGATGTTGAACTATCGGTTGATGTGGCAGTACCGTTGGATATATGAGTTTGCGTCTCAACGGAGACCAATTCTCCATTTGTTATTCTTCTTTTTGTGTTAGCATCATCTGATTCATTTACTAAAAATAAATGGTATATTTTTGAACTCAAAACAACGAAAAATGTTAGATTCTTAATGAAGATTAAACTTACATGATGATTTTCGTTTTTGTCCCTTATATGATCGCATACATTTACTAGAACTGAGAGAACTCTCAATTTCATTTACAACGCATATACGTTTCGATGCATTGTTGATAGACGTCGCACCCAATGGCGCTGAATCCTTCGGTTTCGGTGGAGTATATTCTCGCATCCGTTTTCCATCTTTGTTCACTAGATCCGAGGTGCTCGATGGCGAATTTAAAGTACATTTACGCTGGCGTTTCGACATTTCATCCTCATCATCCTAAGAATAACATATATTGTGATTACGGCGAAAGAAAAATCTATTTAAGAACGATTTTATTCGACCGTAACTCTAAAATATAAAACAAATTTAAACAATTTTCCCTACGATTAAAATATCATTCCTAGACTTTCGTATAAAATATATTTAGTTACTGAAGTATTTTCGTTTTAAATTTTAAAAAAATGTGTAAATTGAAATTAAAAATAGCTTACACTTGTGTGTATCCTTTTTCGTGATATTTCTTTTAACGCTTCTAAAACACTTCTAGTGCTAATTTCAGTGTCGATTTGTCCAGCATTCGTTAGTTCAACATTACTCGGATGAAAACTATTTCGTAATATTGTATTAGTATGCTCAGAAGTATACGATATTGGATCTGTAATATATATATATATATATATATATAAAGAAATATATATAATTTTTTTAAATATTGTAACAAAATAAAATTACCAGGTGGTGCAATTCGAACGGTACATCTTCTCGGAGTACGTGGCAGTATTGGAAGTTCTCGTCTGTATAATTGCACGATTGGAAACTGTCCTGGACTTCCATACTTTGTCTGGTGTGTTGAAGATTGAGCACCTGATAATTCATTGTGATATTGCACGACCCTGCTAGTCAAACCCGGGCTTTTTGTATCCGTATAAACTCTAAAACGTAATAATTTAATTATATATATAAATTAGAAATTTGTTTAATTTGAATTTATTTACCCTAAATTCACATTGAATCTAGTAGATGCCAATAATGGTCCAGTTACGGTTTGGATTGTAGGTCTCGATGGTGAATCATCTGGAGTTGATTTTGAGGTATTGTGAGGTGTTGATAATGAATACCTGTTTAAAACAAAGCCATGTTAGAAAAGTCAATAAATATAATAGTTTTGACAGTACCTTGGACTTCGATGAATTCCTTGATACATCGGTGTTCGTAAATTATTCGACGGTGATAAACCGTTTTTCTGCCAAGGCGAAGTCCTTGCTAACGGTGTAGATGTTTGACGAGATTGTATTAACCGTTTCGATGTTAAACTACTCGCACTATTCGTTATCGGTGACAAAGCATTTCCACTTTTACTAAACCTTGATAGATCGAAACTTGACGATTGTTTATTTACGCTATTCATTATTGGCGTGTATGGATACTTTATAGTTTCACTTTGTAATATAGCGTAAAGATTTCTAACCTTTAAATATGACTGTTTCACTTTGGTGATGGCGTGACGTTCTAATGCAGTTGTAAAGTCAAAATCGTAAAATAACACACTAAGTACGATAAATAATGTACATGTATATAACCAAGAACCGGATAGATTCGTAATAAATACAGAAATCAAACACAACACCAAAAATTTAAAGATTTCGAACATTTCTACGTAGCCCCAACCATGTTTGATATGAATCAGCCATGTTCTTTCTTTCTAGCAGTTTCGCGGCACGCAGTGGGGTTCTAGCGGTAAATGTCTGATGTAAAAATAACTAATAGATGGCGCTCATTTCAAACTGAATGACCGTAAACATGCATGTATTAAAGGGATGTTAATATAACAGCCCCGTTATATTGCAAATCACACATTTACCACACATTATCGAGTTTCCTTTTTAGAAATAAACCCCCATAAAAAAAAAAATACATAAATTATGAGACACGAAAAAAAAAACCCATTTTGGGGGACAAGTTTTGGATTTTAAAGATTACACATGATTGTGTTCATTATAATATTTATTTCACAAATTTTAACATATATGTAGTATGTATGCAAGAATGAAAATAAGTATAACAGTTACATACCATGTAGTTCCCATGATTTACCTAACAAAGACAAAGTAAAAAAGTCTATAAAACTCACAATGAAACGGAATATGGAAGGCACATGCGGCAGTGAAATTATATTTTGGGAGTAAAGATTTATAACTACAATTCGAATAGAAAAGCAATGTAATAAAATTAGTAAAGTAGGTTAATTTTTGTTTATAAATGTGCATAAGTCCTAAGATATTACATCGACAATAAATTGATGACACATGCCTCTAACTTATAAAATGTACAATGAAGGCCATGAACACAAAAGATATATTTTTTATATATATAATTCTATATATCTCCTAAATTACACTATATACAAATAAACAGAATCACTTTTACTGTATGCATACAGCTTTAAATATAAGTATAATTCATTAATAAACGACAAGATTAAAAGAAATATAGGTAGTAATTTTTAAACTACACGAAATCCTGAGTAATAAAAGTTGGTGAATAATAACAATGAGTGTTCTGTTCTAGCCAATTTATGCATGCATCATTTTCGAAATTATTATTATTCCACACAAATTTATCAATGGCAGTGTATAAATTATAAAAATTATGAAAAAGCACATTCACACAACCGCACACGCGCACTAACTGTATTTAGACTCATTTTTACAACAATTAACAACAATTTTCTCACAAAGTTACACGATTTTTTTTACCTTGTTCTTTCACCGATTCACCGTCGATTTTTTTGCCTTTTGCCTGCGCAAGCAACGTGACTAATTTCTTCGGAGATTCGCCCACAATCCAGCCATGTTGCATTGGTCGATCATCATCTGTATCTTCTCGAATCGGTTTCACTTCAATCAGATCTTGGAATTCATCATCACTCGAACTGGACCAATAGTATAACATATCGCCGGCATTTCGCTTTTTACGAGTCACCGCTAAACTATCAGTAATATTCGATTCCGACATTCCATGTTCGAGCATTCGTCTTCGCCGATGTTCCGCTCGTTTTTTACTCTTTTCACTTTCGAATTCGATTTCGTTAAGAGCCAAATGTGTTTTGCTATGTTTTCGACTGCGAGCAATTTTTGATTTAACACTTCTTCTCGGAATTTTAATCTTATTTACGTTGATAAATTCTTGCGCATCGATTGGTTTTGGCAAATCTACGTTCTTAGTTTCCATGTCAGAGTCAAACTCGTAAACATCGAAATTTAAATTCTTTTCTTCAGACACAACGGGTTTACACATTTCTAAAGTGACGGAATTACAACTATTACTAAGCGTATCTATTTGATCTGTATTTGAATCTTCTTCAATATTTTGCTGTTGATCTTCTGGAATCATTTCAGGTTCTGTTACAACTTGGGGTATTTCATCTTCGAAAGATGATTCATCTGAGCTCCAAGATTCAATTAAAACATTTTGTTTGCCACTTGTACATTTTCGCTGACTTTTTCGTCCGGCTACGCCAATACATTCCTTCATTTCTTGTTCTAAATTAAATCCACTTTCCTTTTTGGGTTTCGAAGGTTTTCTTGGCGTTTTATGGTGTTTTTTCGACGACTTCGTATGTCGTCCGTAAAGTGTGTATTCGTCAGAAGATCTCGATTCACCAGAGTTATGGCGATGGCGTTTCTTACTTTTGGAAGATTTTGCTTTTACATCCTTACATTTTTTATTTTTTTCTAAATGACTTTCATCTGTTGCTATTGCATCAACAGCTTCTTTATTTATCTTAGCGGCCAACTGAGCTTCTGAATTTTTCTTTTCACTTTCTAGTAATTTGTCAAACAGAAGATCCATTTCTATTTTACTCATTTTATTCGCACTGTTTATAACAGTAAGGTTGTTTGGTGATGGTAGTAATGGTACATTCGTATCTACGTTATCGATGCTACTACAACTGTCTAGAAAAGGTTCAACTAGTTTTGAGTTATCTTCCGATGAAAAATCACGGATCTCAGGGATTTTATCTTCGAGTTTTGGTTTTGATGCATTTTTGAAAATACGTCCCATTATCATACATTTCTTCTGGTTGTCCTTTGATTTCTCCGAGTTTCTTTTTACCATCGGTTTTATTTTATCATTAAGAGTACTGCATCCACGCGTTGTATCACTGGATACTGAAACCTCTTCAAAACTCATGGAATCATAATATCTGTCAGTATCACTATCACTTTCAATATTCCATTTTAAAGATTCTACAATATTATCATTTTCTAAAGTGGATTTCGCCCCGTTCTTCTTATTAATTGTGCATTTTGGAGCACTGAAATCACTCTCTGATTTTTCAGAAGTATTGTCCCGAGAACTCCTGAATAATGGAAATGTTCCATTTTTGAATGTGAAATTATCACACGATTCTTCAAAGTCATAGACATCATGTGATTTGTCAATAGTAGATTGTGCTTTTGCAGATGACCGATGTTTACTTTGTTTTTTCTTTGTTGCACGGAGGCCAAGTTTGTTACCGAACCGACCAAACAATTTCTTGAGTTTACCGTTTTTATGATTTTGGGATTTTTCTTTGATGTTATTTGATTGAAATTCTTCCATATGATTTAGTTTAATTTGTTCTGATTTCGATTCTATTTCGTTTACTTCTAATTTCTTAGCTACGTTTAAGACCTCTTGCAAATTAAGATCTTGCGTTGGAATTGAGACTTTGATGCCTTCGAACACTTTCATAGCCCCCTTGGTGATGACCTTCTTGGGACCATCACTTGAATCACTATCGACAGATTCCAATTTATTCTTCTTTAATGGGACAGTGTAGTCAATAATTGAAGATTGTTGGGAATTCGACTCACGTTTCGAGCTATTTATTTAACAAACAAAAATATCATAGTAACATTAATTAATTATAAGTCAAAGTAAAATGAACATTGAAATTTAAAAATGCACTTATAGAAATATAAATAGAGTTGAAAACTATTGTCAGTTGCATTTCATAAATTTCAAAAGAACATCTTCATTTTTATTACATACCGTGATCGTTTGTTTTTTTTCACAGCAGCATGAAGCCGGTTGCCCATTGCTCTAGCCATAAGTCCTCCAAAAGCTGTAATTACTTTTTTCTTCAAATCTACATCGAATTTTTCTTCAATTTCCAGTTCTTGTTCATCTACTAGGTGATCTTTTTCTGTCGTAAACTCATTTTCATCAGTTTTATATGAAACATTCTCACTATCTTCATCCAAAGCAATTTCCAAATATGATGCATCCTCATCATCTGTATTCATGTCTTTGTTTCTGTTAGAATCGAGAAAATCTACATTATGAAAATCTAATGGAATATTTTCTGTGTTTGACGAATCAGCTGCCATTAATGTTTTACTAGCTTCCATAGAACTATCAACAGAAATATCTTCGAATTGGATATCAGAATATTTAATTTCCCCTGAGTTGTTATTGCATTTTTTTAAGAAGGTGTTGTTTTCTGTTGGTCTATCAGGCGATTGTGCTTTTTGTGCCATCCATTCCGAAGATACAGCAGAGTTAGAATTGGACCAATCATTGTTCACAAACGGTTCACCAATTGGAGTATTAACTCTTGACGATTGCGCCAACCAACTATAAGAATCTCGTTGTATATAGCGATTTGAGACCGCTTGTTTCTGCATCCAATTCGTGTCGTTTGATTGACTAAAATTATTTAATGGTATGTGTTTCGTAGATTTTTTCGACATTCCTGTAATTTCACTGCTGCTCTTTAATAAACTGCAACATTCCAAAAATAACTCCTCATCTCGATTTAATATCTTTCGAGTTGAGTTTTCTTTGCGGGCTTTCTTTATTTCTGGTTGTTCTTCAAAATTCACTTGAGAGACTTCTTCATATTGGTGAGTAATTGATGTGTTTATTGTCTCCGAAATATTTTGGAAATTGGTGAAATTTGGTTTAATGAAACTGTTCAAGACGTCTGAATTATGCGAGAATTTTATTGTTGGATCTTTTAATTTTGTCATAGATTCGACAGATCGGAAAATATCTTTATCTGGCATTGTTTGTTCAACTAAAGGTTCGTCGAATTCTCGTGAAGATATTGATATACTATCATCAATATAATTTATCTTACTAGGATCCTCCATAATATTTTCTAGGATCGATAATTGCTTACTCAATATACCGTTGTTGACAACTAAACTTATTGGATTATAGTTATCAACTACAGGTGTTTCGTCGTCAGATTTTTGTGGCAATGAAACATTATCTGAATCGAAGCTTTTTCGTTCTCCCACACTTTTATAACGTTTTGGTTCAGCGTACTTATCAACTGAATCATTTCGTTTTGGTGATTTATTTGGCTGATATTCTATTTTTCTTATGCTTAGATCCATAACAGGTTTATCAAGAACTTCATTAATGATATCTACTAGCTTCAAATTGCGATTAGTGCTATTTACTATAATTCCTGGAACAAAACTTGGTACTGAATTCATTACAATCTCTTCAATGTCTTCTTCTTCATCAATAACTAAATTTTCGCTCCCTAAATGTTGGTCGGAATCTATTGAGTTTTCGTCATCAATAATGAGATCCGGTAGTTCTATTGCGTGTTGTTTTATGTCTTCCATAAACAAGACTTCATTTTCATTTGATATTTCTAGACCATCTTGTATTTCGGTTTCTATTTTTACAGTGTGTGACTCCTGAATTTTGTATTCGTCTATGCAAGTTTCAGGATAATTAGGAATATCAATTTCAATTTGTAAGCTTTCTGACTTTTGTATTTTTATGACTTCAGACGATTCATTGTCATTTTTAAATTCTTCAATTGCATGTTCTGGTTTATGAATCATTTCTTCTACTGCAGGTTCTGAGTTATGAATAATTTCTTCTGTTAAAGCTTCTGAATTATGAATATTTTTTTCTGTTGAAGTTACTTCAATATCATTCAATTCTATATTATCTTCAGGCGTTTCATCTATCGTTTTCAAATTTGTTTCTACTAGAAGTTCAACTTCTTTATTATTTAAATCAGTTGAAGATTCTTGAATGGATTGGATATCGTTATTTGCTTCAGCTGATCTTTTCACTGAACTCTCCCATGCTTCGATTTCAGATAATTTGGCAATGTGAGTTAATGTTCGTTTATGACTTGTCAAGGTTTCTTTGCGTTTGAATATTTTATTACAAATGTCACATATGTGGATGGTGTTTAGGTCTTCTTCTTTACGTCGAATATTATTTTTATTTGAAGATTTTGGAATAACACGTTTACGAGATTTCTTAGATTTGCGATACTTGACTTTAAGCTTTTTCTCAATGTTTAATACTAGTAAAGGATCTGCTAAATCAGGTGTTGTTATAAAATCAGAATTGTTTATCAGAACTGGTGTATCAATCGGTGTTTTCAAGAAATTGAATGGATCTTCATTAGATTTCTGAGTTGCAACAGGGGTTTTCATTAAAGTTTCCTGATAAGTGATATTTCCTACACGTATATTTCCTTTAAACGTTTCGTCTTGGTCTTCTAAAATTTCTGCAATTCCTGGTTTAGAAAACTGTAGTAAATCCTCATTTACTTCAGTTGAAACTTCAAAATCCGTATTTAGTCCAGTTGTATTTTCAAGATCAACCTCTAATGTTTTGATATTACTTAAATTCACTATTGGATCTTCAGCAACTTGTGAAATATTTTCTTCTAAGCAATGTAAATTACAAATATCTTTAGAATCTTCATCAATTCTTGTTAGTATTTCTTCGACATTTAATGATAGATTTTCTTCACTCAAACTTTTAATTATTACACTGTTATCCTGAACAATGTCATCGAATTCATTTAAGTCAGTTTCAAAAAGATCAACTGGTTTCTCAATACTTGGTACTATTAAATCAACTGATTCTATATTGTTGAAACAGTCAGTTTTTGAAATGGTTGTAGCACTTTCAGAATGTTCATTGTCTATTTTCACACTTATCTCATTTTCTCCAAATTCATGAGAATCTTTAATTAATTCTAAATCCACATTTTGATTTCGCTGTTTTATCAATAAAGCGAGTGGTAGTTCATCTTCAGAATCAGATGATAAAATGCTGTGTTCGAGTGGTTTCATTTCTAAATTTTCTTTTAAAGATGTACCAATTATTTCTTTATTTTCCATAACTATAGAGTCAGGTTCAGTTTCAAATTGAAGATTGCATTTAAAATGAATAACATCCTCATCATTAATTTTTTCAGATGTATTGTCAGATGAAATAATGCAACATTCATCCAAATTATCTTCTGATCTTGAATTGGATGGTTTTACATTTTCAATTTGTGAAATGATTTTAACACTGCGTGGTTTTCGTTTATTCTTATTTTTCTTGGCAGTTTTTCGTTGTTTTTTAATTCTTTGATATAAAGATTTTTCTTCGGAATTTTCTTTACCACTGTCAACATGAGCTGTTTTGTTTAAAATTTCAGAATTTTCTACTATTTTAACGGTGATCGTAGGTTCTATGTTAGCTTCAGTTAGGGTTTTGTTTAAAAGATGCACGTCACATGGTTCATCTTCTACAGTCATGATATGATGAGATAAAGGATTGAATACTTCAATTATATCTTTTATTAAATTTTTAGTTACACTTGTACTTTCTTGACTTTCTTCTTTTTCTTGAATAAGGGAAATAACTGATGAAGTAGCTTCTTCAACAAGAATTTTTGGTGCTTCTACAACTGCGTCTTCAATTTCTATTTCTCTTAAAATTTCTTTATTCAAATGTTCCTGTTCTTCCCACAACTTTTTTATTTCAACTAATTTGACAACTTGTGTTTCAATTTCTTCCAAAGGTGGTTCTTCTTCAATACTGAACATTTTTACTACTTCATTTATAACAGTACTTATAGTATCGATTTTGTTTTCTGTAGATATTTCTGTTTTCTTATTTATAGCCACTTCTTTAAATTGATTATTCGATCTAGGAAAAACAAGCATATATAACGAAGTTCCTTTTATGCTATCTTCAGAAATGTTACTATTTAAAAGTGGGTCTTCTTCGCATACATGAACATTTTCTTCATTATCTAGTCTATTAGATTCAATTCTTTCAAAATTCTCGTCAATTTCTGTCTGTTCTAAAGATGCTTCTTTGGCATACATTTGTTCATCAGTAACTAAATAATTTGCTAATGGTTCTTCATCACTTATAATAATTTTATCTTCATCTGGTTTAATAGATTCTATTTTTTCTAAATTCTCTTCGATTTTATTTTCTCCTTTGCTTTGAATCTCTTCTTCGGATATTTCATTATTTGATAGAAATTCTTCTTCACATATATCTTCTGAAGTTTCATCGAAATTGATGTCTTTTAAAATTGCAATGTCGTCTTGATTCTGTTCGATTTGATTATGTTTGGAATAATCTAGAGTGACATTTTCCTGGAGATTAACTTGTGAAACACAGGTATCTTGGTTATTAAGGATGAGCGGTGTAAATGCAATCTTTTTCTTTTGTTTTCGTTTCTTCTTAGCTGCAGGGAGTTTCACATTTAATTTGGTACTAGGAAGGGTGGTAGCGGGACCAATTAACTTACTCAATGGAACGTCTTCGTCTGAAGATTCATCCATAAGTTGTTTGGTAATTGGTATATCTGTTTTATTAAGTTCAACTGGCTTTTCCACAAACGCGGTATTTAATAAAACAGGAACATTCGGTATATGTTTTTCAGTTACATTTATATTATTGTGAACGTTCGTAACAGCTTTTTCAATTTCGCTTGTATTATGAACGTTCGCAATATGTTTTTCAACTAAATTTGTATTATTTTTTTTCTGTGCACGTTTTCGAATACTGCCAATTTTACGATCTTTATTAATCCGATTTAATTTTTCTAATGTAACATTTTGACTTTCTATCTTTAATTCTTCACACTTATTTTTTACACACTCCATTAAGCAATTCTTTAACGTTGCATTTAACACATAACTTAATTGTATATTCGGAGTAATATATCCATTATTTGATTCCTGTAGTTTATTTGTTGTCACATTATTTGTAATACTGTTACCGTGGCATTTTACTGTAGGTATTTCTAAGACATTAACGTTGATGTTTAACGTTGGTGTTTCAGCGTTTGATATTTTGGTGCATTTTTCGCTTTTATTATTTTTTATTGGTGAATCAATATTTTCCATTATTTCTATAGAATTATCGGCGTCTGTCATCTTGTCACATAATTTATTCATTTCTTTTACGGTCACGGGAATATCAGTTATACTTTCAACGGAATTAGAAAGGACACTTTCGTTCTGCTCTGCTTCTATTAGTTGACTATGTTTGATCATTTCCGATGAATTTAAAATAAACAAACTGGACTTGTCAACGAAAGACGGATCAGTGTTTTGACACTTCTGCTCTAATTTACCTCTTAGCATTGCAATACAGTCATTCAAACCGCGACCAGAACGTTTTATTTTGCTTTTAAATTTATTTAGTAATTTATTTTTATCATTGTCATTTATGGTAAGATCGGCCGCATCTGTATTGGGTTTTTCAGGGTCACTTATTACATCATTTTGATGAATTTCATCAAGTTTAATGTTAGTTTCGATTTCGGTAATAGGGGAAAGATCTGGGATAGTATCTGTTGGGATATTCGATGTGGAATCAAATTTTTCTAAGATTGGCATTGGCGACGTTTCAACAACTTTACTAGATTTAATTTCTTGTACTGTTATTGGTATATTTTCTATTACACTTGAAATTATATTATCAACATTATTTACACTTTCCACTTTAGTATCATTAATTGCATTTGCTTCTTCTTTGAGTTCATTAATTTTAACTGTCTTTTTATTTTTTGAATCTCTTATACTAAATGTTCGTAATAATTTAGACGCAATACTTTTATTATCTTTATTTTCATTTTCTAAAGATTTTAGTTTATTTCTTCTATTTAAAGATTTTAAATTTTGTACTAGTTTATTCGTTTTTCTACCAAATATTTTACCAACATTATTTGATTTTTTATTATTTTTAACAACGTCATCAACTATTTTAATTGATTCACCTTTTAAATTATCTTCTTGAGTTTCATCAATACGATTTATACGATCCAAACTGCGCGTTTTTCTAATACTTCTTTTATTATCTGTAGCTATTTCTATATTTTTAATATCCGAAGTATTTCCCACAACAATATCCGACATTTTGGCTACGTCATTTATAACAACACTTATAGTATCCATTTTCTTTTCTGATGCCGCTTCTTTCTTATCTTCTTTCGTTTTATTATTATTTGTTTTAGTTAAAACGGACATAAATCGTTTACTACTGGACCGTTTTAATATTTTATTTTCAGGTTCACTTGCTTTTACACTAACTGTATCTGGTATCAGTATTTTCTCGCTTTCCTCAGTGTTCTGTTGTTTTCCGAGTCTATTCCTACCTTTTCTGATGTTATCAGGTGAAGTGTTTTTATTCTTGTCTATTGTTAGTTTTTCTACGTTTTCCTCAGCTGACTGTTCATCGATTTTCTGGTTAGATGAGAGCTGCGCATTTGTTTCAACATTTTTAGATCTTAATCGTGTTTTACGTATTAAATTATTTTGTGTGATGGCTTTAACAAGTCGTCGTCTAGTAACTATTGCTGAGTTGGTATCAAAGATTTTACTTCCTAATATTCTACTTATCATTCGACTTTGTCTGATTTTATTTTTGCCAATTATTTGCTCTGTTTCATCTTTATTTACGTTAATTTTAATTTCGCTTTCATCTTTTTTATTTAATCTACTGCGAAGTTTTAATGGTGTATCTAAATGTTCTGTTTTACTTATTATGTTTGGTTTCTTTAGAACAGATATTTTTTGTTTTATTACATTTCGCAATGTTTGTTTTGTTGTGATTTGAGGTGAATTAATTTTGAAGTGAACTTTTTTGGGTGACACACTTGGCGGAGGGTCGGATTGTGGATTATTAGGGGTTGTTTGACTTACTAATCTTTGTTTGTACGGTTTTCTTGGTTTTTGAATACCATCGCGCATCGAAATCGCTTTTCGGTTGCGTTTTGGCGGAAGATTGGCAAGCATGCGTTCGATTGTTTCGGCTATGAATAGAGAGAAAAAAATCGAACGATATAGAATAATGGGTATTTTATGTGCAAATGATGACTAACTATTTTAAACAATAAATTATTAAAATTACCATCGCTGGGTTTTGTCGGTTTCGGACGCGGTCCAATGAAGTTGTTTTTAGTTTTGTATTTGCGAGGTTCTCGGGGTATTTCGGGATTACAACTTCTTTTGTAACCTGCATTTATAATAAAAATTGTTTCACTATCCTTATAAGCGACATTAAGCAAACTCGAAGTATTTTCAGATCTCGCAAATATTTCATTGTGCCTTACAATTAAATGTTTTTTTTTTGATGATACACGAGAAGAGTTACCATGTGATTGATTGATTGATTATTCCGTAAACGTAATTAGAAAATTAATTAATAATTGGAAATGTTTAAATCGAATAAATTTATTACTTGAATGAGTTGGAATTATTCTGAATCAATTATTTATAAGTAAAGCTGTTTGCGTAATCGATTTTATTTCGCCCCGAGTTCAGCAAGCAATGCTATTCTAAATTATACCAAATCGGTTAATATGCACGAAGCCGAACTGACCCTACATATGAGGACTAAATTTGCAGATAATGCACTTTATACTATAATTTGAATAACTGCAGAAATTACACATTGTTGCTACGTGTTGTACTATAGCAAAGCGGGCTTGTGAGAATTTGGACACCTTGTTTTGAAGCGTTAATAGAAACTTTTTAGAATAAATACTTTTCGATGGCAAACAAAAAAAAAAATCAAATTTAGGCTATGCATAGACATACATAGGTATATAAATTAAAAGTAATTTACACTAATGCCGAACACATTTTAAAATAACTATTTGTAATGTATGTATTTACATAATATTTTACCTATTAGAAGCATTTTAATATTTAAATAAATAAATAAAAACATCTAGTAGATTTGAGTATTTGAGATTTCAGTATAAATACATTTAATAATTTAAATAATACCTCGCAAACCTCCTAGACGATAAATGATCAAAACTAGTAATTTTGTAAGTATTTATACATTTTTATCATAATAGCTATGGTATTTATGAAGCGAAAATTATCTTCCTTTTATATCACAACAGATGATATATGTAGCAATATTTGAGCACTTTACATGCCTTTTGAATAATAATAAATACCTTCATTGGTATAGCATAAAACCTATCCTCGCATAAAACTATGAACATTTAATAGAGAAAAATATTCCAGACAAGTGTATGGTAAATGACGGAAAATAAACAGCACGCTTACCTCTTTGTCGTCTTCGCCTGGATCGTGCTCCATAAGGACGATATTTACACTTTTTCCTGGCAAGCATCCATGTCCAGTCACCGCCGCATTCCAGCATATGTCTATGGAGATCTCCCAAGCTGTGACACTGTTTCGTACACTTAGTGCACACCCGAGCATCGCTTCTCTGCCAAAATTTATTCGTCGGCGAACACTCAACCAATCCCACTTTACCCAAACCCGGGATACTCAAGTGTCGGTACAGTTTCGCCTGGTTGCCCACGAATTCATAATGTGTCCCCCAGATATTGGGGTGATCGAAGTTTTTATGGTCATCTAATGCTTTTAAGTTAGGCAATTTCAGGCCACAAGTTGCACATATATATATTCGTGGTCTAGTCCATTCGCCACTCAGCTCTAAAGCTTTGTTTACAGGTACTGAGTTATCGTCTAATGAAGAGCATATTAATGCAATTTTATCCGTTTCATCAATTGGTATGAAATCAGGTGTTGAAAGAGTTCTTTGTAATTGTAAATAATCAGGTATGTCCGTATTTTGATCCACTTCTTCTTTTGGCTTTGATTCAACTCTTCTAAGCATTAAATTATCCAAGAAACTCTCACTCTCAGGATCAGTTTTCTCCATTTTAAGAATATCATTACATTTGTGTTCAACCTGCGTTAATAATTCTTCCAAGATGAAACATATTTCTTTTGAAGATTCATCAGAAGACGAACTATCAGTCTCTTTAGATTTTTTTCTTAACTCAAAACGCTGAGCTGCATCTGCTTCCAGCCGAAGATCCTCAAACGGACCTCGTTTATCCATTATTCTATTCAACTCATCCACTTGATCTTTCGCAATGGGATTCAGTGAATATATGGGCAAAATAGAATGTTGATCGAATGGTTCACAATCATGGCAT
The DNA here is from genome assembly GCA_018344505.1 of Nebria ingens riversi. Lineage (NCBI taxonomy): Eukaryota > Metazoa > Arthropoda > Insecta > Coleoptera > Carabidae > Nebria > Nebria ingens. The sequence continues at coordinate 389,923 of JADQWA010000060.1, read as the reverse complement.
TTATGTTGGCTATTCTTAACAGTAAACTGAGTCCACATATCCAGATAAGTAAGGTCAGTGTGACAGTCTTTCTCGCGAAATAAAGAATTATATTTCTTGTTGGTGAATTTATACTTGACAACCGCGGCTTTTTTCGCCTTTTTCTGCGATGCCTTTGCGCCATATTCAATTTGCGAATCGAAATCTTCGCCGTACTGCGACGAGGCAAGCAAAGTTGCGACAGGCGTGACCGCATTCAAAGATAAATCGCACCCGAAGTTATCTAATGTATCATTTATAGTTCTGACATCCGTATCCGGTACACAGGTGGGGTTGTGTTCAAAGTTGGAAATTCTACTCTCTGATTCAACGTTGCTATTCAGCTTGCCGTCCAAGTGATGGAGTAAATTATCGCGAATATTACACACAGTTCTCGTGTAGAACTCTTTATCGAACACTGCGTTGAACGCAACTGAATTCGAATCCTTGATGCTATCACTTGAGTGATCGTAGATTTTCTCCAATTTGTAAGTGTAAGCGTTCACCAATGAAAATACACTAGTTGGATTAGCCACCAGTTTTTTAGTTGCAACAATTTGCGCACCACCACTATCACTTTGCACCAGTTTGCTTTTGTTGCGATTTTTCGTAAAAGTATTCATTTGTTTAACAGTTGCCCTAGTTGTTCTTAAATTACTTCTCACTCCAATTTTTGTACTTTTAACACTTAACTTCTTGTTAATCACGGTTGGTTTTTTGCTGCTATTTTTCTTGTCTAGATTCATAGCGGTAACGGTAGTTTTTGCCCGTCTAGTAGATAAATTCAGATCTTCAAGTTCGGACTCCACTTCAATATTTTTCTTAATACTCTCCGATGAAATAACATTGGCAAGAATATTTTCTTCAAAATCAACACCTTCATGTTGGAGGAGGATTGTTTCATTCTTGCTAGTTTCAGGTGGTGTTGTAGTATTTTTTATAGTTGTATTTCGTTTGGGTTTTGTTAATATATTTAGACTAGAATTTACATGGGTAGACGATGACTGTGTTGAATCACTTTTAGCGATAAGATCACTAACAACAGTTCTATTTAATTCGGTCTGTGTGCATGGTCGTACACTTTCGCTATCACGTGATGCAGTGCAGTTTGTAACGCTAGTTGCTGGTAGTTTGTGGTGGTAGTCTGTCTCTTGTTGTAGTAGTATACCATGCACTAATCTATTGTGTTCCCGAAGCGAATGGAGATTGGCGAATCTCTCCTGACAAGCGAGACATGCAAAGTATCTGTTGGAATGTTCGTTGATCAAATGTTCTAACAGTTGTTTTAACGTGTGATCTGTATGGTTAAGTTTGCTACAGAAACAACAAGCCGTCGCGGATTGATTTTGATTTGGTATTCGAGAACTAGAACGTCTCGATTGGCCGACTGAATGACACCGGTCGACATGTTTTTGTCTCAAATTGTTACTCGTAAACGTTCGTTCACAAAACAGGCACAACAATCTTTTCATTGCGGGTTTTTGTGATGAGGAATCACTGTTTAATTCGACTATTTCGGCAGTATTTGTAGTAAGTTCAGGTGTCATAGGTTCACTAGGTTTTATATTTTGCATAAGATAACTTTCTAATATAAAAAAATTCGTTTTGTCCGAGTTTCGTTTGTATAGCTCTAATACGTTTTTGACTTTATCTAATGGCACACTACATTGGAGACTAGTTTTAGTTACTACTTCACTACTTTTAGCATTGCTTCCTTCGGGGAGATCTATGGTGGTTTGTGTTTTCTCAGCGACGAGTTTTAAATCAAGATATGATGTGATCGTTTCTTTCAGTCCGTCATCTCTCTCCGGTATCGATAAATCCTGATGGTGCTCTTCTTTCTCTGTTTCCAGGGTGGAACTTTTAGAAGTATCATGGCTACTACATCTAGTTTCACCGTCGGGGACGACGGCGGTGAAATTAGCTTCTGTCGCGCACGCTCCTACCAGATGATGTGGACTTGCAGCAGTACGGGGTACCGTTACCGTGGTTTCTTCTTCGAGCTTTGTGAACTCGGCTTTCACTAGTTCCCCCTCCGAGCCATGTTCATCGAACGATCCGCTGTTTACCATTGTGCCAGCAGGGCAGCAAGTAGAAGATCAATGTGCTAAAATCAGAAAGAAGGGATATTTATTTATCAAAAGGATAATAGTACCATGATTTTCTTATAACTTATATATTTATATATAAATTACCAACCGGGTTAAATGAATAAAATTTAAAAATAAAATGTTTATTTATTCAGCAACATGATTCTCCTTCACTTATATAATTAACACTCATTCTATATATGATTACATATAGTACGTCTTACGTAAAATTTAAACACAAATAATGATTAACACGAAGCCAAAACTATAAAAATGCAGATACGTTTTCTAAACATAAGACAGTATTATGAGTGGTTTCAAAATACGAGTGGCACAACCCCGATATTAGTCATACTCATATAGCTACTCTAAATTTCAATTCCATTTTTAATATTTTGTGTGCACCAATGATTAACATTGTTACAGTTACCGATTATCGCGCGCTATGCTTTGCACATCCTATTTAGTGAGAAAAATAACGCAATGCTATAAGAGCTAAACAAAATATATAAAAAACCGAACACTATCATATTGTATACAAAATCGGAAATGCCGTTAATATACCTGAACTAATGAATTAACTTCGTTAAAGCGTTGTTAAATGCTATAGTTGTTCATGAAAGCTCGAAAATAATCGCAGTACAGCTGTAGTTATTTTCAACTCTTGGACAACGCGTTCAACACTATGCATAGACTGACTGCGACAAAATTGAATGCTGAATGGTTTGTTGGATGAATGTGCCAATAGCACGCGTACCTCGCGGTTAGCCAGCTAGCTACACAACCAAACCGAGAACCTCGAGAGGTCGACGAGAAACACATCCGAAATATTATATGCACTAACATACGGACGCGCTAACCATAGAAAGTAATTTTGAGCATTTCTCGATGGTACCCGTGTCGAAATCGAAATATATAACACATGGAACTAAATATATGCGAGTTGATATTTGATACATGCATTTTACATTGTAAATGTGTGTATCAAAATACATTTTAAGCTTTAAGCATATCTATGTTAGATAAGACAAAAAAAAACAATTTTTATTCTATTGGCGATCATTTATGATTAGCGAAATTATTTACAAGTCGTTCAATGTGCAGTGAAAGTATATGCGCTTCTTAAATACTTTGTTTTTAATACTTAATAAACATTGTATAATTATCTAATTCGACAATGATTAGAGTAGGTAAAGAGCACGTGTACACATTGGCGTGTTTAAATAACCTAAAATGGCACTAATCTATATTCAAAAACCATTTTAATAATTTTACAAAAGAGTTATTCAATTTAAGAAATTCATAATACGTAATATTTTCCTAAGAGATAATAATTTTTATTTATAGTTTTCGGAATTGAATTTTTATTTTTTGTTTCAAATCGTAAATGTAGTACCTATTATATGCAGTATCTAATAAAATATTTAAAGTAGACTTTCTTGCAAGATACCTTATTATTAAGTCAGTTTACAAATTATAAAACATGTCTTGTACAACAGTCAATTTTCTTATAAAACACAATGACCTTGTCAGGGATAATAGAAAATATAATACAGGTTTCTATTGCATGATAACAATAGAACTTTAGAGAATATATGCGTGGACATTTTATATTCTTCATAGAACACTAATCTACTTTATATATATATATAGCAAATAACACAGGACAACTAGTCGACAAAGATCGCCTTAGCATGTTGGAAACTATTGAAAATATTTCATGAAAATGAAATGTGTCCTATAGCTAGCTAGCTATTCGGTATTGGATCGATATTCTTGGTCACACCCCAGCACAGCACAGCGAAGCACACCAGCAGCGAAAGCAAAAATTTTACAGTAGATAATTTCCAGAAAATTTAGACCAGTATTCACATTTCTCTTTCAACTTCAAATCGATTTTATACTAAATGAATTAGTAGAAGATAAACAACATATCAACAATGGACCAGTGTCTTTGATACTTAAGTATCAGTACCTACACTTCTTAATTGAAAAACGAATTCTGAATTTGTACACTTAAGCTACAATTCATCTACAATTTCCAAACACTATCACCAGTCCTTGATAGATTAAAAATACCTTAAGTTTTAGAATTTCATTTCATTGTACTATATTGTAATACAATTTCTTGAATTGCAAGTATCACACACATAATGAAGATAGAAATAGTATTATATAAAAAGCTATTACATCACAATCACAGTTGTATAATATCTTTGTGTTACTTTGACCGTAGTAGTAATGATTCATAATGTATGCGTAATTAGTTGGAATCATGTCGAATATTCTGAAATTCTATCACACACATCACATAATTTACTAAAAACATACGATGATGGAAAATCTTTTAGTTATTTAAAAAAAAAACAATTAATAATTGAAATAAACCACGATAATATAATAAAGCTCATCCTAGCAACATAAATGCTCATTTTTTAATCAAACTTTGCATATAAGTTTATCCTTATCTTGATCTACTACTAATTAATCACGTGTAAATTACTCAATTAATAGAAAAACGAAAATAGATAATCAAACGAAAAATTGTGCAAGATTATCGTGTGATAGCGTCTAGTTCTTGATAACACATCGATCCAACAACCAAACCAACGGTGTTGTTATACAATGGCGTCGCCACGTTCAACTATGAAACCGACTCGCCAATCATACATTTCGTTACACGTATTCGGCCAATAGTAGTCGCGTATTCAGTTGGATCATTTCATTCTACACAACATTGAAATGATTTTATCTACTTGTGCACTTGTATGTGATACTGTGTAATCAACTAGTGAAACCAAATATATTTATATTGCTAAAAGTGTTTTAATACCACAGGTCAAATGTACGTTTGCTGAGTTCACTTTTTTAACATTGAGCTAAAATTGTGTAATATTTTGAATAATTGAAGATGAATAGCGGGAATATGTGGACTAGAGAAAATACGCGAACGTTAATTGAGGCCTATAGGATATATGAGTGTATGTGGCAAACAACATCTCCGTTTTATCGACATAAAGTGAAAAGAAAAGGTTTGGTTTCATATAAAACAAACATGTTACTACTTCAAGACGTAAAGATTGATTCGATTACAACTAATTTCAAACTTAAAATAGTAGCTGGCTAACTATGGATATCATTTACATTTTTATTCATAATGATAACTTCAGACTTAAAAGACAAATTTAATAATTAACTAAAGTTGAAATAAGTAGAAAATATATTATAAATACAACAATCATTTTTATAGATAGGATGTAATGACAAAATAAAATTGAATTTAAAATTATTTCTTTATTACTGCAGTATAAAATTGCAAGTGCAAAATAAAATATAAATTTTCATAATGCAATTTCTCCTTTTTTTCAAATTACAGAAGCAGTTGAAACAATAACTCGTTTACTCCAGAACTATAGGCCAGAAATAAAAGTAGAAGATGTGAAAAAGAAAATTAACCGTATTCGTCTACAGTTTGTTTCCGAAATCAATAAATTGAATAGTTATAAGTTATATGGTGAAACATATAAACCGACTCTGTGGTATTTCAAACAACTGAAATTTCTTGAACCATATATTAAAATTAAACAAAAACCGACGAAGGTTTTCAATTCAAGGTAAACGCAAGTGTACAATCAATATAAAAAATTTAAATTGCAGATTCATAATCAGCCCACTCCTACAACATCACCAAGAGAAAGAGAAAATATTCCGTCGTCAATCACACAAAATGATCATGGAGAAGAAATCGAAAATATAGTAATCAAAGACGAATTCAGTGATCCAGAAATCATCGAAGATTCTGAAAATGAAGACGATTACCAAAGTCTGCCAAAAGAAACTTATCCAACACCAAAAATTGAAAATCAACATATCATATCAGGCAGTGAAAACAATATAATTTCGTCAACTGAAGCAGAGAACCGAGTTCTAGATTTGTTATCAACTGGATATAGTTCAACACTCACTTTAGTACCAACAGGAAAGATGACCAAAAGGAATACTTTGGATGCAATACCTGCGTTAGAATGTTATGAAAATAATGTTACTGAAGAAACGAAACCGAAATTAGAGTATTTAAATAATGCTGTTGAATTGAGTGATGATAAAATTAGTATTTTCGGGAAATTTATTATGTCTCAATTGCGAACTGTGACTGATAAAGTTTTATATATGAAATTGGAACATACGATCCAAAATGCAATTATTGAAACGCAACTAAAACAGATCCAAATTGATCAAGTGAAAAATGAGTAAATTCTTTATGTGTACCTCTAAATCCATCTATGAAATATATATATATATATATATATATATATATATATTTAATTTTATAATTATCAGTTTTCATATATATGAATATAAAACAAAAATAATAAATTATTTAAAACTTTTGTTTTTGTTAATTTTTCTATTTTCTATAAGTTGCATATATTTTCGAATTTCAAATCCCCAACAGCTTTTATTTTATCACAAGGATGCTGGTTCATAAAGTTTGATGTATAGGGTTTGTGATAAAGTGCAAGTAATAACTATGCAAATTTAATCTGCGCGATTTGGGTGACTCACCTTGGAAACGAACCAGCAAAATGTTCTCAAACACACTTGGTTCCACCACTGCGATTTGGCCAATGTGCACAGTGAAAACCTGCAATAAAACAGAAAAACTATTTTAGAAAGAACTCACTTAGTAATTCTAATTAAATGAAAATAAGTGTTCTTAGAATTACTTATACATTTATTAGATTAAATCATTTTTCTAGATCCATCATTGCAATAACAAACATGAAATAAATAAACAATTAATAGGAATTATTATAAATTGCTTTGTTTAGAATATTTCATATTATTTATTAATAATATATAATAAAACCTATAAAAATAATTGCGAAATTATAACGCGAAAAAAACAACTATCCAGTAAAATGGTTCATTGTTTAATATCTATGTAAATATAATGAAATTTATGTTTACGTACAAAATTAAATAAGTACCTACACAGAAAAATATTGTCATAAGTTGAACATGCCCGAAAATGTAAATGTACAAAATCAGTTCATATATCTATTAAGTAGAAAAATGTATGTATCGCCATAATTTTTCCTTAATTTAAGGTTCGGTAGTCAATAATAACATATACGATACGAGTAACCGACAACATATATCAGCTGCAGACAGCAGCCGCGGAATGGATTAAATTTACTAAAATCAGTTAACATTTTGTAGTCACAGGTGCAAACTTATGAACACAACCGACGTAATTTAATCTGATATAGCAATTTGGAATAAAATAATTTATTTCAAATGAGATATACATATATCTAATAAATAAAATCCTTTTCGTCTGTATAATAGACGTTTCACTAATTTTGCATATAGAACATAACATCTACGTTAAAACATAATGGCTAATTCGTGGTTATATGTCATGATTTACGATGAGATAAATGTCAATAAAATGGCATTCAGTACCTACGAAATGTTCAGTCAACACATATGCATGTACTTATGTTTGTTTGTTTGTTTGTTTGTTTGCTATTCCGGTATGAGTGCACTACAATTCGCACTGCACGTATACCAGTCATATACATACATTCTGAAAATGACGAATACATAAGAAGACATCATAATATATGTACATTAGAACTAACAGAATAAGGGGATTCTAAGTATTGTTTGTTCCGAGATTTATTCATTCAATAATTTATCTAAATCTGTTCCATCATAATTATAAATAATGCAATTTTTTACAAGTTATAAAGATACCAGCACAATATGGAAGTAGTTATAGATGTTAGCACTACAGACTTATAGATATTGAAAACATTAAAATTGACTAAAATAATTAGTTAATTATTTAGCACGGCAATTAAAATATTTATTTTAAATTCATATGAGTATGTATGTCAATTAATTGATATCACTTTCTTCTATAAGGTCACCGATAAACTTATTATTATTTATATTCCCAAAAATAATAATAATTACCTACATGTAAAGCTTCCTATATACATGAAATTTATAACTATTACAGTAACAATTTGTTTATCTATAAAAATGTATAATAATTTGTAATCTATAAAAAACACATGGAAAAGCAAAATAGACAAATAATAACGTGCAGATATAAAAGATGATCTACATATGTTATAGATATGCTAATTAGTAATTATTATTATATTAATTGTGTGCGCCGATATAAAAAATGTTCAAACTTTAAATTTGCTCAAAATGTACCTATAAAAGATATGCTGTGAGCAGTTACATTCCACACATTGGTTATCTCCAAGGAGTTAAAAAACCGTTAAAAATACTCATATTTAAAACGTTTTTAAAAACATACATATTGAGACATAGATACATCTAACGAAGTGAAAAGTGTGCGAAGGTCGTATAAGACATTTTTACACTAGTATATTTAAAAACTTAACCGCCACGGTCAGAAGGTCGATGCAAAAGGAGTAAAAAAAAACCTTGAATAACCTAGCATAAGAACTGATAAAAAAAAATGGGCATCTCTAATAAACAAATAAAATGCATTATTTTCGCACTACAAATAATCAATTGGGTTTCTATACAAAATCAAACTACTTGTTGTTGGATCAAACACACAAAAAAAACAACAACGTAGTTTATAGTGGAAGTTTAAATTTAGTATTAAAGTAGTAGGCTTTTCTATTGTATGAGAAGCATTTGAATATAAATTATATATATAAATAAATATATACTGTCAAAGTGTAGACTGAACGAAACGATTTTGTCATTTTTATTTAGAATTCTAACGTAACGTAAAAATAAATTTAGTAAGGCATAAATTACAAATAAGTTTTTGAAGGAAATACCAAAATTTTGGATAGTGTAGCCTTTTTAGGTCACAAACAGACCAATATTAAATTATTTGCAAAGCAACAGTTTTTAAAAAATAAATTCCAGATAAAAATAAGTAATTAAACATATTTATAATTATAGTTTTAATTACCTAACAGAAATTTGAAAAGATATTTTAATATACGTATACCTATATAATTAAAAATTGTAAAAATCACATTTACAAATTAATTATTCGCCATTGCAATATTACACTAAAAATTATACATTTATGTATACATTGACCTCAACGTGAGTATGTCAGTCTCTAACGCATGAAATTGGTTACAATCAAACGCATTAAAGCTCATATGTTTTCTTTCGGTTATAAAAGTGATCAACAGTTTGCAGCGAATCACAGACATACACATGTTTCAAATCTAACGCTTGTGATTGGCTGCCTGTTAAAAAAAATAATATATATATATATATATATATATATATATATATATATATATATATATATATATATATATATATATATTCTATTTAGGAAGCAGTACTTCCGATGCTCTAGTAACTAAATTATTTATTAAATTTCTTTGATACTAGTAGTTTAACCGTCACTCACACAAACGCGAATATCAAGACATTTATTATACAAAAGTTGGCGCATCCGGTGTGTTATATTCTCCAACGAACTTCTGCACATGATAACAGCACATGTTATATGAGAAATTCCCTTGTGCAGAAGTGTCTATATGCGAAACATTCAGTTACAAAACCAAACATAATTGTTATATATCATATTTCATCATTCGAATTCTAAACATTCATAAATTGCATTATATTAAATACCTATTAATTCGAGTGGAAATTAATATTTTTATTGCGTTCTATAATTCAATCGTAGATTTGTAGTAAATCAATTGCAAACAGTTTAAAACATCTTATAGAGTCTAATTATTATTTTATGATATAGTGATCGCGATTTTAGTTATAAGTACGATGAAGTATGTATGTGTATGGTTTAATAAATAATAATATTCATATTTATTACAACTTTCAATTAATAATAATGCACTAACGATCATCATTAGAATACCGTTAATGTACATACTTATTTGTGCAGACAGGTATACACTATAACCTTGAATCAAGTTGTAATACTAACACTGATGACACGTGGTACTTTCGTATGCTTATATAATTACCTAGAACTTCGAGTCAAATAATATTTAAAATTGCAGTAATAGCCGCCGAGTTGCATGAGGACAGATTGTCAAGTATAGTGAATGGATGTAACCACCCCATTTGATACTAATAGGTATAAAGTTGTGTTTGTATATTAGAAAAATTCCAACTATGTATAGGGTAACTAGAACAAATTTAAAGCATTTATAAAAATGTCGAGTTGCACAGAAACGCGATCGTTAACTAGGTAACGTTCACGTATACAAAGAAGAATCATACGTATACTAGTCGAGCGTAAGAGTGAAAATTGCTGGTTCTAATCAAGATGGCTTCACACTCAACAAACTCAAAGTACTTACAGCGTTTGTAACTATAGAAGTACTCGTACCTTTTGTTAAAACCAACGTATAATAAAACCTTTTTTAAGTTCGTTTCGAAGCCGAGGAAAAGTTTCCAAATATAATACCTAAGGGTCAGTATTTCCATCTCCGAATAAAGCTACAGATAAACTAACTGGTAGATAACTATCTGGGCATTAAATGTATAAATATACATATGTACATATATAGTTTATATAGAAATAAAATTATTAGTGCATGGAATATAAAATCGTGTTTTAAATATAATACACTTGAATCATTATAATGGTATTAACGAATGTGTGACAATAACGCCATGTTTAGATGACATATTTTATTGAAGCATTCGCACTTGACTGCAAACATATCTTGACTAAATTTGGTAAACAAAAAACATTTATGTCATTGGTAATGAACTAACATAGAATGGACACTTAGCAGTACTTTAGTCGAGCTTTATTTTGAGTGTATTAATTGAGTATGTGTTTTAATAATTAATGTTCAATTTAGAATGTTTTATAATAACTTTGCACAGTAGTAGAAAATTATTTAAGAAATGCTTAGTAGTAAGTGTACTTGGTGCAACTAACTATAAATCATGACATACTTAATTTAATAATAATAAACCTGTTAAAGTTAATTTCTATTTCCTCTTTATGTAAGTGGAAGTTTGGGAACTAAATTACCTTCAGCTCCTATATAACATATAAACAATTGAACTATTTGAATTTTTTTTTATGTTATTCATATATACATATTTTTAATTATTTACTAAAGTGCCGAACGCAATTTGACAAAAAGAGATTTTTGCTAGCTACTTTCCAAAATGGCCACTTATGGCCGGAAAATGGAAAGGGCTTCCAAATACCAACGGCGATATTTTGTGACTAGATATAGAAAGTCATGCACATACATATGTACATTTAATATACAAAAATATTTCGTAAACCGTTATATGTTTTAGTAAACTGAACTTATAACTATTTAGTTAAACTAAAGAGATAGCACAACTAAAACATTTGATATATTTGCATGCATTACATCTGGGTCACATACACATATCGGTAAACACAAAAACATATATTTTCATTTGAAATTTAATCATAATTAAGTATAATTAACAGTGAAACAAAAATATACCTAGACATTGCAAATGCTTATTTATATAAATTCCTTATATTTTTTCGAATTAAAATTTCTAAGCCAAGAAGAATTTTCACTGCTTTTGGTATACTAATATAAATTTCACGATTTTCCTGTTTTCCAAGAAATAAGAAAGATATATTCAAAATTCATTAGATTTTGCTGAAAAACATTCTACTCGACAAAATATATTCGTTATGGAAATGATAAAAAGTCCACAAATAAATTTATGTACTTATATAAAAATAATAATTAGCAATTTAAAATCTGGGGAGGAATTAAAATATTCTAGAAATGAGTCTAAAATATAACTTACAGCAAATTTATTAAGAGTGCAAATTATTATAAAAAATATATATAATTAATGAATCATATACATTTATAATAATTAAAAATATTATGTTGCGAAATATTTAAAATAGACTAAAAATACCAAGTGATTTTATAATTAATTTTAAATGTCTCATAAAATTGATTAGCAATAAGTTTTCAGTAGCTACATTTTTCAAGTTTAATGCAAAGTTGCACAATTTTTTTTTGATGATAAAGCAAACTTTCTGTTTAATTTTGTAATACAGATGCTATTGAACCTTGAATATATATGTATATAAAAAAATGAATATATTAAATGCATCAACAACCAAATTTCTTTAACAATAATACTTTGGCACATTCAATATTTCATTAACATACTTAAAAGGGAAATAGTAACTCGTAAATCATTTCCTAATCATAAAAGCTAATCTAAAAGTAAGCAAACATGCTTTATGGTGATCCAACAGTTAAAATTGAAAGAACACTTATTATGACAACAATTACAAGATGAAATGACGAATATTCATTTGGAGTATATGCACTTGCATAAAATATGAATTACTTATCTTAAAACGCAAACATTTAAAAATAAAATTATAACACATACTAAAAACATGTCATATAATTAAACAATGTTGAAATGTTTCAAAAGTAGAATTTGAACGTTTTAAAAATATATATATATATATTAGGACAAAAGACAACAGATATCAAGGCATATGCACAAGGCACTGTTCCATCTCACTTTAAGAGAACAGGTTGAACATTTAAAAATAACGTAATTTGTTTACCTGTTCATTGAGAAGTCAGAAAAAAAACGTATGATTTTTATGTTTTTTATTACCGTAACCGTTCAAATCGAATGCACTGAAATTTGTTGTTGAAATGCAGTATCTATAGGCAAGATGGACGCCTTGCTTAGGAACAGAATTTAATTTAAAGCTGAAGAATATCCGAACATATAACATTTACCGAACATAAAAACAATTAATATTGTATATATTGTTGAACAAAACTATAAACGCTATATAAACAATATATTTTACGTTAGTTTTTGTAATATTACAATGAGAATTCAAAACCGGTTTCACGCTGTAACATATTTATAAGACGGTAACTTGATACCGACGGGAAAATGTATCGATCTTTTTATCATGGATATCCAAAATAGTGTTAATTATTTGTTCTAATGCATGTAGAATACTTGGGGGAGATAATGAATTAGTTGCTAACTATTTAGGGTTCGTGTCATATAGTTTTGAAGTGTTTTTATTGAACCAATTTTTGATCGAGCACGTTTTCATATTGAGACTTAAATATTTAATGGATCAGTTATTTAAACTGAATTGAATCATTAATATTGATAGTAAAGTACTTGAACTGTAATCGTTCATTTGGATTGATTTAAAGTTTTTTTTGAATTGCTATTCTAAAAACGTACATTACAAACTAATTCATTGTTTAACTTATTAACGATACCACAAATTAAATTCTATTGTAGAATGTATTTATATTATTAAAAACATTTGAAAAAGTAAACGTATTCATGTATTTGTTTACTTAAAAAGTTAAACATAAAATAAAAACCGTGACATAAATAACTGTTTTGTGGATAGTGTAGTGTAACCTTTTAGTGATAAATTATTGTTTTGTGTTCAATTGACAAAATAGTTGAAAACTACCATTACATTATAAGGCCTCACCCTCACCTTGTATTTGGGTCGTGTTGACTCGAGTCGAATATCCTGGCCACAAAAAGAGCACTTTTCACCAAAAAAATCACACATCAGTTCAGCGAGAGTCCAAACATATTTACAGACACAACAAATACAATAAATAATACACCAAATGACCCGATGATTTTGGCGAGGAAAACAAAGCCTGATATTTGCCAGTACTCGCCAGAATCCGACGGATCTCACGTAGGCATCTACCACCGCAGCTGACTACAGCTACAGCCGTGTATCATGAAGTTGGTAGCCATCTTGCAAACCAGTAACACCGAACCAGTGGCACACTCAACTAAATCATAAAATAAATCTTGTTATTTCATTTGAATGCATAATAAACATAAAGAATACACAATATTTGATTAAATTAAATATATATTAGGTGTTATAACTGTTTAATTATGATTGTAACTACTGTGCCAGTCTTTTAAAGGTTTAGCAGTTTTGGTATATCTGGCAATATTCGTTGCATGTGTCCTACTTCACAGCAAAAAAGGAAATAAAAAATTTTACAGGATAACTAAGTAACAAAGACATGATGATTAGGACTAATATATCAAAGATAGATATCTTAAATTTGTGTTATGAATGATTGCAAATGATAGAATTTAAACATTTATTTTTTATAGTTTACAATTTTTCTTTTTGTATAACATAGGTTTTGAGCAACCACATTCGCAATAAATAAATAATTTAACAATTAACACAACAAATAAAGTGAAATACTTCAATAGAATTAAACCATTTGTCTAGTTTCTTGAATATATTATATACTAAATATCATTTTACAAGTCACTAAAGAAGATAAATGATTTTATTATTTTATAATATTTCACTTCGAAAATATGAGTATTCAATACGTAATTTGAAAATTCTACATCAAATATATTTGGATGTTTAGCAAAACATCGACTTTTTAACACATTTATAGAATTATAGTGGAGTTATGATTGATATTTGTAAATTGATTAAAAAATACACTATATTCATAATTTTGGTTCAAAATTCGCACACATTTGAATGTTACTGTAATAGAAATAATATGCTGGAAAATGGAATTAGTTTGTACATTTTTCTTTGGACGTCTTTTTTCAAAATTCATAACATATTTGAGTTACAGAAACACATTTATTTTAAAAATGTATTATAGGTAATAAGTGAGCTTGGTATTATAACATTTCGAAACTAGATTTCAAAATTGCTTTTTTTTAAATACTTTATCTATCTTTTCTTTATCAAACCTCTAAGATTTCTAGTTATAGGTCAATAGCAAAATTGACTACATATTAGTTAAATATTTTTGTTTATTTTAACATATGGACAACAGTGATATATATTTTTATATATAGTAATAATTGGCACATATTATAATATCCTATATAAAAACTCTACGTTTTATATAAAACTAAAGAATTTTCTGTCATCGTTCTAAAAACGAAATAAAATATACAATCCCTTAAAACTAAAACTAAACTAGATTATAACACACTACCTACAATTGATTTAATATTTGCGCAATTTAAGGAAACTGTATAAGAGCCCATCCATTCAATTCATTGAAATTTCCTGCACGTATCTGGCATTATTTGTACATTAATAAGAAATATCACATATTTTATAATAAAATGACTAAATGCATAAATCTTTACAGAAAATTCTTTAGTTTTTTCTTTGGCACAGCACAGCAATAACAGTCATGATATACAAAAAGCTACTATTTATTTACTTCGTAAATTTTTAAAACAATTCTACAACATCTAGAAACGTCAGGCTGCATTTTGCCGAAAACGACATCTATTTTTAATGTATATACCATATTAAAATACAAACTCTAATAATCATCAAAAAAATAACGTCTATTTAATAAATAAATGAGATACTCTTTTAAATTAAGATTAAATTACTTAATCAAATATAAATTATAGTATTAAACATCTACTGCAATGTTACTGGCAACTCCCATTCTTTGAACCAGAAACAAATATATTCAATAATAAACAAAAATCTGTTCGAGTTGCGTGTCGCTTGGATTGTACCATCAAATGTTCATTTTCAAACTGATACTAGGCTAGCGATTTATTTTAGAACTATTCGTGCAAAAATCATCAAAACGATCATTTACATTTTAATATTTTGACTATCTATTACAAAGTGTATAAACTAATCTCGTGTATTTGAATATATCGCGCATTACAATGTGTAAAATAGTTTCGTAAATTGCCACAACAAAAATAAATGGAACAATTGAGAGAACTTACTAAATAAGTTGTGCTCTGTGATAATAGTTACCAGTTACAGATGACCGTTAGGCAAGTTGTGTTGAAGCTGTCGAATAGTCCTGATCCAGACTATTGACATCCTCTACTTCTTTGAAGTGAGATTTAAACAACAACACAATGCCTAATAGTACAATAGGCAAGCCTAGTAACGAACAAATCAGTTCGCCTGTTATAGCTGGGTTCCAAATCAATAAACCTAAAAATAAAAATATTTTAAAATATATCGACTTGTTCCGTTATATCAAAATATTTAGTGTTACCATTTTGTGGTGTGGTCATGTTAAAAACAGACCACCATATACCAGTTAATGGTAGTGCTGTAGTAGTCATTGCAACAGTGAAAACTGCTGATTGACTCAAAATGAGGAACCTTATTGAGGATACAGTGTAAATGAGGTACGCCAATAAGAACAACCAGGCGTATAAGAACACATTGCCACAATCATTATGTGAATGTTTTGAAGATAAATCAGGTAAAGTGAAATGACATGCCAAACCTTGGCTAGTGTAGTTTAAAAACTCAGTAACATTTGATGCCTATAAAACAAAATTAATCATCTGATACTCTAAACACTTTATTGACAAAGCGATTTTTTACGATACGCCGCTCTGGTGTCGAAATTCTAAACTAATTAAGTTAGTTACCATTATCGTTATTTTGGTAGTTATAAATACATTTAAAAATAACCATAACAATTGAAAGTATCTATTAATATCTCGACATTTTTATATATTTAACAAACATTTACTTGTGCGACACTAGCGCTGCGTGTAAAATCATTTTGCTGTTTTTATAACATACTTTTCCAATGCTTGGAATTATATCGGTCCAAATCAGGAAGACAGACAAGAGCCAACATATAATGTGCAACCATAACGACAAATGCAGGGAGGAATATTTTTTTATCGGAGTTTGAGTGGTGATCAACGGGTGTGATGCTGTTGAGACAGCTTGGCCAGACAGACCAATGGTTGTATCACGATTTGATACTAGTTTTGATATTGTTGACAACAACGATGAGGAAATGCTCGTGTAGAGTAATCCCTGTGATTAATTTTTATCAGATAATTATGATATATAGTTACACAGCAAATATAATAACAAATATTTGATTATGATTTGATATTTGATTTACTAAAAATACTCGTTCTTTTTGCACAAAACATTTAAATGTAATTATTTTAGTAAATGCGTTTAAATAAACATACCGATTGAGTCGGTATCAGATATCGTTCTAATAACGTGTAATGAGCTGAAAATATCGACAATCCACAAATATAAATAGCAGCCCAAGTGGCATGAGTCTGCCATGACCAGATACCAGCATCATCTGATTTTCGTTCTCTTTCTGAACCTCTACAACGAAACTCATCGCAGAGACCATAGTCAACAGATATAAACAAACCAACAATAATTGTTGTGCTTGAAAATATTCGTTGTAGACCCATCACTGGAATAGAACACATTTCTTCCAATTTTTCTAACAAACGGAATACACACCGAAGAGGTCATAAATATGATCAAAGCACAATAGAAGTATGCATTGAGAAGATAATTTTTGTACGATTAATTAAATAATATATATATATATATGGAAGTAAAATTGTTTGTTTGGATATATAAAATATTACAGAAAGTAATTTCAAATTTGTGACTGCATTAAGTAGATTTCAGACCCCTAAAGTATGGATTCCTATCAAAATATACCTACTTTTTCGACAGAAGAAGAAGTAATAGACTAATGAAAATACAAGCACGATTCCTTTGATAGGATCTTGTAAATGGCACATAACTCGTTTTCTATCAATCGCATAAACCACCATAAACCCACTCAAACCATACATGAATCCAATCTTAACCATTTTGCGCCACTCAATCGGCGGTTGAGAGATTTTGATACGGTTACTTGTTGAACATAGTTTTTTAGTTAAACAAGTTAAAACTAATAAAATGACTAAAGTAGTAAGTGAGGTGAAATGCATCATTGTATACGCATCCCCTTTTACATTTACTGTCTCTAAATACATTGGAAGTAAAATAACAAGAAATGATGAAGATATTATTAATAAGAAACCAATGAAAATAAAATGAATTTTGCTTTGGATTGTATAAGTTTGGGTGACTGATGGTAAAAATCCCTGTTTATCTGAAGGCAAGCATGGTTCTTCATTTTCAGTCATGGATTCATCATCTGAACATCGCAGCAAATCATCATGATCATCGTCTTCCATTTTTAATAAGTGTGAAGAGTAGATTCTGAAAATTTATTTATAGATCTAAAATTTAAATAAATTGTTTAAATATTTATTATATTAAAAAGCTATTTTTATAAAAAATTACTTTGGGCCAAATAATATTTATTAGACTCCAAGAAACATTATTTCAGTTAATAATAATCATTTAATTATTTTAGATAAGTAAGATAATAGAAAATAACAGCGCAATATTATTTGTTTCGTTCTAAGAATCGCTGGTTAATAAATGTATATCTTGATTTAATATTATTAAAATATATTACTATAGTCGCGAAAAAGTAATTAATATATAATATAATACCTACTTAGTATATGATTTTAAATATGTAATACACTTTGAATGTTCACCAAAAAAACAATAGATTAGATTTACACTGAACGTATTAGACAAATGAACACGAAGTGAACATTGAAATTCAATAGTTATTTAGTATGCAAATCACTATGGTGATTTATATTTATCTTTCATGTTTGTATTTACACCTTCGAACCGCAATGAATGACAATACACACGAAAATATCATGTAATCAAAATGATAATCGAGCGATTTTATATAACATAAAAATAATATCACTGTGACAGTTCAAAAATAGCTTGTCAATGTGTTAACAGTCAGTAAATATGATGAATAATTTAGGTTTTAATTTATCATATGCTATAAAATATGTGGGTTTATTAAAAAATATTGAAGTAAACAAATCAATACGTAAATGTCAAAGCATGGTACATTTGACAGACCACGCCTACTTACACAAAACAAAGAACACCAATTTTATAAATGATTAAAGATCATCAAAACTATCATGTTTAATAAAATAATTTAATTATTAATACATATATTCAATTACTTACAGATGGAAAGAGAACACAAACAAAAGGCTAGAAAACACAAGGGGCCATTTAAGACCTACTTCTCTACTCTCGTCTCTGTTTAAATCTATCAACTATAATGAATCAGGTATTCTCAAACATTTTCGGTGAGGTACACAAGAAGCACAAAGTCATTGCCTACCGAGCAGAAAACGTCATCATATCCCTATTTGTAGCCCTGCCCATTTTGTAAACAATAAACGTACGCGAATAAGGCAATCTTCATAGCATCAACACCCGTTTATATACCAACTAGAGATCTCTGTCGGAGCTGTTCCGAACAAATTACTACATATCCAAACCAACCACACCATATAAAACTTAAACGATGCATAATAAAATGATTTATTACCTAAAATTTAATTTCAAATTTATGACTCAAAAATGACAACGAGGAAATTTGAGTGGAATTTTTCGCAATTTAATAAATCAATGTAACACACATCTACTATGCGGGTGGCGTATCGTTCTAGAATAATTCGAATTCTTGCCGCATAACATAAAACTAAAGTATCACGTTTCGCATAAAAATGTTGCTTTATACGTAGTATTTTTGAAAAGCGTTTTAGGCAGGTGACACTCTATATTATACATTTACGTAAGAGGTTAATGGACCTAATTGGTTTAAAACTTTAGGAATTTGCACAAAAAAATATTCAATTTTTTAAGTTAATTTTTTTGACGAGATATTAACGTCGATTTTTATAACGGCATACTTAACAAGAGCTATTCATAATTGAATCTTGAATAACTTATAGATAAAACTTATTTAAAATCAATGCTATGCACAGTTATATTATAGCAAAAATAAATGTATATATTATATATAAATAAATAAAATATCAAATAATATAAGCAAGAAATATATACATGTATGCATATTCCTATAAAGTAGGGGTGGTAGAAACCCCTTTTACATCTATTCCCATCTTAACAATCTTTCACCACTCAAATAAATTTCTTTTGCTTCATTCAAACTTCTTCATACACGCTCTTCTATTCCGCAACCATATTTTTAAAAATGAGATTAAAAACGTCTTGTTTCCACAACGTTTAATTTATTACAGTTTGAAATAATAAAATTAGTTTCAAACTGAAATAAATTTAAGACGTTTTTAAATCACATTTCTAACCCAGAGCTAAATCGACGATCTTAATCATAAATAACATAATATTCTTTGTAATTGATTGATTGATTGAATGAGTGAACAATATAATGTAACTTTAGCAATCAAATTTACTGGCACACATTGTGGGTTGTGTATATGTAGGCGTTTTAAAAAAATGAATATACGAGACAAAATATGAAACTATTTTCGGAATAAATTAAATTAATAAAATATAAAGCACACATTTACGCACACACATAACACGTTGTAAAAATATGCAGTAGTTACTTAAGTGAATTGGTTCAGGTGCAACGACGTCATTTTCTTAAAACTATAACAGAAGACATAAACCATGCCATAAGTCCTGGTATAAAGAGGCTTGATGTAAACTTGACAGGTATATAAACTCATGGTTATATATCTACAAATTCGCGAAGATAGACTGAAACAGTGTACGGTGTGAGGAGAAACTCATAGAGAGCAAAAGAGAGCAATCGTGAAACTCGTCGACAACGAATTTGTTACCACCACCTGTGGAAGCTGCAATCGGCGGCTTCTCGGTGCAAACCGCGCAACGGCGACAGTCTGTGCGCGACCGCGATATCTAAAACACATTCCGCGGAAAAACTAACGTTTTCAAAGCGATACAAATTGCGATCGTTCATTTTTGTTTTATGAATGTTAATGTTACAGGACTCCTGATTATCAATTTACGATAATAATATTAACTTTGGGACGCGATCCTGTCTACACCTTCCTGAAGTGACATTCTTATCAGTGTTGTTATCATTTTTGAGTTTTCCGTGCTTTTTTAAATTTTATTTTCCGCGCTGACAATTTTATTTTACTTGAGTTTAAGATGAACATATGTGTTCAGTTATTATGATCATTGTTTTGACAATGTAAAAAATGATATAAATAAATCAGGTATGTCATTGTTTCAATGTTTTTCAATGTTTTTGGGTAAACAATTTCTAAATAATTAACAATGCGCTTACAAAACACTTACTCATTTAAAAATATCACTTTCGTATTATAGAGAATTTTTAGTTTGACTTCTAGTTGCTAATAAAACTGTTTTAAAACATTTATAACTATACGTAATTAGTAAATAAATATTGTAATAATTAAATTTTTGTCCCAGAAATGTTTTTTTTTATATATAAAGAAAATTACTAGTATAAATGTTTATTTATATATTAAAATCGTTAATATGTATTGTATGCTAAATTTAATATTTATTTTAAAAAAATAAAAATTAATATGTTCTTGTCTAAATATAAAGATACAATACAACAAGAATGCTATTTATATACCTACTACAGACAACTCAAGGTTCTAAAAAAGTAATGTTATATAATCAGTGCGAATAATGGTTAACCACTTTTTGTCGAATAATAAATGCACAAAACACCTTTAAATAAATAATAATTACGTAATTTTCATTTGCTTTTTGTAAGTTCACTTCGTTATACTTCTAATTATTTAATTGCATCGAAGTGTAGGTAATCTAAGTCATCAATGACGAGTTATTTCCTTTGTTTTCTGAATTTAATTGTGAAAGAGAAGAGTGAATACGCGAGATTCTCCGAATGAAATTTTGACAGAGCGACATTTTTATTACAAAACATATTTACATTTACCTCATAATTCTGAGTATTTGGTAGGAAATTCGTCATTTCTTGCAGACCTTACGTCTATTTTGTATTTCTTCGAAACTTGTAAATTAGAGTCAAACCCAAACCAACGAAAATTACAATTACATCATTAATTATATGAACACAATATATGCATTTACATACATTGCAACATCATTCTATAAATTACCTACAAATATTGATTTTCATATGCTTAAATACCATTAATCAAAACTACTGATATCACAGATTTGCTACTACATAAATATAAACTTTATTTAGTATATTTAATAAAAAAAAAAACTTTACTATACAATAAGAAAAAGTTAAATAATTATCAATATTGAAATAAAGTTTTTGAAAAAAAAAACCTCTTTTAGAGAATATAGATTGGTTTTTATTTTAAAAAATAAATATATATATACCCTATGCAACTATGACAGTAACTGAAAAGCAGTTGTAATAACATTTTTATGACGTTTTAATGACTTTTATGTAGGAAATACGTTTTTTTTTTCGATAGACATGTCAACTACACCGCTAGATACACCAGAAGTTAATGAAAAATGTTATCAAGTTGGAATCGATTTAATTCATTTTCATTTAATACGTATAATTCAATATAAGAGCTGAAATACTTGGGAAGAGCGTTTTGCTTTTCTTTTCCGTGATACATAAAGATGTATGAGACGTTAAGGAGTAAATACCTATGGGTACATGAGTGGTTATATCCATTTTAAATTTATAAATGATAGTTTATATATTCTAGTATCATTTAAATATCATGATCGCGATAACTATTATTAAACAGGAACAACAATCGATGAGTGACAACTTCCGGAAAATGATAAAAGTTATCTATATGTTTGTAAATCGAGATTTTATGTGTGACTGATAAAAACGCATGATTAAGTATATCATATTCTCCCAGGTAACCCTGATCTTATTAGTTGATTTTTTCACTTCGAATCATAATATTTTAACATACTTTGTAATATTCTCATGACGTGTAAATGTAATTTATGGACAAAAGATATTTGGGTCTGAAATATGGTACTTTGATAATACGATTTTACATCGACAATAATAAGGAGACTACTGTGTCAGGGTGTGTGTGTGTGTGGGTGTAAGTGTGTGAGACCCAACTCAGCTTATGCAAAATAATACGGTTGGAAATTCGTACACTGCCCTGTGGGTCTATTTAGGAAACATAGAATATCTGAATTTCACAACTGTATGAAAATTATAATAGTATTTGGGCTCTCTTGTTCCAATTTTGTCAGTTTTAGTGTAATTATCATATAAAAAATTATAGAATGCCGGAATTTCGATACACAATTATTTAGTAATAACAAATTTATTCAAAGAAAAATTGTAGAACATTTTAATTTGACGCCATAAGCAATTTTTAAATACTGTATTTATTTTATATTTGAAACATATTTACTAGTATCAAATCTATTATATACTTGTAATTTAGTCAAATTTTAAGTTAGGATTGAACATTAAAAATAATATTTACGCAAAACTTCAAACAGTCTGAACATTGAAAAATATCACAAGGGTAAAGATAAAATTAAAATAAATGTAGAATTTATCTCTAGGTAATAAAAAAATAAAATAACATTCATGCCACACATGGTGCTACCTGATATAGTGCTAGAATATAAATAAATATGTTAAATACTTAATAATGAAATATTGCAGTTGTTATTACATAAATAAATTGAGTTATATATCTCAAAAGCGCTATAAGTACGCGTATAAGTTAAATAGAGGAAATAGTTGTGGTACTGCTGATGTGAGATAGGTATTATATAAACAAATGAGCCAATTAACAGTTAATTGTGTGTACATGGGCAATAAACGTAATGGCCGACATTGAATCTGTATGTACTTTTACTGTTGACAGAAAAACTTAGACAAAACTATGTACTCAATATAATGTTTGTATGTTTTTATTTAGTTTTAAATATCTATTTAAAACTAATGATCGTTATTACAAGCGCATTAAATCTATATGTAGGTGAAGTTAGGGTTTTAAGTAATCAGAGGCTTCAGAACTTTTTTCAAGCTAGAGGGGTTCACTCAAGGTTATTCATCAACTTATTTGTAATAGAAATTTTACTAGGCATAAATCAGAAGAGGCTTTATCCTCTCTACAAAGATATATCCTTCAGTTCTGGAAGCATTCGTTGTATGAACATATACAAATAGATAATATTTTTCGTCAAACATTGATGCGTAATTTATTTATAAATATAATTAAATTACAGCGTTCATTTATTGTAAAAATAATCATTTTTAAAATCATATTTGCATTTACAATAAATAACAAAACGAAATTAATTAAATATATATATCGTGAGTGGAACATTGATTATTAAATATAGTGCAACAATCATATATTAATACTGCGATTATTAAAATATATATAACAAACAAAATATGATGTTAATTTTCGTATGTACATCTGTAAAGAACTATGGTTAATTTGGTAAACGAAATCGCGCATTAACACAGCTGACCTTGATGCAAAATTAATTTTCAATTAAGCAGTAAAAGCATAAATCAAATATCATGTCATATTAGACACGGTGATGTTTGAATATTTATGTAATCCATAACTTTTATAGAACTGTATGCACTGATAAATGGTGTAAATCGTAAATGTATCCGAAATCAGACAAGAAATACAATTAAAAGTTATTTTCTAGTAGAAGAGCATTCCTTTCTAATGCCTAATTAATTTAGTCGTTTTATCTTTGTCCAAAAGTCGACAACTAGTCTTTAAAATATAGTTGTAATTCATTTTCTTTTAGAAGAACATTATTTTCTAACTAATTAATTTATCTTTGCGCCAAAGTTAATTATGTCTAAAATACAAATAGGTATAGTTCATTTTCTTTTAGAAGAACATTTACATATTAATTTAATTTTTGCACAAAGTCATTTATGTCATTTATATATGAAATTTCATCAAATAAAATTTTCTTCTAAATATTTCAGCTATCTGATAAAAAATAAACATTTGAATTTGATCCTTTCTGATGGTTTTACAATATTGCTTTGTTGTATGAAGCTTATTTAAAAATAAATCTAAACAGTTTTTCGGCTATATTTTTCAAAAATAAATATTTACATATATTATTAGTTTCTAGATTATTTTTTGTCAGTTTTATACTTTTGTTGTATGCCTGGCTTCTGAGCCATTCAATTCATTAATATAAAGAGGTATATTAACTTTCGTTTGCCGCACTATACACAATTGATAATATACTAACATATTTAATCTTCGCTACTTATATTATGTATCATACCTTGAGATGCGTTACAAGATATATTATATTTCACAACATATACCAATCAATCGTGTATCGTTGACAACCGTGAGTGTCTTGTTATATCATTGGTACACTGTACGTTACGATATGTAATTCAATAACACAAAAGTACCTATAAATGAAAGTTGCTAAAATTTCACATATGTGTGTATATAAACCATATTGTATATTAATTGGGTGCTATGTTATCCAATTTAAGCAAAATTAACACAGCACGACGACATTGCTCGACAAAAAAAACCGGTTTACTCCACTAAGCATAAAACTGAAATAGGTGTTCTGATTTTATACAACATTCGCCCACATTAACCGGTGGTTAAACATATTATTAACACTGTCGAGGACACCAAACCCAAATTAGACATTCTTTAAATAACCCTTGTTATTCTTTACGAAATAATGTTTTATTTGTTAAAAAAATATTGTTTTACGACAAACAAAACTGTAATTAGAAATATTGAATTTTTTTTTACGCAAGATGAAGAAGCTAAAGTGATTAATATATATTTGGTTTATCGATTGTTTAGTGTAAAGTAGATTATTCGTTAAAATGCATTAATTTTCAAAGGAAATTATAACTCATAAGTGTCAAACCGCTAAACATATTATAGTTAAAAATCAAAGGAAAACTGTCTTAAGCATTTGTGGATAAACACTATTAACATTTGTATATAAATGTTCTAGTTCTCAGTATAGTGGATCTATTTGTAGCTGCCGTGTTTAAAATTGTATAAACACATCTAAATCCACTTATAAATATTTCTTCAATGTTTTTAGAGAAATTGGAAAATATATCCCCATTTATCACTTGCCTATCAGTCGTAACATACAACTGAAGAAAACATCACAATATATTTTTAAAAAAAAATAGGAGAACAATTCTTTGTTCTGCGTTTAAATTATTTGAATGTGTTATCTATTTATTTCATTACATCCTAACAATCATTTTCAGAGTATAAACGTTTTTGTTGTTATAATCTCTAGTACAACTTGGTCATTAATCTGATTTCGCGAAGCTACATCCGCACTTTTGACAAGTTTAATTTACTGACACAATTGTATGTCAGTTGTGGTATTATTTAATTTTGTTACGGATGCACAAAGTAATCTAGACACGCCCGAGGAGTACTAGTTAATTTTTGTTTGCTACTTTATTGGAAATAATATTCATTATTTTGTGTTAATCTTAAAATTAAATGAGTTAAATGGAATTGGTGGAACTGGATATGTTAGGGTTATAATAAAAATCACTCACCAATACAGTTTTTGTAGTTATCTGAAACAGAAAAAGAATTGTTTAATTTTTTTTTTCTTGGCATAAGATATATAAATTGGCTATGCAATTAAAATTTTGTTTAACTAATTGGTGTGATTATAAATATAACTTTTATTTGAAACAAGAACAAAAAATGACGAGCTTCTTTTTATTTCACGATGAATAAATATTACTGCTGTAAAAACAGAGCGCTTCAATTATAAAATGAAGTACATATATTTTATAAAAATCTTAATGAACATGTATGAAAAACTATCTTTTTCATAATTAAAATTTAAAAAAAAAACATTAATAACCATTATTTGTATTATATATACAAATACGTTGGTGCTGTACCTATAATTGTACAGTTATCGAAACTTCAATTTTAAACGAAAATAAAATTAAACGTTACTAAAAAATGAAATACATGATTCTTATCGACTTTCATTTAATATTTATATGAACAGGAATAACATTTAAATTACTTTTAATGCAAATCTACTTTTACAATAGACATTTTATTAAATGGAGAATAATTACTAAATTTTTAGTGTACGGTTTTTTCAATGTATCTTTTGCTTCTATACAATTTTCGTTGTATAACTTTATTGTTTGAATGTACAAATTTAAGTATGCAATCAAAGAATTGGAATTTAAAATTTATTTTATATTCACGTATACACATCCAGTATTTTAAAAACGAAAATAAATATTGCGTATACCGTAAAGTGGTATCATTGTAAATCCGTAAATCAAAGTTTTTATGAAGAAATTTACATTTTATTCAAATTTTTCTATCAGATAATGGAATTGTAATTCGAATTTAAAACAATAAAACATAAATACGCACAACTTTAAATAATTCGGAACGAACTGTATTTTGTTTTCCTTATTCGTTTAAGCCGCAAAAATTGAACATTTCTAAAATCCACTGCCTCTAGTTTTCCATGTTTGTTAGGTGCATTGGAGGAGTGAACATATTCAACAAAACTTTGGTTTGAGAAATGTTAGACCGTGAAACTGTACAGTGATTTGGTAACGAGCAAATATTTGCCAAGCCCAGACACACACACAAAAAAGTTACCACGAAAAATTAATAATCTGCTTTCTACACAATAAGTTCTTTTTTCATTATAACTGGATCAAAATTGTAAACTGTTGTCAACGGAAAACAAAACAAAAAATATGTATATGCACATTGCTTTCTGTGTTTAAATTACATTTTTATGTATTTAATGCTTTTGATTCGAGTATTCTCTAGTTTTCCCGATGAAGTGAAATGAAAAATTCAACCAATTATCCGTAATAGAAAATGATAGTTGGTATTTTCAATTAAAATTTCGTTTTATTTTTAATAGTCTATCTTTAGTTATTGAGTAGTATTGCACGGTAAAGCAATTTATATTTCATTCAAACTTTAAAAGTAAGAGGCTTCCATACCAAATATTGTAAAAGAACGTAATTCATATTTAAACTATACGAATAGCATAGGGAGAAACATTTCTAAAGTTTTCTCGTACTTCTATACTTGTTCTTTTGTTTTTTGTATAAACAAACTTTATATGCAATTCCGAACACACTCGAATCAATCCGAAGTTTTCAATGTAAATATATCTACTTAAAACTCTACCATAGTTTTTATTCAAATGAAACGTTGACAACATAAACATTTGCAGAAAAACTCGACTATTTTTCGTAGTAAATTAAAAATACTAGTAAACAAACTTTATCTTTGACGAGTTACATATTATATTAAAATAAATTTTGCACGCTACTGTATTATTAATGAAGTGAAAATACTTAAGTTAAATAAACTTTGCAAAGTATATATTGGGTATTTTCGCGTAGTTATATTTGCTCAAAGTTATTTTAAATATTTATTAATTGACGTCGCTAAAATTGATGTAACGTCAATGAATTTTACTAGTGGTATAGAAATTGCTTGATGTTTAGTGTAAATGTGTAAAATAATACACAAAAAAAAATGTAAACTTGAGTTTTGTGATGGCTCCGCCATCACGTGATTAAACGAAATATCGTGTAAAATATTAATTAATTAACTGTTTGGGAAATTCCGAGTTACACACACATAGACAATTTACATTTTCTAGAATCTGGAAGTAGTATACTCCAGATAAAGCGACGAGTATGATTTATCTGCTTGAACTGTTCTATGTGTAGTTTGATACCTGTGAGACTAACTATATCAGAATACTAAATTAAAAATTCTATAGACTTGAACAGGTTCGCTGCACTATCTATTCCCGTAAGTATATAAATAATATAACCTACCTGATGCATGGCATATTTATAGAAATATTTTTATCTTAAAAAATTACAATATTTGTATTTTGCATATAGGTACATACATACACATATGTAGGTATTTTGAAATAGAAAGAAATACCAATAAGTGATGTCATAGTAGTATTTATAAATAATATTTATTAAACAATATAGTTCCCGTTGTGATTGCATGCATTATGATTAAATATGTGAATACTTGTGTAATTTAATTCGTATTTACCACATTTGTACTCTTTTAAACGTAAAAGCGTAAAAAATAAATTACAATGAAATATAAATGATTGACCTTGACATGGAAATTCATCTGGGAGTTACAAATAAAAATATTTAGATTCGTGCATTTTTATATATTATTTCATAAACGAAATTAATCATATTTTCATATCACGCAACTGATATCTGCACGATTTTCCGTATATACGAATATATATATATTTGTGTGAAATTAACGCAATTATTTCAAGGCTTACATGTCAAAGGGATTGCGTGATATATTTTGATAATTCTTCGGTGATGGAATATGGCCATAAGGGGCCTTTCACCTCGCGAAACTCCCCTACATCCGTCCTAAAAATAATTCACTGTGCCCACGTATATAACTTAATAGAATCGTTCAAATGTCGATTTTTATGGATTTCGCGTGCATAAGTGCCGATATACTTGAATTGATTCAATTAATTTGTTACCAAACGAATGTTTCCACGACATTTTTAATCGACTTGCGTGGGCATTAGCTAATGTTTGTTAAGCTTGATTGGGCCAATTTGTTGGGAATGTATGGTTGTATGATGCTTATTGCATTGAGTAAAGTGCGTGTTTGTCAAAGATCATATTGAGAGTTTTTATTGACAATTAGCAACAATAATTTATTTAAATTAGATTCGCAGTAGTTTTAATTGTGTTATTATTCTTGGTAATAATATAGATAATAATCTAAATAACTGCATTTTTGAAGGTTACAGAGAACCTAAAATTAATTTAACTTAAATCGTTTCTGACGAAATCAAAAAATGGTTCAAACTGTGCAACGGAACAGCATTTATTATAGTAACGTTATACCCTGACGATATGATGATATACTCGTATATATGTCGGTAAATGATAGTGTATTTGCCGCCATTGTTAAATGAGTGATGAAGTCATCATTTTTGGAGTAAACAAGATTATATTTCAGAGATTGAGATGTTTTAAGCTTGCAGCGATGTAGCGGTAGACGTTCTTATTAAAATCTTAAATCCAAGACGCAATTCTTACATATTGGCACATGTTGATTAGTTATTTCATTTTAAAAAAAAACTGTAGGTATAAAATATTTTAACTTATACATCTGTATATATTTACATTTCTACCTAGATATAATATGTGTGCAATATTAAAAATCTGGTGGTGCCAGCATGCAAAACAATTTAATTTTTAATTTGACAATAAAACTCAAGTTTGAAACATCTAAGTATCATTTTTTAGATTTGTTTTTAAACATTTTGCAGCTGAAACATTAATTTAGCGTTTATTTAGCTTTTGATTCAGTTTATTAACATTAGATTAAACATAACAGTACCGTAATAATAAGGTGCTTTAATTATAACATGTTTCGCGGAAGGATGAAGCGTCATTGTTGTCTTACGTGAGTAATTTTGTATTCATGTTATAGTTACCATCATTATAAAAGGAACGTGATACATTAATGGTCTATTAAGATAGAATTTTATTTATGCCACTATTTAGTTAGCGACTTTATTGTTTTAATGGCCACAACTATGTATGTATACATCATAGCAACATTATCTTATTTATAAGTTTCAATAATAAAAATTATAGTTAAGATTCTCAAAATATATATATATATATATATGTAGAAAATAATTTTCGATTTTTGTTTGACATGTATGGATAGTTATTTGCACGTTTCACAAAGGTATACATCGTTGATCGATACAGACGCACCATTTAAAGAAAGGTCAAGGACCATCGTTATTACGTAACTCATATAACCCCATCAAGCATCAAAAGATCTGTAGGTAATATTAAAATAGATCGCAGCCATCGATTACGTTATAAAGCTACCTACTTGATGTTGACGAATTGTTTTCACAAAGGTTGCTCTCATTTCTCTCAACAAAACATTTCTTTAATGCAATTTTTTACAACATTAATTATATTATTATCGAGTCAGACGTGTAGGGCACGCTGGTTCTCAAATAACGAATTATATTAAATTCTAATTTGTATGTGACACTGACACGAATATCACTCGAGATGAGCTTATACCAACATTTCTCAAACATCATTTATATTAAAGCCTATATTCATAGAAAAATGTAAATAAACTAACTAAAATGCAAAGTTTCTTATTGTTATTTTAAATACTAGATAAATGAAGATTGGTGGGAACTAAATGTGGTTTCACAGTTGTGAGTTTGATGAACTGAGTTATTGCTATTGCTACTAAGAACTTTGAACGAGTCACACAGCTGGATTTGGTGATAATAAAATAAAGCAGTTTATCGGCAATTGATGGCGCATTTGCCGGCATTGTTAAATGAGGGACGGAGTCAGCTTTTTATATAATAAGATTATATTTCGGAAATTGAGTGTGCACATATAAATCTTAAATCCCTGCTGCGAAATCTGTCATCCTGTTCGATTTTGAAATGCTTGGCAGTTCTTTAATGAATACATCTCATTGCAATGATGAGGAATTAATCGCAATTAGAAATTCAATCAGTGCTGGATTTGGATTTCTATTGTTACATTTTTACAGGAATACAACTTTCTCAGAAATTAAATCTAGAAATCTAAGACTTTTCGTTGAGAATTTTCTCAAGTATTTAGATGAAATATTCACAAATTGAACAAATTACAAGAATAAACGTTGCTGTTTGCTTATGATGTTTCCGCGTCGTTTGGTTACAATACAAAGATTTTTTCCACGAGTTTTTTTTTACTCTGAGTTAAACTGGTATGCCTTTAATATTTTTTTCATTTTGTATGTTCTGAATTACGAACTTAAAGCATATATTTAAACTGAATCATAAAGGGATATATAATATTTCATACAATTGGAATAATTTTATGCACGAGTGATAATGAAAAAAATTCACCTAAAATATAATTATTTTAGAAAATATACTTATGTGTATATAACACAAATATTTTTGTTTATGTTCATCTGGAAATTAAAAGAAAATTGTTTAAGAATACATTTCGTCAGTTTGTCGATCTGTAATTATATTTTCAATGTGAAATTTGTAAACTATTTATTGCTGTTGGTTTAAGTAATTAGAATACATGCATTTTGCATTAAAGATAATTGTAAGTTAGTTGAATCATGAATTTGTAAGTTAAATAGTCTATATAATTAACAAATTTCATAGTTGGGTTCATACGTCATTAATGTTCCTGTCCGCAAAACAATTAAATACAACTTTATTTTAAATAACGTTGGCTTTGTTTAGAAATAATCACATAGTACTTCCGCAGCAATTTTTTAATGCAACATATAAACGGTTGTAATTTTTGGGAAATTCATTTGTACAACAAAAAAAATTAAATTCAGATATTTAAGTACCTGCACTGAGCTAATCGATTCTTAAGGTCATATAAAGTAATAATCATTGCATGATTTAAAAAATTCTAAAAATAGACCTGCTGTATAAAAAATTAACTTATATGGAGACATTCATACTTTGAAGTGTTGCGAATAAATGTTCAATATTTATTTAAGTTAAAATTGACTTTTTAAGAAATTTTAAACACAATATATTGAATATATAAAATGTTTTCTATTCGGTAACTGGGCAAAGATTTCATTGCGAAATGCTACAAAATGCTGAAAAATTATATAAATATCCTAATTAGTTTGTGTAACTATTAAAAAAGTTATATATATATATATATATATATATATATATATATATATATATATATATATATATATAATATTAAAAATTGAATATCTGATTAAATTAAATATTATTTCGAAATATATTATATATATACCAATATAAATTTGAAACAAATTTTCCGGTACATTAAACACATAATATTACTTATCTAGTTTGCACAATAAACATTTGGTAAAACAATTTATTGATCCTGGAAAGTTTAAATAAATAATTCTATTAATAATATATATATATATATATATAATATATATATATATATATATATATATATATATATATATATATATATGTATATATATATATATATATATATATATATATATAATATATATATATATATATATATATATATATATATATATATATATATATATATATATATATATATATATATATATATATATACCGTTTGCTTTAGTAGAATTAATGAATTACATTAAGTCTTGATTATATCAAGAAGTGATCTTCAACTGAACTTGGCAACGTCTAGATGGATGAAAATGTATGTTAAACATAATTTATAAAATGTGCAAGATAAAAATAGACTTTTGTTATATAAAATGTTACATTTTGAGGACGTATTACTGAAAATTCCTATTGATAAAGGATTATTTTAATACACAAATACTCGTAGCTTCTATAGAAACGTCTAATTGATGAATGTCTGGCTTGCAAATGATTGTTTTTCTTGAACGATGTCGCTGGTTATATATGCAATTGATATATTTATGTATATTCACATGATCTGAATACACAAAAGCTTCACATTATCACATTACACATGTATGGAAACGGATGTGGGTAGTATAGAAAATTGCAATCGATTTCTATTTTGTAATTAGAAATAAATATCTAGCCTGATTTTTCTATATAAAGTAATCTAACATAACCAATCTCAATCTAATATAACTATTAAACCTAATCTAATACATAGTTACCTAAACTGATTTAACCTTAAAGTGTACAAAACTTAATCGAATCTGACTTAATTTAATTTAATAATCCTACCTACCCTAATCTATCGATAGCTAACCTTGGTTTTAGTTCTCTTTGCTGATGTTAAATCCTTTTCGGTTTGTTGTGCTGATAAAGCGTAAATAGCCTCTTTTTGTAAATTATAATTTTTTTTTATGATTTTAATTACTTGTCCTTTTAAAATTAATATGTAAGGCCTTTCATTTGATGATGACAGCCTTTTGGTTCAAAGCCGAATTTTATACTGGCTATATTTACATATTATTGTAAGCTTTATTTTGACGAGAATTGTACTTGTATAGCGCTTCTATACAAAAGATTGTAAGCGCGGCTTACAGGACACGCAACGCAAAATAGAAAATCTATGTAATTTAAATTTTCTTTGTTTTAATTGTGTAAGTTTTCTACTTCTACTAAAATTTGTAATTAAAATTATGTGAGCAGTTTTTGAAAGTTTTCTCAATTCATATTTTGTTCACGTGCAATATTTCGCCTACATATCGACGTAACATATGATTTTGCTTATAAATTGCTTCAAAACTAGTTACATCTATATTATATGATTGCATAGCAACAGCACTACAAAATTTGATATTGAAATTTGTTTGTTCGCTACCGTTTGTGTGAAGAAGAAATATAAATGTTAGCGCACTGCTTGTGACAGATTTCTATTTATAACTCCGCCTAGCATCAAGTTCAGTGACTACGCGACAAAGCACAACTTTGTGCTTGATATTACCGTGTTTTCAAAGCTATTCAAGTGCATTTGTGAACCTATGATTAAACTAGATTTAGAATTACTAAAAAGTTTCAGTATCTAACAATTGAAATTACTTTTTTATTCTCACATTTGCAATTATTCATTTACGTACTGTTTCTTATATTGAAATCATATATTTTAAATCACAGAATAAGCAATATTTTAGCAATGAAAATTATATGCAATTTTGAGTAATAATTTTGCGTAATGACTAGTAGTAGTAGATAAAATCATTTAATGTTGTAGTCTAACAAGTAGAAATGCATATTTTATCTTATATGTTAGCTAATTGATATCGAAATATAATAAACAATTAATTAAAACTGTAATAAAATGCTGATGCATTGAAACCCTCGTTATATTAAACAACACTAATTTGTTTAAAAGCAATCCAATAAAGCACTATCAAATTAATTAAGATCTGCTTTGTTTAACGAAGTCGCTCATTAATAATCAGCCCTTTTACCAAGTAATCTAATTTTCACCACTAAATAATTGTTTTCATTTTCGGCAGTCAAATTCGTATAGTTTCAACCTTGCGTGAAACCTATAGAGCCTCTAACCAACATAGAATTAGGTATGCACTCATAAAATATGGAAATTCCGTCGTTTTAACTTACATACCTATACATAAAACCGAGCCATGTTTACCGCAATATATAACAGTGTAATAACAGTAATTAATAAAAAAAAAAGTTAGGCATAGACGCAAAACTGAAAAAACCATAACACTGAAAACTAAATTTTCAGCAGTGTTTCGCTAAATGATGGATGTATGTATATGATTCAAACAAAACATCCCAACAATCTCAATCATTCAACTGTATCACTGAATCTAAATCATCAAATAATACGAGTACGATTCGCGTAAAGCTCTTTTTATAATGTGTATATTTTGACTGATCATTTAAACAAACATTAAACTTCCGACGGTATTTATGAAATAATAAATTTGCTTCCTAAAAAATGAAATAATAATAATTTATTTCGTACGGTCATTCTAATTCATGTGAAGAATTTTCTTGAGATTATAAGTGGAAAAAATCACTCATTTAACAATCTACGTTTTCTTAAAAGGTAGTAAGTTTATTTTATCGTAAAAAATGTATATACGAAATCTCTTAAAAGCGAATGGAAAAATCCATTACTGTAATATTTATGTTGACATCTACCGTCAGATTACCTGGCGTAAAAACATCATTAGGAAGTTGTAAGTTTACATAGAGGGCCGTAAGTAAACAAATCATTCGCGTCTACTTATCAAATTTATTGCAAAAATCCACTTGCGTCTGTTATAAAAACATTCAATGGCGTAGAAATCACATTGAGATAGATTGGACAACTTATTTTCTTTTGATACTTATATCACATAAAAAATAGTTTTACTGCTGTGTTTAATGAAATTTAAACAAATTTAACACCTTTTCCAGGTAATCGAATTACGCACTTTATTGGACTACGTGGTTTATAGATTGAACAGAAACAATCCGTTTCTCGGAACATGCTAAACCTTTTAGTTCAAACTAAAATCCAATAACGCATGCCATCGTTAAGCAACCAACACTGCTGCAATGTTCATATAAATACTATAAAGACTTTTCTTTTTAAATATATATGTAACTGAATATATATTAATAATATAATAAAAAATGTTAAAGACTATTTTTCAACAATATTTATAACAATTTTTAAAAATATAACACCAATTGGTTATAGAATTATTATTATGTTTACAAAGGCTTACAGTGTTTGTGAAAATATTACTCACTCGTAAATATCGTATGGCCGAATGAGAAAACTTTTTATTCGAGGAGGGCCTTGCGAGACATTAAATAACTACTAGTTTGTTGAAAAAAATTTGGCTATGTTTTCGTTTATCGTAAATTTAATGGTGTCATTCAAAACATATATAATGTGTCATCCCACATTATATTTTATATTTATGATGTATGGTGATACAGAAAATTACATAGCACTTTTATATATGTATATATAGGTATATATATATTCTAAAAAAAAGTATATGTGCTTTCTACCGATATAGAGGATTACTCTAATGGGGTTTAGGTGTTCGTAAAATATATTTTTCTACCAAAATTATTTTTAGCTACATTTATACACATTTCACTAAAAGCGATGTGCATAACTAAAATATATAACTTAATTTAATTAAAAATATGATATGTAATTGGGTCGGTTAAAATTGTTTTAAAAAGCAAACGCAACCTATTTTATCGATATATATATATATATATATATATATATATATATATATATATATATATATATATATATATATATATATATATATATATATATATATATATATATATATATATATATATATATATATATATATATATATATATATATTCCTTTGTTAACATTAGCAATAACAGTCACAAAGGATTCAAAAAAAGTCTTATACAAATATATGTTTTTTGAAAATGTTCTACTGGTGTGAATACACAAACATATTCGTGCTGCTACTCCCGGATGATCAATTGCGACGCCTGACTACCTTCAGCGCTTACTAAACACTAACGAATAGCCGTAAAAAAATAACGAAACTATACTTATTTAGTCTAAATATTTTTTAAATCAGTTACATTCAAAAATAAAACCAAATGTTATTTTTTTGTAAAAAACAAAAACAAATGATTTGAACTGTATGGAATATAATATACATGTATGAATACTCTCTCATGCAGTTACGATTAAATAGAATTGTGTTGAATTTAAAACGTATATCTGTATAGATAATCCATATTAGGTTTTGGTTAAAGCGATTGACGTCATAGTCAGGATAAAAATATATATTTTTATGAAATCATAATTGTATTGACGATTCGTCAATAATTTTAAAATTTAAAAGAAATGAGTTACACTAATAACAAAGAACAGTCGAACTTTGCAATTAAGTTGAATATTGAAGTAAATACAAGCGATTTATATATATATTTTTGTAAAATCTGGTTCGCATTTCTTAAAATAATTCACTACTAAACCGAATTTAAATTAAATTTGGTTAAATTATGATATATTAAATATTTACTTTCCAAAGTCACTTTAAATATTGGTTCATGTCATTACAAGGTAAATAGAAACGGTGTTGAGATCTTCGTAAGAAGCTTAACTTTGTAGTAATTACACAAACAGGATACATATACACAAGAGGCACATGTTGACACGTTGTTATTCTCCGTATATTTTGACAGAACAAAGCTCATATGATGGACCAACGAAATCAGAAGTTCAGCCACTAATCCCGTATGGATAAAGTTTGCTGAAGTTCCATAAGAAGATTACGAAAATTGCTAATTATATATTTAGTTAATAGTCCCAGTAAATTATCGTATTACAAGATTCAATCCAATCCGGTTGTGACGGCGAATTTGTTTAAAATACAATTTACATTTACGAAATTTTATTGGAATTTTGTAACGGAAATTCGATTTGTGTGAATAGACATTTAATTTCTGTAACATTTATTCAATATTAAATCAAATAGTAAATTTCGTTCTTTAACACAATAATAAATATCTTTTTGAGATATTTATTTATTTATTGTAATAACGCAATAAATGATAGGTAAAGAGGTATATAATATTTGAAAGACTTATAAATTTCTATTTATTATAGTTTAGAGCAGTTATAGTGCTGTTTGAATTATTATAGCTTTTAATTATAATAAAACACCAAATATGAGTGGCATTTAAGTAAACGTTAGTCAGAATTTAATTAAAATATAAATAAACAAATATACTAAATTTAGATTTATAATTGTGTTATTATACAATAATTTTGAATATTAATAAAATATTTACACACCGTCTACATAAATTTAACTCTTTACGGTCTGATGTACCGCTTGTGATACATACTAATTCCCAACTAACAATTATTATCTTTAAGCTGATTTACTAATTGTAAAGTGTAGAGTAATAAAAGCATGTATTAATAAAATAATATAAATCGACAAGAATACGTTTATAACTTGTCAACACGTGTTTCTACACATGTTTTACTCGTAAATAATACAATAAAGTGTATATATACAAACGTTATAAAGCCACTTTTACGTCGCAAGTAACGCTGCTTTATAGGTTTCGTTTTGTGCGTCTGTTGTGAGTTTTCTCACCGTTCAAATCCATCAACGCAAAAGCACTCGATCAAAAGTCAAAAGCAACACCACTCGCTTTTTTGTGTGCGACGAAATTTACTGTTATTTAAATTTTTTAATATATAGTATTACGATATTTTACGTAAATAAAATCAAATAGATTATAGCCACTATTGATTTATTTAAAGTGCATATTTGTGTTAGAAAACTGTTATAATATGTAAAACATTTTATGTTAGTACTCTGATATATTTGATTTCTCCGCTATGCAGAGTGTATTTAAGTGATCCAATGTTAAAATTCATAGACATGATTCCTATGGGATTCAAAAATAAAAATCCAATATTCAAGATGAGAAACGTGATTTTAAATTCTATTATTTTTTTATGATATTCATTACATACAGAACACGGACAACATGATTTGTATTGTTCCATTTTCAATACGCAAATCACAAATTTATAAGTCTGAGAAATATATTAATGTATTTATATGTAAAACTAGATAATATTTAATGTATATTTCGAAAACAAATTATTTCAAGCATTTTGAGAAGGTTTGGTTTCGAATGATCGCCGAACGGGTACCGGTATTTAAACATCGTTGAGAGTAAATCGTTCGGTTAAAGTAGTCGTTGGTAGCCAACCGGAACGGATGCGGTCAACCGGTAATAAACGGTTATAGGGACATGCGGGTAAAAAGATATGTTTTCACCCTAAAATTTTTAAATGCTTTTACTTGTTGATTTTACTGATTCGAACATTCATTTTGTAGGTCAAATAAATATTGGATGTTTAAAAACTGTATGTTTTTTATAATAAAAAGTTGGCATTTTTGTATTTTCACGACGGAGGACATTGTGACAGCTTGCTAGGTTATCGTTTTTCCTGTGTAAACTTTCTTTATATTTCGGTTAGAATTGGAAATTTTAGTCTTGCAACCTTCACGAGCATATGATAAAAAGAATTCATTCATATTTTAAACGAAGATGAAATATACTAAAGGATATTTTTTTTGAAA
Source organism: Nebria ingens riversi (assembly GCA_018344505.1). NCBI lineage: Eukaryota > Metazoa > Arthropoda > Insecta > Coleoptera > Carabidae > Nebria > Nebria ingens. The sequence goes on along the minus strand of JADQWA010000060.1, from coordinate 350,426 downwards.
TATCTCAAGGAGTATTGGTATCCTTTAGCGTTGTTTAAAGAATTTAATACAATAAAATTTTAAGAATTGACATCGGATTATAAATATTTATTTTTAGATAAAAACTCATTATTTCTAAGTGTCCTGAGGGATATTCGGAATTAAAATACTAGTAATTTGAATAACGAGTAAAAAGAGATGAGATCCTGTTTATATCAACAACAACAATTGGCATTTGTTTGATTCGTGTGTTAAAATCTTTTTTCTAAGTGTCCCAAAAACTAATAAATATTCGGTCATAATACTTTCTATTATAGCGTAAAGAATAATTATATTTTAATATCCTTCTTATCTAAATAAAATATACCTAGTACGTATAAGGAAGTCCAGACACTGCAGATGTTTTTTTGTAAGTGTCCTGAAAATTAATGTAAATTATCCTGCCTGTAGTCGAATTAGGATTTGATTCACCAGGCTTATAAGAATCTCATATAGCCTTCCAACAGGTAGATCTATGTATATATAGGACGGCTACACACAGGTAAAGCAAAAATAATCTAACAAGGTACCAGATTTCGAAGTGGCTTCCTTTATATTTATAATAGAAAATAAATCAAGAAAAAACACACGCTACATTTTGTATCTGAAAGTGGTTTCTCCTTGCACGTCAATTGTCTTTTGTGTTTTTCTTCGCTTCATTTTTCCTCTTTTATGTTTTTATATCCTTTCCGTTGTCCGGTAAACACGAACCCTTAGTTTTCGATAACATGCAAATACATTTCCATTTTATATATTTCCGTCTAGGTTTCTATATAGCCTACAGCTCTTAGAGGTGTAGGCAACTCACATTCCCATAAAGAATAAGAGTTTATACACATTTTAAAACGTTCTTGAACATTTTATCTCTAGGGTGCTCTGGGTCATATAAACCGGCATACTTCTAACTAGACTCAATCAATATACATACGAGCGATATTGGTAACAAAAAAGTCGAATTTAGGTCGAAATCAATTTTAATTTATTGTTTTAAAATTGTGGTGGTATTAATAACAAAAGATTATCAATTCTATATGAAATGATTTAATTATGCTTGTCGCTATGTCAATGTTATTGGTCAAAATATATGTTTTTCATTTTATCATAACACAAAGGATGTGTATAATGATTTTAAAATATTGTTATGATAACATGAAATAATAATAGAACTGGGTCTAAAATTATATTAAGACCGTGAACATTTCTAGGAAATTATTTATATTTTATTTTTAAAACGATTACGAAAATTACGATTATATCTATATAAATTTAAAGCTGATGAAAGTAAATTATAGAGTCTAATTTCAACATTTCCAATAATTGTAACAAAATCCTGAAGTTGATTTAGGATTAGTTTTCCTTAGTTTACCTCTGATTTTAGATTTTGTGATGTGTGTCATATAACATGTGACTCATTAGCAATAGTATCTATATAGTTTGAGCAACGAGTCATATTATACACCTTTAGCTTTAACACACATTATAACTGATTAATGAACTCAATTAAAAGCCCAATGAACTATACTAATTTTAGGGCAGGTTCATTATAATTATCTCTAGTGTAGAGTAGTAAAATGCGATTTTTCTCATTTATGAGAAATGTTTAATATACCTCAAATAACCGACTCATATTTCTACTCTGCATTATAAACATACAACGCAATACACAACTGGAATTTCAGTACTTGTCCAGGACTTCAAACAAAATATTTCCTAACAAGTATATTCAACCAGGATTATTAAGATTTAAATAAATAAATAAATATAAAAATACATTCAGAAGATGCTTTTAAGTGTTAAATAAAGTTTGAAGCTCAGAAACATAATCGCAATTTAAAATACTTCTCTTGCTTTGGTATAGTGTTCATATATTTAATATGCACTATACGGAATAACATATATATATATATATATTATATTTAACTACAAAAGCATGTGTGTACTCTCAAGGTTATTTGGTAGTGCTAGGACATAGAATATATAACAATATAGTTTCAAAGGTTGCATTACAATATATTTCAAAGAGAAAAATTCAATTTTCGTTCGGGTAAAACACTGAAAGTTCCCGGTCTTCATCCGATTACGACGTTGTTTTTGCATTTTATCTCGTGAATTTTTAATACAAACACCTTTGGCGTGTTTACTTATGATGCGAACGTCACTTCAACTCCATTCAAGACGGTTCAAATTGTTTAGTTTACAGCTGTATTTTACCAGTTCGTAAGTGAATATGTGTAAAATGAGTGCGTTTTTATGCAATAATAAGAGTAAGGGTAACAATTAAAAGGTGTTGATCTCTTGAACGCAAACATGAAACAAACATTGACGACAAATTTTGTGTATTGTATCAGAAAACAAATCTGATATCATACATATTTCTATAAACGCAAACACAAATTATCCAAAATAACATCTGATTCTTTGGGTTAACAAATCAGTTATTATTTTTTGCCAAATGCCTAAATGTTATATATTTTCTGATTGGTGCATACGCGTGTGTAGACTAAAATACGAAATATAATTATCTGTACGTCCTCTACTATTACCGGTTTGCAGAGGTGACACAAGCGGAAATTCCACGCGTACCATAAAGCGTGATTAGCAATTACCGGTAGCTAGCACAGATTCAAGCATGCTGTTCCTAGCTTTAGTTTATAGATGAAGGTGAACGATATAGATTAAATACTGATCTATTGTTAAATATTCATGAATTTCAAACAAAAGATTGATAGACATAGATAAGGCCTCATATCATGGAATCTGTACAACAGGTATTCTAGAAATTCTAATATAACAATTAAACAATCGTGTCTAGTGCTATATTTGTTTCAAAAATCCTATCTGAGTATTGAATATTACAATTATGTATATATTAGTAGGGGTAATTAACTGTTTTGATTAAATTGATGTATTTTATTATATATCTAAATTAAATCTATACGCGAAATTAATATTGCATACATAGATAATGAAGAACAACATTGTATAGAGTCTATCTTGAAACGCGTTGATAATTGTTTCTAAATTAAACCACTATACTAGCATCAATATTTTGAAAGCTTTAGGGTTTCTATAGGTTTGATGTAAAATCAAAATTAAATGATGTGAGTTCAGGTTGAGCCATTTATCGCTTTATGAATTATTCATGAATTGAAATGTAGCAAATCCTCAAGTAGGAAAAACCTTATTGTATTGTATTACATACTACAAAGGAGAAAGAAATATATTCTACATTTCTGTTCATGTATAATAAATGTATATACAAAGTATAAAATACAGTGAAGTGTTTGAGAATTTAGACCTGTTCCAATTCAAATAATTAATATTTTAAAGAACATTTTACGAATGTAATATATTGACAAACGAAAATATATATTTTTTAAAATTTAGTGTACCAAAATATATTTAATAATACATGAATAAATGGCTGCATAAATGCAAACAGTAGTGGCTTTTAGAATAACACAAAGCGGTACAATTTGATATGCGCAAATTAATTAAAAAGCATTCGCAGCATTCTGAAAACCAAATGGTAGTCATTTCATGTTCTGCAACAATTTTATTTGGAGTATGCTGCTATATTTTGGTTTGTTTGTTCAACTAAATACGCCTTTCGTGTTTTGTTGAACTTTGCTGTGGTGGTTCTCATTTTCTTGATGTTTTCTATAAGTTTGTTAGTCGGTTTTGTAAGTTGGTAAGTATTATCAAAGTCGAGAACTTATTATATATGAAATTAACGTGTGTGGCAAAAACAACTCTTGAGGTATTAAGTGACTTTTTAAAGAAAATTTGAGTTTCTAGATAAATTCTTGTATTTATAGAAACTTTAAAATAATTATGAGAAACTTACATCATTTAATTAATATTCTATGCGTTTTAGTTTACTGAAAATACAATTTGAGTTTACTTTGATCATGTACCCGTAAAGACACCTGTAGTTACACCTGAGTACCTAAACGCGACAACGATTAATTTTGGTAAAGTAATCGTTTTTGTTTGTGGTATGTAAGATATGTTTATTGCTTCTTCCGCAAATATTTAGATTGTTTATTTATAACATTCATTATCTTTTTATTTCCCAAGTGAAAATAAAACTTATTTATTATTAAATGTTTAATTTGATATAAAAAGATTGTAATGTGTAATTGTGTTATTTAAATACGTGTCGAATCTGTGGATAGTAAAATAAACATTTTCATCCGCTTACTTTTTATTTAATTATATAAGTTTATAAATAAATTAAGCATTAAAAATGTTTCCAACGGAAGAATTTAAAAATTATATGTTTAAGGTTAAATGCATAAATGAAAATGAACGTTTTCTGAAAATGGTAGCGAACTCGAAATTGTGCAAATGAGAAGTGACGTAAATTTAATTATAAAAGTTTCGGGAACAGTTAAAATAAAAACGCTGAGACAGAGAGTGAGTATATTACCGGAAAAACATCGTTCCGAAGCAACAAACGATATGATCTTTCGCGTCTACATTTTTATTGAATTTACGCGTCATATAAAATGCGTTGCGATACAGGAAGGCGTTATACTCTTTTAATTTCTTCAAGTTAAGTGCTGGAAAAGTTTCCCGGAAGTAACAGACACTTCACTGGCCACCGTCACAAACAGCGCTCGTGTCAGCCATCAAAGCTCTCATAAAAGCATGTTCTGTTGTTGTCAGGTTTTTCATATAAAATTTTTATTATTAAAGGAATGCAATTAAGATTTTCAACATATATTCAATAATGTTTTAGAAATATTTGATATAAATCAATCTTTTTAAAAGTAGTCAAACGTAAACTTCAAATGCGAATTCCTTGTTCAGAAACTAGTAACCGAAAGCTTCAAAAGTCTTTAATAACTATGTAATAACCATCACGAACTTAACAGCAAAACTATTCCAGATACCGAGCATAGTTGAGCAAGTTTTTAAAAATGTTTTTTAATATTGGAAAAGTCAATTTACACTTGTTGCAATGTTAAACTTTTAAACGTTATTTATAAACAAATCATACATGAAATTGACTGATTATTTTAAATCTATACGTTTGTTATATTCTGTTGGTTAAACATATATTAAAAATCTAATATTTATTTATGCATAAAGTTAATTTAGCTTTTACAATTTAAACGAACTTTCGGCATTTTGTTTTCAAATATAAATGTGTACTGAATAATTTATTTAGTTACAATAATTGTGTTATTGTTCTACATTTGTACATCCTAATTATATACATATATAAAACCGTCAAAAATAATGAAATTACTAAAATAAATTCTACATTTTTAGTTGCTTACCCTTATTCATTATTCTAAATATTAACAACCCTCAGTGTTTATTAGCTGACTTGTTTTAGTTGCGATATTATAATAATTTACACAAATTACAATAGAAATTATATTATTTAATACTCCTTTCGCTAATATATGAATTTAACTCCGAAACCATGAAGCACGCTTTTCGCTATTCAAATTACAAAACAGCCCTGACAGATTAACGCGAAGCCACTAATCGTATCATCTAAAACATGCTATTAATTACATGTGACGCACTCTAAATGTCTGAATTAATAATTATTCAAACTGGCTGACCATTCCAAAGTTTACGGTAGTTTAAATTTAATTTGGCAATGCAATGCAATGCAAAACATATAATGCTATTAACGAGTACTGCGCCATTAATGAATCAACTTATAAATTTAAAATTCTTTTCGTTTACGTTTTGAAGATTTTCATTGTTACGGCTTTTAATTTGAGAGATTAAATTTTTGAGTACCGTTTAAATTATTATAAACACCGGTGTAACAAATGTTTTTTTCTTTTATTTCAGAATATTCCAAGATGGAAATGGAAGAAAAACTAACACTTATTCAGGATCTGCACGGCCCTGGTTAAATACAAATTTAAAACTTGATTAAACGTACTAATTTTTAAAATAAAATGACGAGTAATATGCAAGCGCCAATGCTGAGGTCGCTAAGTGCAGAATCGCAACGTACGGACTGGAAGCAACGGTTAAGTCTTCGAGGAAGCAGACGGCGTGATTTGGTAAGTAACTTTTTAACAAGAGAAATCTATTTTAGAAATATAAAATGTTAACGAAATAAATTGTTCGAGCTTTTTTGTCGTTTATCTTTAAAGCGCCTACAGGGAAACAACCGGTAAGTTGTTTCCTTAACGATTTGTGGCGTTCGTTATTTCTAGAATGTACAGTGTCATATTTCTCCTCATTATAATATGATTAAATTATTAGAGGGGTTTTTAAGGATGATTCAAATGATGGATATTTTTAAATCCGGATACCGTTGAGAAGCGGAGAATTGGTTAATCGTCTCGCGAAGCTTTTGCTGAATTTTGTTTTGAGCTTTTGTTTATTTTTCATTTTTCGCGTTGCTAAGTGATTTATGTTGTGCAATGTGAAGTATGCGCCATGTCCTATTCAGCTACGGTGAGTCTAACTCCGGAAGTCACTCGAATTTATTGCGGAAGCTGAAGAGATTGTTATTTATTTGAACGTTTACCACTGAGGTTTAGTTTTTAAATATTTAATTCCACTTATATTCTATTCAACAGTTTCGTTCAACAAACCTCTAATATTCTATTTTGAATTGATTTTATATTACTTGTGGAACACGTATTCAAAATCATATATATGCCATTTTAAGCATATAAGTAGTTAATTTTTATTCGTACTTTTATACACATAATAAATAATAATGAGTTGTGATCGTATCCACTGTATTCATGAAACAGGATGGTTCATCGGAAGATGCATAATGCCGGATTAGTAAAATTCAATTTTCCATATGTGCTAACGTTTCGGTCGAGATTCGACCTTTCTCAGAGCATAAGAAATAGAAACAATCTATTTCTTATGCTCTGACGATACATATGGAAAATTGAATTTTACTAATCCGGCATTATCCATCTTCCGATGAACCATCCTGTTTCATAATAAATAATATTCTATTTCGGTATACTAACGGTTAATTTTGCTCAAAATATGTTTGTACGAAATATGGTGTATTTCTAATTAGGTACACATTTTAATAAAGACTTAGAAATAAAGTTATCCGTATTAAAATCTGTGAATTTTGTATGGATTCGTGGTTAATTTAGAATTTCAAATTTATGTAGTAAATCTGTGTCGACTTACTAATCAGCACGGCATCAGAAAGCATCTGGCGCCTACACATTTTGTATAATGCGGGAAGTCTTACAAATGCACGTAGGGGTCCCGTATCATGTGATGTTTAATATTCGGTAACATTTGCCGAGTTCGAAAAGATCAAAGAAAAATGCAAGATGTACTCTTGTGTATAGTCTAAAAATAAATCAGGCCATGTCACCTACTGTTCTTTTGTTGTTACTGAGTCGTCAACCGGGTATACATTGTCAGTTACTTACAATTTGAGCAAATATATTTGAAAGATATATGTTTGTAACTTTACTTTAATAGTGACATACAATTTAGAAATAATATATAAATTGTGACAGAATTATTGTATGAAATATGCAGAAATTATAATAAAAACAACTGGAAAATGCGTTTAATTAATTACAATTACAATTAATTCTTAAAAACTGAATTTTTTCAATTTTTAATTACATTTTGTTGGCAAAATCGATGTAACCGTTAAAGGTAATTATGCACATATCCAATCCAGATCAAACGGTTGAAATTTGCAAGTTTGCTTTTATTAAAAAACAAAAATTAAAATGTGTTTGAAAATCCTTCTCTGTTCACATACACATTAATATTGACTCAATATAGATGTATGCTACATATTAAATATGTTTAAATTACTGTGTTTCCATTTGTACCCAGGTGCAATTAATTTTTTTGAAATTTAAAATTGACTTTTGATAACAAAATAAAACAGGTAAACACTTCCACGCGTATTAATATTTCCATACTACATACACCAATAACGGTCAATTTAAATTTACAACATCGCTATTAATCAACTAGAAAAAAGAGAACTGCTGAATTTAAAACAGTTCCCAGAAAGTATGTACGTAAAATAACTTGAAATTCATCTTGAACACATAAACATTTAATGATCTTATATTAGGAAAATATAACTACATATATAACATTGTAAATTTTAAATAGGAAAAATAGGAAAAGAAATCACTAAATATAGAAAATTCAAGAATAACACTCTAATACTCCACTATATACTGTATCATCAAACATTTAGATTCCATCCATATTGGAACGAAAAGGTAAGAAAAGAATAAAGAAAACTTTAAAGTCTACGCAAGAAGTTTCTAACATGCCAATCCCAAACCACAAGCGCTCTGGATGGATAAAAATAGTCGAATTCAATGTGTGTAAACAAAAACCTGGTGGTAGATCTACTGGACTGAAATGAAATGAAATAACGATGATATGAACTTTATTTTTCTATTGGCTCTGCTGAATGTAGAAAATTGCTTGTAAGAGAATTTTTTGCCCAGGAATTATCGAAGTAATTCTCGAACACTCATACGGAAGCACCGTAGTGGAAATTGTGTGTATGAGTAACTTTGCGCGAAGAAACTCAAATAAAAATTAACGCTAAGCCGAATATCTAAATGAATTAGGTAGATTTTTGTGATTGTGACCACAATTGTTGATGAAAATGAGGATATTTAGGATTACATTATCACACTCGTATCACGTGACTGGGAAATTCAATTAACCAAGGACCAAATGTTAGAATGTGGGGTCTCTGTCAATAAGATAACATCAATTCTGGCCGGCGAGACGCGGTGTCTATAAAGGCGACCAATACTGCAATAGTTTCATCTATATACGTGATAGACCAAATTCTATGCGTGTTTGATTTGTATCTATGTGAGAGAAGATATATCCACAGAAGTACTGTAGCTTGAATTTCGTTAATAATGAATATACCTATGAGATATTGGTTTAGTTCTGCTGTTTGAAAATCGTGAATCATAATAGGTACTGTGCTCGCCTTGAGAGTTGACTGGTGGAGAAAGGGAAATCAAGGCGGAGATAGTAAAAAAGTCTATTAAAGCCATAAGCGTCGTAAATTAGATTGATATAGGGGGATTAAAAAAAATCCTTTACACAGTACGCGCCTATACAAAGTAGAAAAAAGCCGGGGTAAAGTCGGATAAATACAACCGCACGAATGATTCATAGTTACGAACTTCGCATCTTTATACATACAACTTGTATGAGATGTTTTTTTGATTATATTTTTGAACATAATGAAACTAATACTCGAATCTCACATACCAATAATATAAATAAGTTTAGAGTTAGAAACTTTCAAATTGCGAATAGACTGTTCGATTTAAGTTGCACAAAAGATATTTCGCGCTCTATAGACCCCCTGGGAGACACACATGGTCTCAGTCTATAAATTAATTTGCATCAATTTACTTCCCGGGAATAGAGCGCTTCAAGTACTTTGTGATTCTGATTTGTTATTCCTTACATTCAAAAGCCACAAGAAAAGCTGTATATATTATTTTAGAACGGCGATTTATTGCTTACATATATACGAAATGTAAAAGCACATCAAATGAATACTTTTTCCAAAAATATGACTGTAAATGATTTAGTTAATAGAAGTAATAAGGCATATAGATATTATATATTGTTTCTAACGGTAGGAAAAGTTGCATAAAATTAATCATACAACACAAAAGGTGTTTGATAAAGGATGAAATTGAATACTAGATGCGAGAAAGTTTTTTAATAAAAATTTGTATGAAAGGGCTTAGAACATCGAATGAAAGACAACCAATACATACACATACACGAATGTCGACTCTTTTTTTTAATTAAACAGAGATCAAGGCGATGTATTGCTTGCAAAAGAGATATAAAACTATATATTGAACTTGTGATCTTGAACAAAGGTGCCATTGAACCGGTAACGGAGATTAATTTCAGCCAAGTGTTTATATTCTCAGAGTGTAGAGCTCCGAAGAGAACGCGAGAAATAGATGAAGCGTGTATTGAACAGAAGACATGTACTAACATACACCACTAGACGTTTAAAGATAAAAGAACGCAATTAATCGAAATCTATGCTTGGTCTCGTTTTCACCACAAACATTCAGCAGCATGTGATGCTTTTAACAAACAAGAAAAATTCCCGAGCCTATAATGAATAGATTACCGACGCAGCAACCGAGATATTTTAATTATTTACCTTGCTTTAAAACTTGGTTAAATAAAAACTACGACAATTATATTTGTCTCAACTCATACCACACTTGTACTCATCATCCACTGACGTCTACAACATATCGACAATATTTTATAAACATATTAAATGATGCCTTCAAATCATGCGTTGCATAACTAAAAATGCACTGGATGACATAAAACAAACAAATACTCAACCACTGAAGATACCTTAAATACTTGAAGCCAAGAATTGAATTTTCAAATTTAACCGCATACACAAACATGCTTGTATTTACACTAGAAATATTCCAAATATTATAATAAAGATATGAAAACCTCTCCAATAACTTCTCGCATTTAATACGGTGATCGTACAACTGAGCTATGTGTTCTTTAATTCAAAAATTACAACCAGAAAATAGAAGAGTATATTACCTAAATTGGTTGTATTTGTGTATACATTTTTGAAAACATAACGAAATAACTTTCGAGTAAACAAAACCGAAATGCAGTCAATGATAAAATCGATTGTTACCGATAATATACATCTAATGCAAGCGATCGTGTTTACCGTAGAGTAAAGTGTACACAAATTATACTCGGTTTGGTTGTGGATATAGCGATGTTTTAGTTGCGAATTGTTTCAGACTACTGCACCTGAAAGCTTTCAGTTTTCACGGTTTTCAAATATTCCGTTTAGACACGAACAACTTCAGTTTGGAACAAAGGATAATATGCATGCTTCGTTTTTTAAAAATACAGAAAACAACGCATGGTCACTAAATTTTCAATTGAGGCCATTCAACAATGCATCGCAATAAGAAGATTGGAATTTTGAATTCCTTTTGTTTAGAGTGCAGCAAAATATATATGTACTCACAATTTATTGTCTATCGCATTACGTACTATGTTGTTACGATAAAAGCTTTGAACATGTATGACGGAAGCTTCTAATAGGAAATGTAAGTAAGCGATATTTTACGCGGAACGTTCTCTATGGTATAATGAAGTATCTGTCTTGTTTCTCATATTTTAAATAAATGACGATACACACGTGTTAAGTATACCGATATTACATTATCCGTTTTACTTGACTTGACTTGATAAAAAGAAATTCTAGATTGTCAAGATCTATTGTGACTTTTGAACGCTGAATATTTCAATATTGAACTCTGCTGCTATATGTTATAAATTGAAATAAATGATAAAAATTTATAAATGTGTCCAATTTCAAGAATGGATGTGGAGCTTTAATAAAAACTTGAATATTGGTTTGACAGCAATGAACACATAAATAAACAATTCGGGGTTTTGTAGTTACTACAGTATAAATATATAAAAGCAAATTTTAGAATTTTTTTACGTGACTCGCATTTTTATTTCGACAAGTACCAGGTCAGAATTAAAAAAAAAACGTTGGCAAAAAGTGAAAAAAACTGTCTGTATTAATTAATTCGTATATTGTAACAGTAAATGCTTAGGTTGATGTGAAATTTGATGATGGGTCATGTTTATTTAATTTTATCATTGTTGAGTTGGAATATAAAATTAAACTTGCTCAATCTCGACGTCTTATATTCAAATATTAAATTAGCAAAATGCATTATGAATTTCTAGTTTGAATAAATACCAAATGCCAAAGAATTCTTTTGTATTTATGGTTAACAATTTTATTATATGTCTCTGTTATTTCATCTTTAATAATATGCATATTGTAATGCTGCTCAACTCAAGCGAAGATTATACCACTGAGCTATATGGTCTTCAGTTGAAATACTAACAAGCATAGCTGACGTATGTATGTATGTACATACATACAAGTATAATATATAGTACCTACAGTAGTTTGAGGTTCAGTACCTCCTTCTATATAGTATGCTAACAACAGAACGATGGTCTCGAGTAATGAATGTTGCAGTGAATTACTGCTCGTTGCCAATTACGGTTCCTGCTGATGTCATTATGTGCCCATATTACACATGTCAGAACCAATCTGATTGGATAATAAAGAGCATACAAGACGCATTGTGTCCAGTGTCTATTGTTTCATTCGTACTAATTAACGGCCAAAACCATTTTAATATATATTTCAACATTAAAAAAAAAACACACAGCGTTTTGTCAGTGATTTGACCCGATTCCAATACAAAATGTAATAAAAAATACAAATATTGTATCTAAACAATAATATACAGGAGGTAATAAAATAAAGTATAAGATTTTAAATATAAAATAGTTTAATCCATTTTTAAACTCAAATGTTAAATGTCAATCCGCTCCTGAAGATAGTTAAATATACCCTTGTCAATATTTGCACACGTGCTACCCTTCATATTTGAATCAAATTAATCAAATTTACTCTGTAACAGATATCCACACCACCTACACAGTAAAACGTACTAGTTGTGTGTTGTTACGCAAAACCAATCAGCGATCTCTGTTCACTCTTTAAATTTTAGCTCAACATTCCCTCAACAATTCATAATTTCCAAAAAAAAAATATTAACTTACGATTTGAACATATTTCAGCTTTCCAATGCCAGGACAATTGCACAAACACTATTCAACAAGTCCAAATGTCAGTTTACACTTATCATGCATAAATTCCAACAATTATGGAAAAAATACGCATTAGAATGAGTTTGTATGTTTCACAATGTATCACAAACTGAACAACACGATTAAATCGATAGTTTTTAACAATAAAACGCGATTTTAACTCGTATAAATCAATAATTAAGTCGATAGTGACGCGAGCAACACCGAGCACAGACTTTATTTGACAAGTGTGCTGGCGCTGGCCTGCATTGTAGACTAGTACCACCTGTTATAAAAGGGATGGTACTAACAATTACAAGTAAATTCAAATAGAGAATTTAGTTATGATTATTTTACAGAGATATGTATTGAAGTTTTAATTCAAATATTATTTATCTAATAGGAAAATAAATTGTTTTTTTATTATTTACCCAAATAATTGATTGCAAAATGGTTTTACTTAAACATTTAGGTGTAATTGAGAGATTATAGGAAATCAGTCACTGTGACTTTACTTTAGCGTTTTTTCGGATTTATACTTTATAAATATTAATAAAATAAATTACTACAACTGCAATAGAACTCGTTTTAAGAATATAACAGTTAAAGCTTTATATAAATAATATTTATATATATATTTACTGGTTTTCTCCTGAATAAAACTCAAGTGGAGATGAAAGCAGACTACAAAGTCTTCTCCCAATGCTATATTCAAGTATAAACCTTGTATTATTCATATTTGAAACTGTTTAAAATTAATAAATATATTAAGAAGATGAATTTATATTATATATGTAGTACACATGTTATTGTATTGTTCGTGCTCAAGAATCTAATTCAACTACACTCGAATGGAATTTGATCATATTAATCTGATTATAAATAATATTATTTAGTAGACACGCGTAAATTTTAGCTCTTTGGTTGTGCTTAAAATACGTCTATATAATGTTTATAATAATTTACTACACTGACCTTCCTCATACAATTTACTAACTAAATAATATTTAGGATATTTAATTAAAGTTATACATTTAGTAGTATTTCAAATAATAATGCGAATGTGCAATATATTTCTATGAAGTATGTCGGTAGAAAATTGGAGACAATTAAAAAAATGCGATATAATCTTCATACGATGGCATAGTGTATTAATTTACATATTTTGAATTTTCTGCGCTAAGGGTATTTAAACCTGTGGTATATCTATACATTTTAAAATATAGATAAATGTGTCCACTTAAAATGCTAATTTTATTCATATAAATGAATTCTTACTTCTTGAAGTAACTAAATATGGGACTGGTCTTTCTGGAACATTTTAGCATTCAAATGGGGCTTATTTATATACTAATAATTTAATATTTTCCATTTGAAATGATGCAGTTTGTTGCATTACCATAAAATATTTCATTTATATAGGTTGTTTTATGTCATGACTAATTCAGCATTTGAGCAAATGTTCAAAATTGACCTTATTTGTTAATAAAACTTAATAAAAAATGTGATTCTAACTAATTTAACGCAATTCAACCTAAACATTTCATTTCGTTGTGGACTGAGGTTCTAGATATGTTCAGATATAAATGAAATACAATTACTAAATACCAGAACAAATTATTTTCTACTCTCCAACAACAAGTCAGTTCAAATAGGAACGGTGATTAGTTTTTTGATGTTTATTGGTAACAATTAGAACCACGAAATGCTAGTGTGTATATGTGCGCAGATAGTCGCTATATAAGGTGTTAGTGGAGTGTTGCGGTCACATTGCCTGCTGGATTTACAACCCATAATGACCCCTGACCTAAGCCACATACGATACGTTTGCTCGCTAGCCCTCGTTTCGCTTTGAACAGTATAGTGTGCTGTCGGTTGTGATTTTGTTACACCGGATAAATTAATGTGTTTCTGTACATGTGTGTGTGTGTTGTAATGTGTCTGCTTGTGGATTTGTACACGTGCATTACTTATGCAGCTTGGTTTAAACTAAATATTGACCAAAGCACCTACATGGCTGTACTGCTTCCTAATAATATATGAACATTATCTATCTCAGAATGTAATTTCATTAGATATTAACACAAAAATAAAATTCTTCTTATTTTATTGAACTTTCGCTTCTAGAGTCGAGCGCTTATAACATCTGGTGACATGGGAGATTTCCTAAAGGAAATATGTTATTAAAATTAGCACACTCTCAAGTACTTTGAAAACTATATATTATAAATAAGTTTACAGCGCAAGCTGAGGTATTAATTAAGTATTCTGTTTCGTCATCCTTGATGACATCTCGTTGACTAACAATATGATTAAATAAACTATTTAATTAACAAAACAGACTCACTTTTGAAGTTAATTATAGAACTGGGCATTAAAGCTCGTCCTTGGCGATTTCTGATTCAAGAAATAAATATCTTTATGTTTAAAGCATGCCTTTCAAAGTAGAGCCTCCTTGAGAATCTCTGAATGCCCAAAGGCCGGGCCTGTTTTGAGCCTTTGAGCCACTTACAGCTTATATTTCAAACTGAAGTAAATATAATTTTTGGACAAGCACAATAAATAATTGATTTGCAATTTAATTAAGCATTAGTATGATTGAGTGCTATTAATTACTGTAAATATTTTAAGTATCCTTACAAATTCAATCAAGCTGCAATCTTCCCCACATAATTGATTTAATCCGACATGATCGTCCGCCACAGACAAACTACGTATGGTATTCGAGATATTTCAAACCGTATAACCCATCACGCACCTATTAATTGGAAAACCAAAGATAATTGTTGCATTTCTGATCGAATGAATGTATATTACGGTTTATTTATAGATAATAGTACGTTTTATATAACTGTGGCTGGGTTTGTTATTTTGAGATGTCTTTAGAGAATGTCAGTGTGGATTTAAATATTTTGTATAAACTTTTGTTATTTCTCAGTTAATTAATAATTATGTTTAATAAAGTTGGGTCGAACATTTATTATTTTACAATTTATGTGATTGTTTTAGGATGGCACGCGGCATGAGGTGGGCAGACGCTGGGGAAGTTTGCGTCAGCACCCGCGTCCACCGCCGGGCTTTGAGCCGCAGACGTCGAGCGGTGTGTCTACGCCTTCGACGGCGAGCCCTGTGCCCGAACCAACAAGGAAATCCAACTGGGAGGTCATAGAGCACTTCACCAACAATTCTAAAGGGAAAGGAAGCAGTCTCTCGTCCAGTCTCATTGCGGTAAGGAACCATTTTCATTATTCACAAATACGTTGTGGTTGTACTAACGTACTCTATTGTCTGCTTTTACGACAGTCACATACTTCATAAAATGATGTGGTCCTTATATGTATGTATGTATGTATGTATGTATGTATGTATGTACATATGTCTCATGTCTATGAGTACCATAACGTATAATATTTAGCAAAATAGAATTGTCATTTGAAAGTTTACTTACTACACTGTAAAAATGAGTGCTATTTTACATTTATATAATGTTAAATAGCAAATTATCACACCTTTTCCCGTAAATGTCACCATTTGAAAAACGTGTAATTTTATTAGTTTTTTAGTGCCACTTTACTATATAATGTAAACTCTTGAGTAAATATTTATGTTAAAATATATATTTTACAGCGATTTTTATAGTGTATGCAAATATTTACAGACTTTTCTAGAACTTTTAATGATTTGTTTAACTTAATTAAATTTGGAATTTGAGCCTTTCTCAAAATTACTTAGAAATCATAACAATGCGAAAACAGCAATTAGCAATTTTTAAAAAAAACTTAATTTTTGAGGATTCATAGCTCAAATTACGCAGTAAATAATAAGTGGTTTTATAATTGAAAAAAATACGTTATACGAGTACATATAAAATAAATGTTTGTGATATCTCTATGTGCATTGTGCACATACAAAATAAAATGTAATTCTTTATTTCATGGAAAACTGTCTCTTCAAATCATAGAACAATTTTAAAAACAAGCATTGCGCGCATTTAATATTTACTCGTTCATAATACAAATAAAATCAAAACTGCATCATGTCGAGTTGAATTACACGACAAATTTGTTCCTGTCAGGATTTGAAATGTTGCAGGATAAACTTTGTTTGACGCAAACAAATTCGCATTTTATTAAAAGTGACTATAAAAGTGTAAAAAAGAATATTCGGATTATAAGTACATTTTTAATAGATGTGCATTTACTTTCACACTACTAAAGCGTACTTTATTTATTTTTTTAGGTTGGTGAGAATCCACGTGCGGCCAGTATTAAAGAAGAAAGTGCTGCAGAATCTTTCAACCCGGACTTAGACATATCTAGTTGTCCTACAGGTCCGGATCAAGGTCGCCGAGGAACTGTTGCAGATTTCGGTCCTGGTGCAGATGCAGAATCAGCTCTCCTCGTTAAAACTGGCGTCGATGGCAAGAAACAAGATACTATATGCTGGAAACTCCGGTCAGTCATTCATAGGCTATGCAGTACGCATCAGTTTAAAAATTTACAGGTAATTTCATCTATTTTCACTTCTTTTAAATCGATTAACACCTATTGTGTATTTTACTTAAACCTATATTATTTACATGAAAAACAAGAATATTTTAATTAACAAAGTTAACTTATATATTCTGAACTTATTCACAAGATTAAAAAAAATCATGTTATATTAAAAAATATATCTTGACAAATTTAAAAGTATATTTGTAAAAAGATTTAAAATCATTTTGTTATCTACGATTTATTTCCTTTCATTGAACGAAAAACAAGTTTACGCTTAAAAACCCAACAAAAAGTGACCCAAATTCTATGTTCTTAAATATACAACCTTGTTTTCTAGTGTCGTTAAGATGAAAAATGATTTTCGTTGTTCATTAGATCTAAATTCTCATCTCGCTGTACGCACAGATACATACTCGTTTCTGTAGTTTACATTTTCACATAACGCCAGAAAATTGAATTAGTTCTAAGAGAATATTTTTGTTGACAGAGTCCTTTATGTAAAGAGAAATATCATTTCCTGAATTTGAATACATTTTATATTAACTTGAAATTCTTTTTGAGGAAATTCTTTTTGTTGTAAAAATATGGTGTTTTATATTTGTATTTTAAAATCATTTTTATATTTATATATTCGTTAATGTGCTCTATATATTTGGATATTTATTCTATCTATATTTAATTCTGCTCACAATCAATTTCGATTATATATTATATATTTAATAAATAAATTCAAAGCTTTTAACAAATTTTATATTTGTTAATAGCTTTGCTTTGATGATTATTAAATAAATTACTAGAATTATATAAACAGTCGTGTTTTTCTACCGCCTTTATTCACTCATTAATAGCATCAATGAAATGTGTAGCAATAATTGTTTAATTACGATTCAAGCACGAAGCAATATATATTTATTGTAATTAACAGCGATTTAAACCAATACTAAACGTTATTATTTATGAAAGTTCATGCCAGAAATTTTAGTTTAACTGCGCCAAATCACATTATTTTACAGCTGTGTGACTACTGCAATTTCAAGTTGAGAAACCAGGTCGTACAATCATTGAAAACTCTGGGTTTTCTTTCAAAGCAAATCGTGTTGTTGTTGGGATGTGAATAACCTATTAATGTTCTTTCGACTGTTCTTGTTTCCTGGTATTAGATTATGCATCCAATTCTACACGAAATGCATCGCGTGTAAACTGAACATGTAATTTTAGTTAAACAACTTTCAACGAAATGTTCTTGATATTGTCAATGATATGCTAACAAATTATTGAGGTTGTGCAATCCTTATCTTAAATTATGTTCCAAATTCTCTCCGAGCTTCAATGGCTTTATGATACGCTACCATGAATTATGATTTATATAAAAACTAGAATTTTACTAAATAATAAAAGATATAAAATGCTTGTAATGTAAAATATATAAATATAATTTAAACATAAACTTGGTAAGACATAAGACATTGCAGCAAGAACAGACTTCAAGTGTAATTTAACATTGCAGAAACAAACAAATCTTAAGCTTAAAACCACATAGCATATTTTGTTAAATAGTATTCATTTTAATTTGGCTTTATATGAACCATTCTGTTATGTTTACTTTGAAAACAAAACAGATACAGAAAACATCTTCGCTGTAATAGAACAGACGCAGCAACCAAAAAATGGTAAAACTCCCTACTTAGTTAACTTTTGCTGACCTCATTAAGCACTTATTGTATAGTATAAATGTTTGTCATTATTTTCTACCCTTTTGTTTTCAATGTAACTTGTCGGAAGTGTTTTGGTGCATTGCATAATTTATGAAGATAAATGCGGTATAAACTCCCCAAAAAATATATACTCATAGATTTAAATACTTGACATTTGCAAGTATTGATTACAATGTTTGTTTGGCATCATGTCAAAAGCTCGCCCCCGTCTGGCAGGCTGCCAGCTGCCCTTGGCCTACCGGTAGGATAAGTGTTACATACTCGAGTAGTACCACAAGGATCAGGACTAGGACCTGTCATTTACACGCTGTCTAGCTTTCAATGTCAACGTTTTTTTCCCGTGTTAGAAGAGGAGTATCATAGCCATAAACAAAACAACAATATAACAAATATAATTGCTGTTGTGATTCTTTGACTAGTTGAATCAGTAAACTATAAAATATAATGCAATTATAGCAACCAAAACTATACCAACCACGGGTATCGAATGCCTAAGCGTGTGTTATCAATATGAGGAAAGTAAACCACGTAATATATTCAGAATCCACCACAGCAGAGATTATTTCCATAAACCACAAAATGAAAAACGCACATTCACCAAAAATGCTACTGTTGCAATGCTTTTGCCATATTTCAAGGATATTCGATATTTTATTTAAAAACTTAACAAAACCTTAAATATTTATTATATCTAAAATATCTCATAAAATAAATAAATAAAAACAACTTTTTGTGCTATTATCCTTGCGGCCAATTATATGAGAAGACGCCAGAGACCGGTATAAAAATTGACGGTAATTTCCGTTTATATTGAACAAAAGGACGCATCGCTAATTAGCATAATTAAAATGATGTAGCTGCCAGAAGTATTTATGTTTTTACATATTTTTTTGTTCTTCATGTGAATTATTCTGTAGTGTCCTGCAGGCGTTTTCTGTTTATTTTATATAGTTACTAAAGAAATAAGTAATCTGATTCACGAATGGAGAGGAGTTAATTACGATAATGTTACAAATAATAACGAAAGCAATTTTGTAGCTCTAGGAAAATACTTAATCGATAAACGATTTGAAAGATACATTGCGATTGCGTAGATATGCAGAACAGCATTGCGTTTACCAAATATATGTATAAATACATATTTTTTAAGCACCCAAATAAAGTCAATATTTCGAATTAAAACCAGAAGTTACATGTATAAGAAACTGTTATTTTAGACGTCAAAATGAATTGTTTTTTTTTTTTTGAAGATGCTCGTTAACTAAATATAATTTAGATATTTGAGTCTACGTTTTATATATAAAATAAAAGTCATAGTATTGCTTACAAAGCAATTCAAACACTAATTAATTTTTAATGCTTCAATTTCCTTGGTTTCTTTACCTTTCATCTTCATTCTAAACGCAAGTAAAATAATAACGATTGAAAATTAATCTAAACAATTTCCAACTTTCTTCAGAAAGGAATTACATAGTTATTAATAATAGAACACCAGGGACTATTAAATGTAAAATTCAATTAAAACTCTACAAAGTTTTTTTAAGAAATAATAATAGTATTTTAAGGAGCTGGTTTACTTAGAATACCATCAATTACCACTAATGAGCGTTAAAAAACAAGAAAAAATGAATATCATTTTTACAAATTTATTTGTTCGATTCTAAAGATTTAAAATCTACTCTAAAGAAAATAGTTTCTATTGATACCCTAACAAGAATGGTTTAAAATCTTTGGAAAATTATAATTCTTCAGTTACTAATTATCATATGATGTTTATATATTTCTCCAGAAAATGACTAGACATAGTCTACTGTTTTTATAACTATTGTCCTTTCGGTCCTTGTTATAAATGTATTTGACGTTGTACAATAAAGGAAAACATTTTATTTAACTAGCAGATTTCTCGTATAAACGAGAAATTCATGAAAATAAAGTCTTTTGCACGTATCGATTTATAATAAAAAATATTTATCGGGTGCCTTCAATTATTTTTTTAACTAATTTAAATTGCTGTTTTGCATCTTAAAATTAATACCCCTTTCAATGATTTCCAATTAGGAAACTCGTCATGGCGCATAGGTCTTATAAGTATCAGAACATAAATATAACGATTTAATATAAATTCGCTTAATATTTAACAATAAGCATTTAAATTTGATGATAAATAACTTACAATTTGTTCTAGGTGGAGATGTTATACCAACGATACTTCTTAAGGATGAACCAAAGTAACATGACACATCTCCTAGCACTGCTGGTTATCCTGTGCGCCTCTCTTTTACTCGTCCTCGGTGCAGAACTTATTGAACCAGGAGTCACCGGGCATCCACCTGAAAAATTAACCCGACTTGTAGCTCTAGTGTTCACATTAGGCTGTTGTGCAGCTGTATATGGAGGTTCGTTTTCATTTTCACTTTTGTCACGCTATGTATTTGTTTCTTGATAATTATAGAGTAAACAACAACTATTTTATTTTCTTTGATGATCGTGACGTCACGATCCTTAACTGCAAAGCTAAAAAAATATTTCTCCGAATCTACACGGTTAAAAAAGGAAGAGATATGGAATTATGTGAAATTTCAAATTTAATGAAAGATGGAAACAAAATTATTTCTAAATCCAATTAAGGGTGCTTATAAAATAATCCTTGTTTGACCCAATTAAATTAATTTCCAATAGTTGTTTATGGACCTGTTCTAGATTTGTTTATTTGTTGCAGTTCTAATGACTGTACTATCTCGCCGGCAATGAACGAAGTGTATTTGGTTGTGATCTCCTATATTGTCCTCCTGACTTTCCTTGCAATGGAGGTAAGTTCATTTATCATATTTTAAGCCTTACTCGAAATATAATTTATGTTTAAAAAAATGATTTGCTATTTTATTTGTTTCGTAGGTATGCCTATCAGTATTTGCCGGTTCTCGTCGACCGCTCACCGGGACAGCAGCGTCACTAGCCTTCACTTATCTAACATACGCCCTACTCCCTATCAGATTGCGTGAGGCCGTATTAGCAGGCGTTATCCTTACAATAGTACATATTACGTGTAGTATTTGTTGGGGCATCCCTGTGCTTTCAACACCAGATGCTATCGCTACAGAAGAAGGGCTCTGGACACAGGTGAATTTCAATTCAATTTATACAGCATCAATATCTTTTATTCCTTTTAGGTAACAGATAAAGCCATACATCTTCACAAATTTGAAAAATAATGTTTACTTTTACGTTTTTAAGCAGCAGAGCAGATACTTCATATTAGATGAATATATTGAGATGAGTTGCAGAAGTAATAAAAAGAAAACATCTGCAATGCAACCAAAAGATGCAATAATAAGAAAAATGTCTATATACATATATATTTACTACATATACTATTTCAATTTTTTCTTTGCCAAATTATAGTTTTGTTTATTCTCATGTGTGATATTTTTTTATCATTAATTTTTATAGCCATTAGTGATCGATATTCGATTTCGAAGTGTTTTGTAAATAGAAGTATTCGAACTATTGTAGACTATGAACTTATTTTTCCACTATGACCAGAGACAGTCCAGAACGGATGGTTGTGTAAACACAAAGCAATTCTTCGAAGTTTGGAGTGTTGCACTCATGAGACATTAAAATGCGCCCACTCACAGACTGTTTACACAATTGTTCAATAAATCAAATGAACATGACGTTGTTCATGGTTCATTTTGTGTACACTGTGTAAATTACATTTTTAAAAATGCATTACTATAATGAAGTTAAGTTTCAGATTTGTTCAAATCAACTTAACGTGATTCACACTGTTTTTATTGTAGTTGTGGTACTATCAAAGTATTCTAAAAAATGTTTAGGGAAAGTATGTCTATTATTAGTTATACCTTTGTGTCCAACTTTTACGTGTATATATAGTAGCAGAAGCCAATGTAACACTGTTCAATCAAAAATGTTGTTTCCATCTGTGCTGTTCAAATATTATAGAAGTAAGATATAGAATGGCATGGCCTCCGCAGAGAGTTGACTTGTTAAAACCAATTTACCACCGAAGCTTGCGCCTTGTAATATTTAATGCGGTCAAATATTAGTTTCTTGTTCACAATCGATTTTAACCCAATGGTAGAAGAACAAATTGTTCCCTTCTCATCAATCTTTCATAGCTCGAAGTAAATACGCTTGCAACTTAATTCATCTTATTCCATTTGCCTCAAGCTGTTCTTTGCAAGATTTGCGACTAGATTAGTTCTCAACAGTGTTAGTTGTTTTTTTATTAATCTTTGTCGAGGATGTTCTTCTCTCACTTGAATCAATATTTATTTATTAAAGCAACTAAAAAGGATATTTCCAGGCAAGGCGGATTAGTTGAATGAGTTTTGATATTCAACGTTGATATAATCAAATTGTTTTAAAAAACTTTGGTTGACATCTTAAATATTTTCCAGATTTGTATGCTATCAAATATAAAACCCCTAAAGCTTTTAGTCGCGCGAGATATCCTTCCTGGCCAAATATATATACCTATATGTATTTGAAAGAAATCGAGAACTCTTCTAACAAAATATCTATTTTTCCGATTTGTGAACATAAAACACTGTGACAAGTTGGCAAGAACAAAGAAAACGTGGAAACTATACATATAACAGTATCTATTATTTGTACGAACGAGTTTCTTTCACGAAAAAATTCGCAATCCCTTTTATGTAGATGATGCAGTGTCACTACTTCTTTTATCATATAAAGGATCAATTTACGACGGAAAATATGAGATCAAAAATGAATACAGCAACGTCTATATTGATTTTGATATTTCTATTAGGTATCTAGTTGAATAGTTCTATAAAGATGCATATCACAATTCCATGTAAAAGCTATTTCATTGAAATGTATCGCTTTAATAGACACATTGTTTCAAATCAAATTTTGATGCAGTATGTGTTTTACTGTAGTGGTTGTTTCTGCAAATCCAATACGCTTCAGGCTGTGTCTGTATCATATGTGTATAGTTGCACCATTACGTTACTGAAGTCAATACTATTAATTTAATAACAAAGTATTGTTGTAGATTTAATTTGATGAACTAAATATATAATTAATTAAAAATTAAACTGTAATATGTGGGTTTACGTTAATGCCGTTAGAAAACAGGATGCAGGAAACTGTAAACGAACAATTCCCAATACAATTGAAAAGTTCCAAACAAAAAGTAAACTGCTGTTAAAACTAAAGTAACTAACAAAACTTTGTATGCGTTTCTTGTAAATTCCATAAAATAGACACATAGTCGGCGTGGATAAAAGCAATTTAACTGTAAAATAAAAACTTTTTAAATTTAATGCACTTTAGCAACAGTGCAATGGTCATATTTTAGTTTTAAAACAGCAATTATAGATTTATTTAAGTACTATCGTAAACTGTAAGTTTAAACCAATCAATGTTTTGTTCCTAACAAGAAAAATATTATTCAGTCTCATTACATTAATATGCATATTTTTCAACATCTAATAAAGAAATTCATGATAATTTAATAATATCATTCTATTCATCTAAACACACTTAAATCTAAGCCCTAAAATGACAAAATTCAAACTTTAAATGAGAAAAAAAATCGTATTAGTTATTGGATGAGTCATTAGCAAATCAGAGAAATCCCTACCACAAATATAAATAATACAAGTCATTAAATACAAATCTAATAAATAATATATGAAATATAAATAAATATTTGCAAATATAAAATAATTAGTCCATTATGAATCAATTAAGTTTTATACAATTAAAAATAGATTTAATTTTGCTTTTATAAATGTTATCTACCACCGCGAACGAATAAACTTTCCGTGTGGAAACAATGACTTTTAATAAATTGATAGTCTAAATGAATAAAAGATTTAATTTGTCGATTGCAAAATGCAATTACGTGAAGCAACAAATATTTTTGTTCGGATGTCTCCAGTGAGAGTGGTACGTAAACGAATAATAGATTGAAAGCAATGAAAATCTGGAATTGACTATTCCCTTATCGGTTCACGGTGATTCCCGAAAGGTTTAACTGAATCACAGGACCTAATTCAGTTGAAAACATATATGTTAAAGAGGAACGCGTTTCTAACATTTATTATTATTATCTATATTATTTATTTTATAACTTTTTACATTTCTGTAATGCGTATATATTATTTCATAGGATATAGCAATCATAGAGTTACAAGTTTTCTTTTTAATATCAAATGAAATAAAACTTCTGCATCTTTGTGGCAATAAATAAGATAAAAATGTCGTTTCAACCGAACCAAAACTATTCTTACGCTTTATGTGAAATTTATATAAATAATTTGGAAAATTGGTTACGTTTTATAAAAAGTTAGTATCCAAATTTTAAATTATTTTTTGACTATTTACGCAATTGAAATAATCGCGGTAAGTAGCTAGTTTTCTTCAACTATTTCAGTCTATAACTCCGAACCAAATTTATATTCAGTTCAAAAATAGATACCCTCGTATATACGTTTACAGAACTTTGATATTTTAACGTTATGTATAAAGTTACTAACGTATCTTCAACGTTAGGTCAATATATACTATAATGCAATTAACTGATTACTTTAATATTAGTTAACAACGGGTCAGTGAATTGTAAAGTTTTGTGACGTTTTGGTGTATATTGTGACGTATAGTAACAAACTGAAAAATGAAAACATCAACTACGTATAAGAATTATTAACGTATTATAGATTGGATTGAATTTAACGGTAATAGCATCCGGTTTCAGTACGGTATGAGGTGCGTGAGGTTAGAAAAAGACAGAGTGTTCTCATCCGGAAAGAAATATTTTGCCGTAATGAAAATTCCAAGCTTTTCATCGACTCCAAAAGTAGCAAATATATTGTATTAAACACGTCTTAAGAATTATGATACACATTTCTGTGGTTAATAAATAAGAAATAGTAAACCTTGAGTTTTAGTTTTATAAAAGTATATTTATTTACTTTTTCTCAATTGCGCAAGATGAATTATGATAAATAACTCATATGCTGGTTATTTATGATATTTTCTGCTTGATTTTTCTGAAAACTTTTGCCAGTATTGCTTGGTTACACTTGTGAAAAGATATATGCTTGCAAAGGTATACGTACTGCGTAGGTAACAGTGATAAAAGTATACTTGAATACTTTAGCATCATTTCGTAAAATTAAGTGCATGATATAGGAGACGGAAAGAAGAATTTATTTCATACATTCATCATTTTCTCATTTGTAAGATTTCTTACAAAAGAGCGCAATACATAAGTGCACAAAATTCAAATAAGAATCAGAAAATAGGTACTTATTCAAATTAAGTTTATCGAGATAAAATGAAATATTTACGTCTATGTGTAGCATAAAATCTACTTATGTTGTTACATAAAAAGATGTTTCTGCCCATTCCCTTTTCCAATATAGTTAATCGCGCTTATTGATGAGTGTTCTCCCCGCTTCTTCTTATATTTGTTAATATATTTAAAAGCTTTCCGTTTAATATAATTTACAACCATTTCTTATGTAAGCCATTGTTAAAATACTACACAAAGCATATCAGGACATGCACATTACCTAACGTCTTTAGATAAAAATGTGTTTATAGAAGTGATGCACATTTACATACATTAGAAAAAAACGCATGTAGCATTTCTATAATGGAGAAGACACTATTGAATTACTTCTTTTCATAAACCATGTCATCTACAAATTCTAAGAGCAATTCACTGCAACGTGATTCTATAGAAGATGCTAAGTTCGCATAACTTAGTCTATTATTATTATTTGAATTCATAATCTCGACATTTTCGAAATTCCGACATTGACGGACGCTCGCTCGATTTAAAACGTATATATGATGTATCTATCTGCTAAAGGTGAAGTAAGTCGAAGGGGATGGTTGGAGAAGTGGTATGTCTGTTGCAGACGTGTTCGTTAATGGTATTGTCAGAATGCAGTGAAGAATAAATTTTACGTCAGTAGCCGTAATGTGACGTCATTATAAATATTTATAAACAGTATTATAATATACGTTTATCCTGTTTGTATTAATTTAAATTTTCTAAGAGTTAAAGAATGTTAAATTTATTAGATGTGTAGCTATTTTTGTGCTACAAAGAAATGAACATGTACATCGTTATTTTGTGTTATTATTTATATATATATATAAGAGAGCATTACTTCCGATCATTATTTTGCCAAAGAGCGCCGGAGTTGCAGATTACCGTAAAAACTATCCCTATCCCAACAAAACGACACTATCAATACATGTTGCTTCAGGGCGTATATGGAACATGTATCTGATTAACCAAATAGTATGATTCTTTAAAAATGTTAACTTAGATTTTTTTAAAAGCTACCACAAGAGTAAGGAATAACAATCTTGTGGTCACATACCAATTGTTAATAATTTTAAATTTTTTACTCAACGAGTAGTATATCACTACTTGTAGCATAATAAATATATGCCATAATTGTAAATGTTTCTTGTCTGTTTGGCTAGGTTTGGAGTGGCGCGGCAGCGTTAGCATGTGGTAACATTGCCGGCGTGTTCACACACTATCCCCGGGAGGTAGCTCAGCGTCGTGCTTTTCTCGAGACTCGGCAATGTATCGAAGCCAGGCTCACCACACAACGAGAAAATCAAAAGCAGGTGAGATTTATGTAATATTAAATAATGTATACTAAAAATAACGTCACAAACAGCTATTGAAACAATTGATAAAAACTACTCTTATTTATCATCTTTGCGGCTACACAATTTGTATGAAACACACTCAGCTAAATAGCGGAGAAGTAATAACGTTTCTATAAAAAAAAAATTATAGAATTACTCTATAGGAATTTTTTTGTACGCATGAAAAACATTTTAATAGAAATACACATTTCGTGTCCCAGAATCAATTCTGGATATTCTATAACGTCGTTCTGTGTATGTGTGTTTGTACAATTGCAGATGGATTGTAATTGATTTGTAAGCCTCTGAAATGAAAGTATTTTGTAGCGTTTTCATTTTTCTTATTGGTGTAACTGTGAAAGTAGCTTTTAAGCATCTTGCAATAATGAAAAGTCATTTTATTTTCGAGCAGTTGATGCGGTAGCACGTACCACAATTTAGTTACGTTATTCCCTTTTGTATACACTGTCACGTTTTCTTTGGTGTATATATTATTTCACCCAAAACACATTGTTCATTTGAACAGAAATTTGCACGATTTGCATTTGCGGAAATTCTGATATGTCAGAAAATAAATACATGTATACTAAATAGACAACAGCACGTAGCATCAATAATGCATTCTAACACTAGTTAGAATCTTGATTTATGCAATGAAATATATTGAAATTTTAAAAATATACAGAATTACGGAAATCCGCAGAAATGTAACATAAGACACATATAGGCTGTGCATTTTCTTAACTTTAAGTTTGAGGGTGCGCTGTGTGCGAATGTGTGTGGAACTATGCAAACACTTTAAGGAAGGATCCAAGTGACCACTTAGTCTAATGAAACATCATATAATTCTATTAGGAAGTTAGATGGTAACGTGGTAAATGATACGAAAGACAATTATAGAGTTCAATTGTTTAGTTTCATCATTGCGAACCCTGATAGAGGATAAGACGTGTCTTAGTAGACAGTTATTTGTCCCAAAATTATATACTTTTTTTGTTATTCGTTTTGAATTTGTCGATCTTGGCATAAACACGAAAACAAATTTAATTGAATCAAATAAAATGTGTATAAATACGTTATTTGTTATAAAAATATTGTATCGCGTCCAAAATAATTATTAAAAATAAAATTTTGCATTAATATCTTTACAGAATCTTTATAGCTATTGTATTAAAAAATATTGATTGAACATAAATTCCATACAAAATTCGTAAGTAAACTAATTGGTGAAATCTCCATATAGATAAAGTAAATATTTGTTTTTATTATAAAGTCAAAAACGCAAATTTGATTTAAGCTATTTAAAATTGTTTTGCCAGACTTTATATAAACAAATCCCAATTCCCATATAGTGAAAGGTGGTAAAAAAAAATCTAACTTAATGGCTGATCTGAAATTCAAATCGATTTCTCTGCGGTTGTACTACGTATTAGACTAGCAATCTAAGCAGCAGACACAATACATTTTCTTTAAGGCGTCGTAATATAATTGAGAATCTATTTGTGTTTTCTCGTTTAACAGACATTTATTTTACGAATTTTCTTTGAAGTTCTACTGTGTGAGTGTTTAATTCTAAAAGCCACTTGTTAAACATTTCGCAAAAACTTTAAATTGGATATCATTGCTACTTTTATATTTCAGTTCTCAGTATAAATATATTTCTCATATAACTTGTATTCGTGGAAGTATAAATATTATTATAGAATTTTTATCTAAAACATTCTTTACATTTCTTTTTTTACAAGAAGCTTATAAGTGATTATTTTTGCGTTTGTCCTGCTACGAACTACAATTCGACGTTTGCGCATTTGTGTGTTTTTAGTAACTATAAAACACAAATAACGTCTGAGTAGCCGTTTGCTAGTTTGTCATAATATAAATTGTCATTCTTTTCAGGCGACATATGGAACATTCCATAAAATACCCTAGAAGGATAATATTACGAGTTCTGCAAACTTTCTTTGTAGTATTGTAAAATAGCCAATAATATGAAACTCTATATATTATATATATAATATTTGCTACATATAATAGTCATACGCTGATCTAATAAGAAACCTTTCTCCGTGTGACATTTAAGATAGTATGTACGTAGATTTTTCTTTATCATGCTTATGTGTCAACAGGAGCGGCTGTTATTGTCAGTATTACCGCGACACGTTGCTATGGAAATGAAAGATGACATTGCCGGCAAACCAAGAGAGGCACAGTTCCACAAGATCTACATACAAAAGCATGAAAATGTCAGGTAAATATCAAATATCGTAAAACGAAGACAAATGTGATAGACGCTTTAACTAAAGATAAATAAATTACTATTATTGAAAATTGGTTCTACAAAATGCAAACTTGTTCTACATATTTAATGAATTTTTTAATTTATATTAAATTACTGTTGAGGTACACCAGTGTAATTATTCATTGTAACTTCAAAGCTTAATCTCTCTGCAGGATTTATTTCCATGCATCTAACGCATAAGAGGAATGTTACTAGCATTTCCACAAACATGTTACAATGGTAACGAAACTCGAACAAGCAACTGGAGGAGTCTATTATGGTAAACAACACTAATTGAAGTACACCATAAACACTACATAACCGAAATACTATTTATAAACATACATACATACATAACATACTGCTACACATTTAGCATCAGTTTGCGAAATATACAATCAGAAACAAAAACCGATGTTGACAGAATAAACAATGTTTAAATTGATTCAATTTCAGTTATTTTGATTTTATTTCCAGCAACTTTTCAAAGAAACTTAAATCAAAATAAATTACGCTAATTTAAAAAATATCTACTCTTTAAAGTACGTTCGCTCTTCTGTTCTGTAAATAAATATATATATATATATATATATATATATATATATATAGTATATATATATATATATATATATATATATATATATATATATATATATATATATACTTATACTTCTTTAGTTCTGAAAATTTATATGTTTTCTGCCGTAATTTAAAATCCATGTTTAGTACTTTCATATATATGGGTAAGGCAAGAAATGAAAATAAATCATAAATACAATGACTTAATGCGAAAACAAGTTACAAAAAATTATTTCAATGTGCATGCAAGAGTTACTAGTATAATAAGGCTCAAAATACTTGTTATGGTAATGATTGTGTGACTTGTTATCCCTTACATATGAAATATGAAAGTATCTTCTTATTTCCATGGGAGAAAAATGTTTATAAATAGTTTGGTAATAATTATTTGATGCCAAAGCCAGCGATTAAATGTCAAAATGACGAAATCACTGCAAAAAACGTCGCATTTTTGTAAATGTGCGCTTTTCAGCGTTTGCAAGTGCTTTTCCTTGCTCTGTGATATATTCCGGATGCGTGTAGTATTTTATGGATTTCCTCTCATATTAATAAATATGTCTATGCATATGCAACCCGTTGTACTTTTGTATTTCATATCAAATGACAAAGTAAAGTTAGCTGCAGTTATAAACTCCGATATAGAGCTTTACAATCAAATTTCATTGTGGTTGAATAATGAGACAACTCTTCTTTCTGGATTCAAAAGTTTTAGACGGATAATGAGATACCTCATATTTCTACACTTAAAGTGTTACTTCGCTTTCTTTTTAAGACTTTATATCTTGTATAAAACTAATTTCGGCGACTGTACACGGACTTGCTTGCCTTACGGGGCTATGAACACTGTCGTCATCAAGGGGTAACACATCCTGAGGCAAGGGCCCATTACGACAGTTCAAAGGATTCTCGCAGCCTATCACACTATTTCCGTCTACGACTTAATTTATAAGGACAACATATGAGATACATATACGCATACGTTATTTTGACACAACTCCGCATGTGCTTGTGCTTGAACTGAGCTTCCTAATAATATTATTAACTAATGGTTTTCTTTTGATTAGTCAACAACATAGAAATTTAATTTACCAAATAGGATTGGAGGAAGAAATATTCGTTTCCATTTCAAAAATAGAATTTATAATATTTTATACATGAATTTATTCTAAGTATATTTCAATAATTTTAACAACTTGTGCATAAATGAATTTATGAGTATAAAATAGAGTGTAAAAAATATTCTAATTTTAACCACAAACCAATGAACCATGAAAACTAATCAGACGTGTTATTCCGTAAATATGAAAACGATGTGTACTTATACTCATAAAATTTGTTTTTCTTGTTTACAGTATACTGTTTGCGGATATTTGCGGATTTACAAGCTTGTCAGCTCAATGCACAGCTGAAGAATTAGTCCGGCTGCTCAATGAACTGTTTGCAAGGCAAGTACAAATATAGTCCAAATGTTAATGTCTTCGTACAGAAATATATTCTATCATTTTGCTGTAAATTTCCACGCATATGGATATCGTATGTTGATTTAGGACTGATGATATATCTTTGGCTCTAGTGTTGTGAAAAGATTCTGCGTAATATGAATCTTTTGTTATGCAAATACTGTATTGTATCTGACTTGAATATAATGATATAGTTTTCGATCATTTTTCACACGACTGGTTTCCAAAATATATTTTTTATTTTCTGTCGATTATTTTCGATTTAACTACATACGGTTAGCACTATATATTTAAAAATAGCTGCTAAAAAATATATATATAAATATTGCACTCTTTTAATGAATGCTGGTGTTTTTAATTTTAATTAATCTAATATGAAATGAACTTCTCAAGCCTCCGGTGGAATAGAAATGCGCACCATATAATAAAGTTAACAATATTATTTATAATTCTAAACTAATTATGATATATTCTTTGGTAGATTCGATAGACTAGCCTCCGAACATCATTGTCTGCGAATCAAGTTACTTGGTGACTGTTACTATTGTGTTTCCGGTCTACCAGAATCGCGACCCGATCATGCGCAGTGTTGCGTCGAGATGGGCTTAGATATGATTGATGCTATCGCGTAAGTAAAATATACTATTATTATCTTTGTAAAAATTTAATTATTAAATGAAAATTAAATGTAAACTAACATTTTAATACATGCGCAGAATAGTTGTACTTCCTCCTGTAACATATCTACTTTAATAGAACAAAACAAAAATTAAGTTCTGGCTAATGAGCGAATTGCTGCGCAAATTAAAATGCAAAAAATATATGCTTCATAATCTAACTATCGCATCTTGCATGTGGAAAGAAATGTATTAATTTTATCTCTATATTTGCCTAAATAATTAAAAAACATGAGTGTACGGATGATGGTATAAATGAGTATGATAAAGTATTATATGGTGGAAGTAGCCAACAAAAAAATCTGATCAAGTTTATATATGAACGTATTGTCATTTTCTCAGAATTCACATTCTGGTGACTACGTTTTTGAACGTATTTTAATGATTTAAAGTAATGCAATTTAAAGTTTTCGAACTTAAATTAACAATATTTCTAAATGTATCAGTTTTTCTAATGAGTCTTGTAACAAATGGTCCTTCCAACCGGGTAAATTGTACACATTCTTAACTAAATAATCTGTAAATATTTTATTCAACGCAGGCTATATAAGTTAACTGAAAATTTGACAATGAATGTCTTGTTTTTTATAGACTGGTACGTGAAGTAATGGCTGTGAATGTAAACATGCGAGTGGGTATTCATACTGGGCGAGTGCATTGCGGTGTGCTCGGTCTTAGAAAATGGCAATTCGATGTCTGGTCGAATGACGTCACACTGGCAAATTATATGGAAAGTGGTGGTATACCCGGGTAAGTCAATGAGGCATGGAAACTACAAGAGCATGAAATGTAATGTCTATTTAGCATAATATTTATAGGAAAACTATAAGAAAAGTGGTCTAAAAACCACAATGAAATTATAATTAATTCAGCTTGAAACACAATTGTTCCTTTGCTTCTCATTACGTTGAAGTTTTTGTTCATAACTCAATTCGCAACTCAGAAACCAAAATCACTCTCTGCTCTAATTTCTCATGTATATTGTTCTTGGTTTACCGACATGCTTTGTTTATGATCAAAGTTTTACTGCAAAAGCGTTTCAATGTTCTTACAGTTGTTCATAATATTGTAGAACTAGATAATTATAGTCCTATTGTGTCATTGTCATTTTGCACGCTTTTGGGCTAAGATATTTATATCTACAGAAAATGAATAATGGTTTTGTCATCATTAATACATTTAAAACAATTATTTGAGACATTTCGACAGTCCATAATTTATAAATAGAAATTTACATGCTTATACATTGAGATAATTATGTATATGCATAAAATATCTTCAGACAACCGTACAATACAAACGTACATCTACAAATGTAAGACAATACGTCGGATTTTCCTGAACAATTATTTGATAACTTAAACCCATTTAACCTTAAGAGGATTTAAAGTTTAATTGTGTGTTTGGTGTAATAGGAGAGTGCATATTACCAAAGAAACATTAGAATATCTGGATGGTGATTATGAGGTGGAACCTGGCAATGGCGGTGATAGAAATACGTATCTCAAAGATCATAATATTGATACGTACCTCATTGTACCAAGCAGTACATATCGAGCAGAAAGTGTAAGATTATATACTGAATACTGTGATGGTTAATGATTTAGTTAAATAGAAATTAATCTATTTATCTTTACAAAATTCTATCTATGAACAGTAATTTAATTATGTTTGTCGAATAGACCAAAAAGCCACCACAGAACTTCGCAATGAATGGAAACGTATCAAAAGAAATGCGTGTCATGGGTCACGGATCACAGCATGGAAAGCATTCTTCTAAGTAAGAATAAACTTTTATCTCATACCGAAAAAGCACAATCAGAATTACACCAATTTATTTTATTCTTGAAACACAATTTTTTTAAATATCTTGTTAATACGTTTTAAGACATATTAAAATGAAGAACATCCAGTGGTGACGTTAATACATATCTAAATGATGCTATTCAATATCTTATATCAATGTTGTATGTGTCTATCGCCTATAGCATTATAAAAATTTTATATGAAATACAGAATAGCATCAAATATCTTATTGAGATTCTATAACCTACCAAATTCTATAGACACATACAAAATTGTGTAGTCTTTTCAATGATAAAGAATTTAAAGCGCCTGTAGCGCTTATATAGAGTTTAATAATTTTATATAGCTGAAATATGTCTTTCATTGATTTCCTGAAGTTTCTCAAATTAGAATTTGAATAATTTTTTGCTATATCTCCATTTATTTTTGAGCTATGTTACGTTAATTCTTAAATGTGTTGCTTACTTCTCCATGTGCTGTATATGCTATATATCATTTTTTATTTTTACTTTGTTTCCTCTCTTATTTGTTTTACTCATCACTTGCGCACAATTGGGTAAAATCGAAAAGATCCTGTTTAAATTTCTCGTCCAGGCTTGGCTTTGGTGATGCTTTAGAAGACAAGAATCCTGAAGACGAAGTCAACGATTACTTAATGCGTGCCATAGATGCAAGAAGTATAGATCGACTTAGAAGTGAACATTGTAAACCATTTTTACTTACGTTCCGAAATTCTGACATCGAAAGCAAGGTATTTTATTATTTTAAATAACAAGATACCGAATAGAGCAACGTATACGTATTAGTAAAACGAAGTTATAAATGTGAAACTGAAATTGATACGTACTTTTAGTGCATATCCGGTGGTGTAAAGTACTTTTTTTGTCATTTGAAGTTGAGAAGAATACTTTGAATTTAAGTTAATTATAATACAGACAAAAATGAATTTGTTGACGGTATATGCTTTTAGCTAAAGCTGAAAATTGTATTGTGCGAATGGAGTATGAAAGGTGTTGATTTTTTTTTTAACTAAATTAATATTTTAAAATGTTGTCATCTTTGCTATGATGCAGTGCAGAGAAATAGAGTGCCAGAAAACATAGGAAATTCTGTTTGACACGTCATGCTATACTTGGTAGCTTATTTAATATTTTAATATTTCGTTCGTCGTTTCTTTGATGCTTTTAGTATACGAAGGAAAGGGACAGGATGTTGAATTTATATTTCATATCGTCCGTCTTCTGTTTTCTTGCTATTTTCGTTATTCAAATCATTGCATTCGCACCGTAAGTCTAAACATTTTTAAAATAAAAACACAAAGAAAAGTACACAAATATGGATAGATTTCCGAAATAGATTAATTTTATTTCCAAGAACTGGCAACTAATAAGAATTCTCAGAAATTCGGAACAACTCCATATTTGAGTACTTCTTCTTTACACCAATCATGTTCTTCTCAATTTTTTATAGAAATATGATGGCTATTTACTGTGTGATACCTGCAGCATTAATTATTATTTTTATCACTGGACTCGTATCATCCGAAAATGTCAAAGTAAGTTGAAAAACTCGGTTCTACATCAAGCAAGTTTCTTTTTGTGATATTTTTATATAGAAAGCCAGTATAAAACTACGAGCAATCTCAAGATTAGTTCATCAAAACCGAAACATTGCACAGTCTTTGGCATTCGTAGTTGTAACGTGTATTTACACTATGTCACTAATTCCAGTGGTTTGTATTTGAATTTTGATATATGTAACCAGCCAGTTGAAATATTAATTTTAAGCTTTGTGGTCTAGTTATCATTAGATGAGGAAACAAGATGCGTCAACAATACTTTGTATAGTAGAAACAGGAGTTTGGAATATTTGGAAAATGCTCATTCGTGTAGGCCTACCATTATTTCCGATGTAAGTTCTAAATGTATTTATTTAATACTAATAATATGCATTTGGCATATACCTATATAACTTACAAAACTATTGCGCAAATAATATAACAATAAATGGAATTAAACTTGCGGTAAAAGAGCCAGCGTAAATATTCGTCCTTTTGTAGATATTAATTTAATGATTTTAATTCAAAACAAAAATAATTGCTATTAGTTATATTTAAAATTTAAATTCATCGAAATGGAAAATGTTGATAGATTCGTTTTTAATTACAGTTTATAGCTAACAGAAAATCAATATTTAGTTATTTATAAGCAAAAGTTTGCTGATACAATTTTTTGTGTGTACGCGCTTTAATGCCAAGTGACATTTTAGTTTAAACGTTAACACTGCGGTTGACATTTTAACATATATTGGAATGACAAGCCGTCAACGCGATTATCGTATCCTGTTTAGCATTGAATTGTCTCCTACCAAGTCTTGCAAGCAATTAGTCTTT
The DNA here is from genome assembly GCA_018344505.1 of Nebria ingens riversi. NCBI lineage: Eukaryota > Metazoa > Arthropoda > Insecta > Coleoptera > Carabidae > Nebria > Nebria ingens. The sequence continues at coordinate 313,648 of JADQWA010000060.1, read as the reverse complement.
GTTATACTCGGAACTAACTACATAATTTACGTTTATAACATATTCTACTCTAGAATTCTCAATATAGGATTTAAATTAGCTGGAAACGTAAATCATCTACCAAAGTTTGTTTATTTTACTGGTTGTATTATTAGAGTGGTTGTCTTTCAAAGTCATTCTTCTTCCAAAAACATTCTTTTGTTTTTTAATATATACGTAAAAAACACGTTCCTTTGCAGTATCTCTTATTACTTATAATGATATCAATGATATCTTGCGCTGTATATCAGATACTCATATCGATGTTAAAGATGGCGATTTTCATTTGTGCTTTTGCAACATACCTCAGTATATCTGTGATCTATCAAAATTTAACGGACAAAATACTCAATCATTTGCCAGAGTAAGAAGAAATACAAGAATATTGTAGAGGGGTTTTTTTGCTAGTTAACAATCCAATGTTTGTATTCTCAAAATTGGTCTATTGCCTACATTAGAACATGTCAAAAACGCGCATATGGAATTAATTGAAAACATAATTGTTATGGATCACATATTTTTGGGAATATTAAAGACGGAATTGTTCACTTATAAAAAATCGCTTTTATGTTTGTTTAGAATTGTTTATTGTGTTTAATATATTTGTATTGTTTAGGCTTGGTTATTCAGATACACTTTCAGCCAAATACATAAACGTAGTAATTTTAGTTGGGTTCGTTACAGCTCTTGTAATTCATAGTCAACAAACTGAGGCTACATACAGATTAGATTTTGTTTGGAAATTACAGGCTACAGGTAAAAAACCTAAGAAACTTCAGACAGTTTTGTGAAAGTAATAAATTTATTTAAAAATAGATGAAAAAGAAGAAATGGAACATTTAGAGGCGTATAACCGTAAACTTTTAGCAAATATTCTCCCTGTTCACGTTGCAGAACATTTTCTGTGCAGTGATAAAAATGGGGACGTAAGCTGAAATTAACTTAGCAATCTAATTGTAACTGTTAAATAAATCTTTTTCTTTATGTGTAGGAACTTTACCATGAGCAATGCGATTCAGTTTGTATTATATTTGCTTCAATACCGAATTTTTCGGAATTCTACGTTGAATTGGAGGGAAATAATGAAGGTGTCGAGTGTCTTCGGTTATTGAACGAAATCATTGCAGATTTCGATGAAATTCTCGCCGAGGATCAGTTTAGATACATCGAAAAAATCAAGTCTACCGGTGCTACATACATGGCAGCTTCCGGTGAGTAGAAATATATTTTACTATTTAAATTTAGGAATGTATTTATAATAAAAAATTGGTTCATGGAATTTATAAAATAATCAAAATGTATATTGATGAAATCATATAACAAACAAATCACGCATGTTATGTGATTTCTGTATATTTGTTCATTTACATTATAAAACATACGCTGTAATTTGCGAAGTATATTTTCATTTTCGCATAGTCTATTGATTTTCTAATAGATTTTCTCTCGGCATTCGAATACATTCAAAAACTAGGCTAATCCAATGTAATTTACGTCAAACACAAAGTTTATAAGTTTCAAAACATGAATATGCAATGTGTTTAATAAATATAATAATCCATAATAGTTTAATAGTGTATGCAAATTCGTTAATCGATATATAAATTAATTAAACGTGTTTATTTTTATGCACGAGTGCGCACAAAGTATAAAGTTATTTAAATAACGAAAAAAATATATCTCGTCTACGGATAAAAAAATACATATCGATATTATGTAGTTGTTATTTGTCTATGTTAGGTTTGACACAAAGTACATGTGATCAGAAAGGCTTCAGGCATGTTTCGGCAATGGCCGATTACGCGTTACGTATTCGTGAACAACTAGCAGTCGTAAACGAGCACTCATTTAACAACTTCCGCATCCGTATTGGCATAAATATTGGGCCGGTAGTTGCTGGTGTAATCGGCGCGAGAAAACCACAATACGATATATGGGGCAATGCGGTAAACGTGGCAAGCCGTATGGATTCAACGGGAGTTCTCGATAAGATTCAGGTAACAATAACTCAACGACATTTTCTAAATATTTCAATTTATCATTGAAGATTAATATTGAAACTAATTCAAGTGTTGCTTAATTCAAAATGGTTGTAGCCTGTATACTCGGAAGCTAGCTATATTTATTCTAGTGAAGTAGTTTTGAAAACAGTAGGATTTGTTGTAGGTAACTCAAGAGGTATACCAAATCCTACACGCTCGCGGTTATCCTTTAACATGTCGTGGTACAATAGAAGTGAAAGGTAAAGGTAATATGGTCACATATTTCTTGAACGGTTTCGCTAACAAACCACCGATGAACATAACCATTAATCCGCTTGGCAACGGTAATTTACCAGCAACCGGAACATCTAGCGGTAACGCTAGTATAGCCAACACACCTATATCTGAAGAAAAAGTGATAATAGCATCTAGTCAAACTGCACTCGAGACGATCAGTGAGAAAAATTAAACAAATCAAGTTACCATTAGGATTATTTGTCATATTTAAAAAGAAAAACATTTTTGACGAAAATGTATTTTGTTATTACGTATTTTTATATGTTTACGATTATTATTTTGTTTTTATGATGAAAAATATAACTTTTACGAATCAAATTTATGTTTTTTTTTGTACATAATTATTACTGTATATTAAATGTTATTTGTACATAATTGCTAGTTTATTATTACTTGCGTATGTATGTGTATGTGTAGAATAAAAAGAAATATGTGATTTTAGTATGTTATTTACTGAACAATTAGCTTAGCAAATAGATGTATGCAGTAATGTAACGTAGCTTATGATTCCAACTATTACTAGGCGCTATGTGTGTCGTTTTTAAAAATAACAAAATACTAAATTTGTTAATACTTTTAAATTCAAATTCTCTTATGAAATTACCATTAATATTCGTTGAATTAGTTCCATAAAACTTAGTATACGAGACAAATATTGCATAATATTTTCTATAAATCCTAACAAGTATTAATAAATTTAGAAAATTATAGTCAAATCAAAATGTATATAATTATTGTTAATATTTGTAAAACTGTTCTATTGCTCCATTTTTTCGAATAACATATACTGTACTAACACTGAGAAATTATTTATTTAAGTAAATTAAATATATATACCTACACTGTAAAAATATTGCAAACAAGAGAAATAGCATTCTGAATTAAATTTATATTTTAAACTGTTTTTTAAGGTATATTCTGTAAGTTTTTCGTTAAAACTGAACTTTCAGGTCACCACATAGATATAAAGCCTTACTATAAACACTTAACTAATAAGCTGGCTAGTCAACTACACAAAATACACCTAAATAATTGTTATTATTGCTTTTTGTGCATCATCATATTTCTCAGCAAAAATGTAGTGTTGATTATTTATTTTAAATTGTTATAAAAGTAAATGTTTTATACTATAACGCAAATATCAGGCAACATCTCTACTTGACTTTGATCATATGTCAAATGTCATATTATTTAGATCTAATTTTGGAAAACAAAAATAAAATTTCAAACCAATGTCATCGTAACACAATACATAATACGCATTGCCTCATTACCTTACACATGCTCAGTTATTTCAACGTAGTTTTATATGCATTTATTTGCATCTATTTCAGTCTTCAATGTAACTATCTTCTTATAAATAAACATACAAATAATTGTATTTTGAAAAAACTATACTACGCTGTTAGACAATACTTATGGGTACACTATAAGACATATTTACCGAACTACCAAAATTGATTTATACCAAATAAATGATTTCCTCATTGTTAGTGCATATATTGCTAAATTGTCTACCAAATAACTTTATATAATAGGTAAACCAACGAGCAACCGTCAATTCATTTAATAAATATAATTCATACGTAAGCAACTTAGTTAATTAATTATTTATTATCTCATGACAATCTGTACATGTTATCAACCGACCTTGTTCAATTGTTATATTAATAACAATCGTATCTGATTATAAACCCTAGCAACAATTATGTTTTATATAAAAAAAGCTTTCCCCTAAAAAGATACAGTTATAATCTCAAATTAAAAAGTTATACTGTTCTAAAAAGTCAATATTGAAATGATAAATATTGCAAAAACAAATGTTCATTGTATCTAATAACTTTGATTTATTAGTAACAATTTAAAATACTAATTGCCATATAAGATATTCGATCTGTTGTATATATAATTTCAAAAATATAATTATTGGTCAGCTGTACATAAGGGACCATTATATAAACCAGATAATTTTTGGTCTTAAATTAAATATATAAAGGTGAGATCTGTTTTAATCAAAAATGTGTTGTATGCGATTTATGCCTGGTTTCTAGAAGGAGTTAAGTTTATTATCAAGAGCTTAGAAAATTAAATAAATGTGTAGAGTAATTTTGGTTTAACATCTTCTTTGAGAAACTAGGTATTAAAGGCCTAATATTTTTTTAAAATGAATTTCTATTTTCATATCCCTAAATAGATGTAGTTTCTCTGAAAAATCTTTAAAAATATGTGCGTGAAAACTATAGCTAAATGTGGTATAGCTTTGAAGAATTGTTAGAAATATAATATATAATAGTTGAATGTTAAAATTTCAAATGAATTTATGATATTTATAAAAATATGCTTGAAAATATATTTTTTAAATGTCGCCTCCACAAATCAGATAAACTCCAAATCGTATTTACATACATTTAAAATTTTATATATATATATATATATATATATATATATATATATATATATATATATATATATATATTTCCTTTGTCTAGGCACGTGTTAGCTTTATTTACATATTAAATCCTACTTAAGATCAGAAATGTAATCTTTCTTGCATATTAAATCAAATCCATGTAGAAATATTTACTTTTGTTATGTAAAATTAAGATTATATATTGACTATTGTGCATAATTCTAAAACCATATTAGAAATAATGTCAAATGGATTGTGATATATGACATTAACAATTATGTATTTTGCTGTTGTATAATGCAAATAAAATAATTATACAAAAACGCATATTTTATTTATAAAAATAATAATTGTTTAATTTAAAAGTATATATTTTAACAGCGAAATATAATTAAGATTTTTTTTATAAACGCGCCATCATCAATCCCGATGAATCGCAAATAGAAATGCAATATGAGAAGACAATTGATTATTAAATTTCTGCAATTTAATAGTAGATTTGGATATAAGCAAATAAATAAATTAAAAGTTTCTAATTGACTCATACAATAAAATATACTTGTCACACTTAAAAAAGTTTTTAATAAATATAATAATAGCAGTAAGTTAGTTTTCTCATATGTATATTATGTATCATGTAAATAATAGATAAGTATACCCGGAATTTAACAAAAAAAAACAACATGTAATAATATATGAAGATAATATAGTAGAAAAAAAGTATAAGCATTTATGTTTATATAGTAGGAGGTAGTAAAATTGCTTATGAAAATATTTGCATATAAGTGGTTTACAATTTGCGCTCAAATAACCCCACCAACATCGAATAATATATTTACGCACAGGAAATTTTATGCTTCGTCAAGCGATTAGATTGTTCGAACAACAGATTTTTAAATGAAGAATTTGTAGTAAATACAGTATAATGTTCTCATTAGTACTAGTTAGAACATATTTCATTCAATAATTACTCAGTGTTATATAAGTTTACTAAAAAATGTTCTGTGTTAATCGAAATGTTTTACTTAACTAACTGTTAAGCATTGTGTAAGTTGAAATTTAAATTAAAAATAATAGAAGATATAGAATGACCTTTTGATAAGCAATAATGGTTGTATATAATATCTGAAAATTATTCAGGTTTTTAATATTTTTGTTACATACTAAATATTTACTCGAAATATTACTTGTGATCATTTCAAGAGTACTTAAAAATCATGCAAATTCGAAGGTTAATTCATTTTGAATTGATTGTTTTGAATTAAAAAATTTTAAACGATACTATATCTAAACATCCAGCTACCGATATCTTGGCAAATAATCGCGTGCATAACCTACAAGTAATAATCGCTAAAAGACGAAATATATATATTTTTATCTAATATTAAATATCAATAAACCACAATGTGTTAACTTAAGATAATAAATATTTTTTTGGTTTATTGTTTTAGTTATTCTATTTAAGTTTTAATTCATAAAGTGTTAAAATGATGGAAACCGACTCTGAAGAATCCGTAAGTATAATAGAATCAATTTCATGAATGGTTTTGAAGCTAATCAATATTAAATTGTTTATTTTCATTGTTAATTTATGTTTGAGTAAAGCATGGCATAACGCGAGTTACAAATAGAACATGTAGCTCCATCTCAACTAAAATAAACCACTCATATAATATTGAGCGCGAGACATTTCTTATTTTTGAATTATTGCAGTTTCAACCATCGCACCGTCGCAAAATAATGTATTATTTACAATTAGTAACGGTTGAACCAACCATGTTTCTTTATATGATGGCTTTTATGTTAACAACTGTAATTGAACAAGCATTCTTTGTTAATAAAGCATGTTTAGTCAATCATGGTTACAATACAACAATCTGTGATAATATTAATAAAAAAGAATATAAAGAATATCACGAAAATGTGCAGGTACTAACATAAAAAATTGATGCGTACTTAGCTTTATTTAATTTCTATTTTTGTAAAGGTAACTGTTTCCGAATTTCATCAATGGAATGATATTGCTGGTCATATTATACCGATAATGCTTGCGTTTTTTATGGGTGCTTGGTCTGATAGACGCGGTAGAAAATTACCATTATTATTAGGAATTATAGGAAAATTTTATTATTCGTCTATGATTATAGTTAATGCATTAAATGGTATTTATTGTTATTATTGAATGTTGATAACAACATCATTATATAAATATTTCTTTCTAAATGTAGCGTCGTGGCCTGTAGAATATATTATTTACACTGCAACATTCCCAAGTGCGTTAACTGGCGCAGATGTAGCAATTTTCGCAGCAGCTTTTAGTTATATTTCCGATGTTAGCACTCCGGAAAACCGTACTATTCGCGTTACAATATTAGATGTTGTTTATTTATCAACAATGCCGACTGGAATAGCACTCGGTAAATTAATTACTATAGCTACAGTTCTACACTGTAAAAATCAGAACAGTAAAGTAATATAGATTTGTGCATAATAGTTTTCTAATATATAATTATTTCATTTAAGGTTCGTACTTATTTAGCAAAGTAACACATAGATCTTATGCAATTATGTTTACGATAAACGCAAGTTTATTATTTTTAAGTATATTATACACATTTATTCATTTGAAATGGAGAACGAATGATAGACAACGACCGTGGAAAGAATCCGATAATATGTTAACCGACTTTTTCGATCGAGATCACGTTGTACAGTCAGTTAAAATTTTAATTAAACCTAGACCAAAACGTCGCCGTTTATTTCTATTACTTTTTATTATGACAATGGCGCTCTACACTTTCCAAAGAGGTGATTTTCTAAACGAGGAAAAAGTATATGCTTATGTTTAAAAATGTATTTGATTTTATTTTTAATTTAGATGAAAAACCAATGGCGTACTTATATTTAACATCTATGTTTGAATGGTCTCCTGAAGATTTTAGTGCATACAAGACTTTTCAATCGACATTTCAAGTTGTGGCTATGTTATTGGGTATTCCGCTAATGAGTAAATTGTTACATTGGCCGGATACTGTTATTATTATGGTAGGAGCTATTGCACATGCAGCTGCAAGAGTAGTTTTTGCACTAGCTCCAGAACCGTGGTGGTTCTTTATAGGTATTCTATTCATAAAGAAGCTTTAATGAGTTATTTCGCTAACAAATTATGTTTTTATTTGCTTAGGGGGAGCATTCTCTGGGTTAGGACCTGTTGTAGCACCTGCTTTACGTTCTCTAGTTTCCAAAATTATTCCAGTAACAGAACGAGGTATAATTCTTCATTTTAATATATACAATTTTATTGAAGACACGAGACAATTCATATTTTGGACAGCCCATGATTAAAATTGGTCGTGTAATAAAAGATTTATAGCAAAACACTTACATATATGTAGAGATGTAACGAATAGTTTAACCGGCTCATGAAACAAGAGCACAGGACACCAATACACACACTCACGCACACAAATTACCGAAAAGTCTATAAAATTCAATAGTTTTATGTAAAAAACACCGATTTACAAGCAATCACGCACAAACTCAACTCACTACTGACTAAAATTTGTATTAAAAGTTAAAACATGCTTACATAATCTCATCAAGATTCGTTCGAACTTGTTGGGCATATACATGTTTATATACTTTAACTTTTTCATCCAGTGACGTACAATATTATATTTGCAATACATTTTCTATGGAAATCAACTATACCAAAAGTTTTTCTATTATATTTTTTTATTGTCTAGATGAAATTCCGTTAAACTGAAACTTGGACAGTATTAAAAATATTTATTATAAATGCAAAACGTATTATAAATAATTACCTTTATTTGTTTAGGAAAAGTATTTTCGTTACTTTCCGTTGCGGATAATGCCATTCCTTTAGTATCTGGCGTATTATATACTCAAGTTTTTAATCATACAATAAAAACGCAACCAAATGCGATTTTTTATCTGACAATGTCAACACAGATTGCAGTATTCATTCTCATAACGTAAGTATATATTTTGTTAAGGGTTGAAAGGATGTATATTTAAAATTGTTTTCAACAGTATCGTTCATTTTTCTGCTCAAGAAGGATCTTTATATCCGGACGACACAGAAAGAGAGACACTAGAAAAACAAGATAATACGGATTAGTAAATTGAGAAACATATTGTTTTATATCATTTTTTATTTATGTAGATAAAAATAATAATAAATAGTATGTTAACAAGAATATCTACAACCCAGTAAACAAAAAAGAAAATTATTAGAAGTGCGTATATATAGACAGTCATACATCAAAACTGAGATTGTCAAAACGTAATTTTGAAAATTATCTATATAAAAAAATACATATCACAAACACGGAAAACCATTATGTAGTGTAAAAATAAAATATATATTTTTGCTTTTAATATATATATCATTCTCTTATTGTTCATTTAAAATTCTCTTAGATTATTTTGGAATTTATTAAATGGCAGTGAATTTTAACTTATGTTATTTGTAGAAGAATAATAATATATATATACTCAAAATTAAGATCAGGTATAGACATACAAGAGAGTCAACCAATTTACAATACATTTTACCCTATACATTATTTTAATTGTCAATATTATGACTAGATAATATCATATAATTATTAATTGTTGTTAGGCGATAAAGATTTGTTGTTATAAAAATATGTGGAATTAATTCTTAGACGAGAATGGACGTTTTTACAAAAATATCATTATTTTTTTTGAAAATAATGAATGTCATTTATAGTAATCGCACTTACTATTACCTGATTAGCTTTTTGTTAGTTTAGTATAAGATACGATTTTAAAAATATACAGAATATATAAAAGTATTGCTATATAATTGTACAATCATGGAAACATTTAGATCACTGCTGTTTGCAGCCATCTTTTGCTCTTCTTTTTTGCTTCTTCTCTAAAGAAGCAGTTCGGCGTTGACCCTGAATTGGCATATAAGGAGGAACTGGACTCAGTTCATCCTCAGATAATTCTACAACCAAAATTAAATCATTTTTAAATAAAGAAAACTCGTCGTATTTCTTATCTTATATTGTTTGATTGCGAACTTTACCTGGTGGTGGAAGCGAAATTGCTGGACTAGTAGTCGAACTGGTCGTACTTGTTGATAACGTCGAAGTATCCTGACTACTAGATGGAGTGTGAGATGATAGATTTCTTCTCGTATAAGTCGGATCAATAGCCATCGCAATATTTGTATGAAAACTACTTTCGGATTGACCTGCTTCACACACTTCGATTGAATCTGGATCAAGTCTACCAACAAATAATTCATTTAAAAGCTCAAGACTATTCTGTGATTCATCTAAACATATGGGAATAGCTCATTAAAAATCGACAAATTTTCACCTTGGTTTAACAACAGATTTTGTAATTGGCGACTTCAAATCTAATTGGGTGGGTCGAACAGCCGGTATGACCGCATCCGGTTGTGGTAGCCCCGAAGTCCCGACAAATCCATGAGTTGACACTGAGGCGCCGCCAAGCAGATAACCACCAGCACCATTCATTGCACGAATCTCAGATTTGTGGTGATTGGGACTGTAACCGCTAAGTCGCGATTCATAATTTTTTTGTGGCGAGTAATTCTGTTTCAAATTGTGATCGTAGACTGTTTTAGGCGGCAGTACATCTACAGGATAACTGTAATTTGCATCGTCGTCATGGCTGTGATGACTTTCTTGTATTTTATAACTTTGTAGTATATGCTGTGGTGTTATATGAGTAGTGGGATGATATGAACATTCTGGATGTTGTAGCAAGTCAATGGGATTTGAGTAAGAATCGTCAGGGAGAATTTGGTCGGAGTTAAGTTCGGTTTGTTGCTTTTTGGCTAAAGCTTTTTGTTTAGCACGTTCTTTGGCTCGACGAACTTTAGCCCTTTCCTAAACGAATCAAATTTATAATTTTGATCAAATTTACACAAAACTCTAATTCCTACCCGTTCTTGTAAGAGTCTCGCTAGTTCTTTATCTTGAGCTTCAATTGCCATCAACCTATCTCGTTGCTGGAGGATCTCTTCCGCTGAAGAACTTTCTTGTTCTTGTAATTTTCGTGCAAGTTCCTATTACACACAATAATTATTATATAATTAAATATATCAAGAACAAGATTCTATTTAAGATATTAAATAGCTACAATTAATAACGACTTAAATCATCAAAAGTATTTAACTTTCTACATAATCCAAACAGATGTTCCAGATTAAATGAAACAATAAGATATCTGTTTTCTCTTGAAGATACATATAATTTTAGTCTATTCAAATCATTATACTTATAAAAATAAATCATATAGACGGCTAAAAATGCACAGAAAGGCTTACATTTATAAATTATAATTATATTAGAAAATATTATAAGTAATATAATTAAATATAGAAACATAATAAAAGGATACAAATAATAGTAGATAAGCCTGCAGTAGTCAACGAGTGTCATTCTAGTCATGATTGATAATTCAACAGGACCAGAGCAACATTCGCTGACAACCACTGGTGAAATCAAAATCATAGGAACTGAAATAAAATAATATTAACACAAAACACAAATAAATTTAGCATAACAAATAAAAATAATAAAACATGAAAATGTACATATTATTTATAAAATAATCGAAATCAGTAAAAAAAATGAATACTTTAAATGTAATACATACTGCATCTCGTTCTTCTTGCATTCGTCTCTCGTCGATCTCGTCAATAGGAAGCCCTAATTCCAGAGCGTCTGCAATGGAACATTGCTGGAAAGTATCTAGAAGATCATCTGAACTTGTTCGGATATGTGATGTGGAGCTATGGGCTTGATTTAAGGAATTGTGTTTTTGTGATGTAGTCTGTGTTGGCAACGGCATTTGGTAGCCTTGCCTCTTTGGTGATTCTTGGTATTCAAGTTTACGCGGTGATAATTCGCGATTTTGTTCGGGTTTACGTGGCAAAGGATTAAGAGGGGAATGCTGTTCTTTATGTGGTTGGTGTTGTAAACGATTTGATGGGGATTGTTGTAATTGTTGTTGTTGAATTAAAACACGTTGACGGTCTAGTTGTTTTAAACGTTCTCTTTCCTTTAAATTTAATAAAGGAAACAACAACATGAATATAGGAGATGCAATAAAACATTTGTATAATTCCATAATAAATTAGTCATAGAACTACTTAACATGTTTCTTATATCAAAGTTATTCAATGTTTTAGAATTTCAAGAAATATATGCGGTCATCTGTTGTTGACATTAACGTCACTACTTACCAATATTTGTCTAGCAATTTCTTCATCTTCGTCTTCAATGGCTCGCTTTCTAGCCATTTCTTCTGATTCTATTTTGTCTGCTAATTGTTTTGCTACTCGTGCATCTTGTTCTTCTCTTTAATTAAATAAAAATTCAAACTAATAATAGTAGATTCAAATATAAATATCTATATTTTTATATGTATTCTCTAAACATAAACATGTAAATGCAACTCGACTTATATCCGATACCACTTTGGTGTCACTTTCAAGCAACTCATAACTCTAAACGTTCTATTATTTAGCAAATAAAGAATGCAAGTAAATAGTGATATAAAGTAGACTTACTGCTCTGCTATCATCTGATGATAAAGAGCCGCTGCTTGTTCAGCCATTCTTTGCTCACGAATTTGCTCATCAAGCGCTGCTGGAAAATCTTCTCGGACTTGTGCATTTCGATATTTGTTACCCGTATAATGTTCAGATACTGCAACAAAACAAATGTCAATCATAAATATATGTATTAATTTTCAAAACATAAAAAATATATATCAATATATAATGTAAATAATTTTGAATTCATCTTCTTAATAATAAACCAAGATTATTATGAATTATGAGTAGGATTGTAGAACAGTATATAATTTAAAATGTATTCTGAATTACAGTTACAATGCTCTAAAACAAACTGCATTTAAAAAGTCTATTCTACAACATATATCTTATATTTTCAATGTCGTTTTTCAAATATGTTTATTACTGGAATTATCTCTTTCCGTTGAATGCCCATTAAAAATATAACATCATTCTAATTTAAATAGTGTTGATATGTGATACGTATCAAATAATAGAAGTACATATTTAAAAATAGGTCCAACTTCAAATAAAGTCGTCCAGATAAGATTATTTTTTTTAAAAGGAATTACAAACATAAAACGAAATTACCGAGTTATAATATATGTAAATAAATTCGATTAAAAAATTACTTTTTTGAGAATTGAAACAGAGCTCAACATCTTTCTGGAGTTTTTCAAAAATACAACCAATTTTATGTAGCTCTGAAACCATGACATTTTCAAGCCGATACGCTAGCATAGAAATCTTTGTAATTTCGACATTTTCACTTTTGATATAATCAAATTTCACATTAGTACGACAATCACTTGCAGATCTTCGTACTTTAGAACTTTTATTTCTTTTACCACTAGAATCACAATTTAAATCAAAAGTTCGCGGAGTTGTAGAGATCGTATGGTTCTTAGAAAACGTGCAATATTTTTTCAATTTCTCTCCACAATAAGTATGGTTCTTCACGTAAAGCGCTGGATACAACGATTGAAAATGTTCACCGGGTTTTGTAAACGTAACCAATGCAGTTTTCGAATTGCCAATTGCGTTACGTAAATTTTCAAAATTAATAGCATTTTGGGTTTGTTTCGCGATAACTTCTTGCAGATTTTTTACTTCTTTTATTATTATTTGTTCTAAACTTTTCATTTCACAACTAACATGTCTGAGTTCTGCAGTTAAACGTTCACTGAGTAATACTTTAGTAACTTGTTTTCTTTCGTAAATATTCATTTTTAATAAATTACTAGACTATATTTGTAAATCAGTGTTCTGGCTAGTAAATCAAGTAACTAAATGACTAAAAGTGTAACGAAGAAGCTACGAATATGACGCCCTTTATGAAAGTTAATTTTGATATACAATTAACTGCATTATGGTAATAACATATTTTTCTCTTTAATGCGAAATAATGTGATGTTTAATATGAATGTATATTAAAAAACATTGCTATTAAAGGATGATTAAGAAACTCAGAGAAAAATAATTGTATTTTAATAACATAATTATATCATTTTCATGCATCAAATAAAGTTTCGAAAACTGCATCGAATTTAAACAAGCAAAAATAGGATGTTTGTAAATTAGTAAATAATTGCGAAGGTTCGATACAAAAATAAAGAAACCAAAACTGATTTCTAATCCAGTTCTATTTTTCGGTAACTTAATACCACTTTTGAAGAGAATCACAAAATAACAATAGGTTTAAAACAATAGACCCCTATCAAACTACATAGGCCAGAAATTCTAAAACTATTTGCTTCTTGGAAGTCATTCATAGCGTATAAAATACAAAATTAGTTTAACGAACATTCGAATATTTTAAGTTTGACCCACACATTTAACAGTTATAACAAACAAAAAAGTCTGGTCCAGTTACTTTCGTGATTTCCTAAATCAACTATCTATTATATTTATTTTCTTTCTATTTCGTATGCGAATTACTTTCTGAGATATAATGTATGCGTAATGAAGTTTATGAATAGATTCACTTTCACCTAATTTGTTTTACTTGTTAATGTATTTTAAATTAAAAATTAAACAAAAAACCTCATAAAAAGTTTGATAAGGATCAACCCGAAATGTATTTCAAAGAAGTTTCAATAGAAGCGACGCTCTCACGGTATAAAATCTCGGATCTCACATAATTATAATGTAAAAAAAAGAATTATACTTACAAAGAATATAATAAACTAGTTATAAGTACCTAGGCTACTGCAATGTCAAGGTTTCTATCTTGTCCAAACACCGGTGAAAAAATGTTTAGATCATGTGGTCAACGACACGGCGTCAGTACGCGCGCAATCCAACATATGCTTCAATTGCAGACACGAACGTGACTTATAATAGGTAAATAAGGTACGTGAAAATGAAAATAACATACAACGTACTCAACCACGCATGAAGGCCGAGCATTGTTGCAATATTAATCAGTTATTCATGATTTACATACAGGTAGCTTACGATTAATTGTTCAAATACAAAACACGTTTACAACATGTATTTTTATTCGCGTTATTTGACTTTATATCTTTAACAAGTTCATATGTAGTATAATGCTTTGTTAATTATTGAATATGAGATGTTTTTAATCATTTATATTATGATAGACTGTTTAGATATCAAGTAATTAACATGTTATTGTTTTAAATTATTCCATCACATCTTTATAAATCAATTGATATACTCAAAATATATTATTTTAAAAAATGCAGTAAAGCTATTATAGAATGAAGTTGAAATATCGTTTTCCCAACTGAAATAAATAAGCTAACTATTTTGCTAAACTTACTATCTATCGTTGTTATCTTGAATCTTTTGAAGTTTAAACCGACTGTTTTCATAAGTTATAAAAAACATACACTATTAAATATAAATGTATTTTTCCAAGTAACAAGTAAATATTATAATGTATTCAATCGTGTTTGTTGAAAGTATAAAATGAATTTATAGTGATGGGCTCGATAAAGACACAAATCTCATAAAAACCAAATTGAGTATGTACTTACTTTCTTCGTTCTGCAGCCGATAAGCTAACGCACCATCTTCACGTATCAACCATTCACGACAGACTGAAAACAAAAACAAAGACTAATCAGTCATTGTAAGTTAGATTTGTATATAAAACAAAACAGGAGAAATGAATTGAAACTCAACTCTGTTGACACGGGAAATTTGAACCGATTATAAATCTTATAACAACACCTTCGAAAATATGATTATTTTTCCGCTAGGATAATAACAATAAACGGTTCATACGTGACTAATTATTGATTAGATTATATCAGCAATCATTTATTATTATAACATATATATATATATATATATATATATATATATATATATATATATATATATATATATATATATATATATATATATATATATATATATATATATATATATATATATATATATATATATATATATATATATATATATATATATATATATATATATATATATATATATATATATATATATATATATATATATATATATATATATATATATATATATATATATATATATATATATATATATATATATATATATATATATATATATATATATATATATATATATATATATATATATATATATATATATATATATATATATATATATATATATATATATATATATATATATATATATATATATATATATATATATATATATATATATATATATATATATATATATATATATATATATATATATATATATATATATATATATATATATATATATATATATATATATTGAGTTAGCACTTCAGAGATTTGAAATATCATTAATTCGAATCTAATATACGGTTATATCTGCTTTGAAACTGTTTCATACTTAGTTGATTATCGAAATCGAAGATTGTTTAAAACATATTTTAATTTCTTATTAAAATTTGTTTGTAACTGTTTAAATACTTATACTTAAACAGTTACAAACAAATTTTAATTTCTTATTAAAATATATTTCACATACATGGGCATTTGAAGCACAACATATGCCATATTTGAAAACAAATGAACCTATAACATGCTAAACAAAATATGTAAACAATGTTGAATTTTATGTTGGAAAACTCAAACCAACTAGTTATTATGGACAACATACTGACATGACGTGACATATTCTACGATGCTGAGAAATGCGGTATAATATAGTATATATCTCCATATATATCATTTTTTAGTATTTCACTCACGCAGAGTTTTTTAAACATACATATATTCTACAGAAGAGGTGAATAATCTATAAGGATTGTGGTGCAATTCTGAAAATCCTGTTTTCTACTAATATGTCTTGTAAATAACCAATAAACAACAATCTACATTACAGTTAATACAAAAAAATAAATAACCAAACGGATATCTTAAAAAATAAATTAAAAATGTTATTTCTTGAATTACAAATTATTTTATAATTGGTTATAAACACTCAACATTTTTATACAAAAAAATAGAAAAACATCAATTCATTTTTATAATTCGGAATATATATCAAGGTTTTTCTCAATATAAACATGACAAAATAAATATCAAAACTCTTATTTACGAATTATGAAAGGATGATTTTTTCGAACATCTCATAACTTAGATTTGAATCGAAAGAAACCATTTCAAAACACATTGACCGTTAAGATGCTGACATTTAGGCGGCAAATACCTGAATATCAGTTGCCATCAGCCGGATTTACTAACAGTTTCGTAGAATAACAGAAAGGAAACCGTGAAGGTCATTTGTAATAACCATTTTTGCTTCAAGTGCTGAATTATGATTCATGAAGTTATGCCTGCTGTTTCTCTTTAAATAACCAACCCTCTATTCAGTGTGAAGACATGCTGAGTAGTAAACGATTCGTTTTGCCCATTTGAACCAAAGTGCCATGTGCGCATTTTCAAGTGCCGAAAATCAATGGTCAAAAACCCGTTATCCGAAAATAGCACTCTCAATTATACTGACATATTTTATAGTTGATCGTTAAAACTCACAACATAAAAATAAAATTCCTAAGTTATAAACGCATTGTTTATAAACCTAAAGTAATCGCGTGTAGGATAAATATATATTTTGCAACAATATCTTCCCGGTGAATCATGAAAATTGAATAATATAATTTTATTTGTCTTCTAAATTATACTAACATTGTTATACATAAAAATTTCGCAAAGTTGTATTGTATATACATGATACTTATTATGAAAGCATTCATGGTACGCCACTGTGGTATGTGGGGCATGTCCGCTTTAGTAGCACACCCAATAATAAGCAACCAAGCATCGAATCAAGAAAAATACTCTACAAAAAAAAATACTATACATAACATGTTGCACCTGCTTACATCAGCTGGCTTTTGTAGAGCTGGGCGTTAAAAAATAACAAAAATTAATAACTTAAAATGAAAGCAACCATAAGTGCAACTAGGCCTATTTTTAACCAGATGAATTCTTATGATCTTAAGATATAACAAAAGATAGATTATGTTTTAATTAATTTATGATATTGCAATATTTAATATATAAAAATTAATTTTATTAATTAAATACTGCTCTAGATGTTACAAATGTTACATTCATGAAACGCAACATAATTATATATGTAAAATTCGCATTTTTTTTAAATTAAAATAAAAGTTTAACTAGTACAGTAAACTAATTAAATATGTATCTATGCCAAAAAAAATCCGGTGGTCCTCTATTTCAACGAAAATAACAGTAAAACAATAACAAATTTAATCAAAACAATACAATTCACACAAAACTTTCATTTATTTCTAGTAACTGAAATGTATAGAACAGTCACGTTCTAATAATTCTTCATAAGATTTTAAATGTTATGACACAAAATTCTAGAGTAAATTTGCCGGTAAATATTGTCGGTTAAAAAACAAACGCATTTTCTTAAATGTGAAACACACATGAAAACGGTAAATATAAATATTTGAATGCTGCTAAAAGTAGGACATATATAATTTGCAATAACATTTGAGTGAATTTGTGGCTTATCAACTTTCATATTAACAAATGAAGCAGTAAAAAGTAACCGAATATTCTTGTGCTTGATTTAGATAAGACACGCATAACTAAATAACGATATATTTGCACTTGCATATATCATTGATAACTTTTAAACGAACGTGACAATCGCAATTAATGTTTTTAAATAATTATCTTTGGTCGAAAATGTTTGGATACAATAATGAATAATGCACGCAATTTAATTTGTTCGTGATCACAAAATTAAGCATTTCAGTATGTTCAGTAGAAATTTCGTTCGATATTTCGAATGAAATATAGTTATAAAGACAAATGAATTTATTTTGTATTATTTTTCTCAACACAGAAAAATACTTAGTAAAAATGTATTTAATGATATCATGCCCCCTTCGGCAATTCCCACAGTATAATAATTATTCAGTATTAGAGTAAGCAGGTATAGCTAACAAATAGACAACATGTAATCCTAACATCCTGTGCAACAAATAGTTGATGTGGAATTTAATCGTTGTGAAAAAAACTACTAAAACGAATCATTGTAACTATGGTGATAAAGTTTATTTTTTAAATTGAAATAAGATACTTATTCGTTGATTACCTAATAGAAATATATTACATATTTGAGTTTTATAGCAAATTCAATAAATAGAAAATATATTTTAAAATTATAAATAAACTATAAAAACATACAAATGTATTCCTAGAAAATAATATTTGCTAACCTTCATTTACGCGTCCAAGTTTTGGAAGTGTGTCTCGTCCTGTAGATTGTGCTTCTGCCATTTTGTACGTCACCACTCATAATTTCATGATAAATAACTGGTAAAACGAAACATAAACAGCGCGAATCACATAGATATTCTTTGTTCTCATTTACGATATTTGTTTAAAAAAATCTAACGAATACGAAACACACCTGCCCCAAACTGACAACAATCGCTAATAAAACTGAATGAAAGAAAATGCGTCTGCGTGAAGTGCACAAGGCGCAAGACAAGTAATTTTTCAAAAATAAATTACAAAAAATTCGATTAAGCGCTATCTATTTCGAAACCTTTGAACTAAAATAGATAACTAGTAACAGTGCCAGCGTTAAAAATAATTGTTATAAATCGAATAACAAATGATTCCGCCACATTTCATCTTCGTATTCACTAGTTCATTTTCAGTTTATGTTTTTGTACTTTGCCACGTATTGATTTCACATTAAAAATACCTGAATGCTAAATGTTATATACCCCCAAAAATCACTATTCGGTCGCGTCGCTGGTAAACACTAATCGGTATGTAAAGGAGCGATAATTTCCATTAAAATGTCAGTTGTCAGTAAACATTTTTAAAGGTTATCGACACGTATCATAAATGTTTGTAAACACAGTTTACATATTAATTAATTCATAGATTTAGATTTTAATGTAATGACTGCTCAAAGATTAGTGAGAGGGAGTAAAGCCCGAATAGTTGCAATCGTATTTACGGTAGTGTTTTGTGTAGGCTTTCTTGTATTTTTTCAAAAAAATCTAACTCAACTAGATAATTTTAAGAAAAACTATGATAATTGTGTACAACAACAAGAGAGTCTTTCAACTCAATTACAGGGTAATCAGTCTATTCGAAATTTCGAACTAAGTTAATAATATACATTTTTAGTGATTGTTGATTATAAGACGAGATTAGAAAAATCTCTACAAACCGAAAAGGCTGAACATAAACAAACACGTACCGAATTAGAATCTAGAATAAATGATGAAAAATCGCGACGAGATAAAACGTCCATGGAAGCAAACTTACGGTTTCAAAGTTTGCAGCAACACTATAAATTATTGCAAACCAAACATGATGATTTAAAAGAAAAATCAGATAAGTTACAACTAGACTATGGGGAAGAAACCGAGAAACTTCAAGCCAAAGTAAAAGATTTGCAAGAACAATTAAAACGAACTGAGAAATCTAAGGAGCATTCTTACGAACAGCTTAAGGTTTTTTTTTTTTTTTGAGTAAATTTTCTTTAATATATTTATTTAAATTTTCTAGACTTTATATTTAAAAATTCAAAATGATAATGAGCATTTAGAAGAAGTAATAAGAAATACAAAAAATGATCGTGCTAAATGGGAAAGTGAATTGAATCATTTGACGAAAATCAATCATCAATTACAAAGAGAACTAGACTCTAGTAAGGTAAACATTTAATTTTTCGTAGATGAATTCTAACAATAACTTAAAAATGAACGCAGTGTTTGAAACATTAGTCCCACAGTTTATATTTAAGTTAAAGATTTCGTAGACAATTCTTAGAAACATATTTTAATCCCTAGCGTCCAAAAAATGA
Source organism: Nebria ingens riversi (assembly GCA_018344505.1). Taxonomy (NCBI): domain Eukaryota; kingdom Metazoa; phylum Arthropoda; class Insecta; order Coleoptera; family Carabidae; genus Nebria; species Nebria ingens. Next base: position 293,010 of record JADQWA010000060.1, on the reverse strand, counting down.
TGAAACACTTTTCGCCCCAAGTTACGATGCAGAAAAACTCGTTACAACAACCCGCAAATTCGCAAAACAGGTTGAAGTAGCTCATGATGTTTATCAAATACGAGATAGAGATAATAATCCACTTGATAACGATGAGAAAAAAGGTGACACCAGCGCACAACAAGTAGATGCACCGAATCACCAACGAGACGAACCAAACATCCACAATGATCAAAACGTTGTACTACAAAAACCATCAGATCCATCTAAATCTACAACAAAAACAAGTTCCCTCGCAAACATGGGGCACGTAAAGCCGTTATCACAACCTACTATGACACCACCCACGAGAAACAACTCAAAAATCGAACGAGATATAAATCAAAATAACGTATTACCAATCCCAAATTTCGGACACAAAAAATTACCACCAGGAGTTGTTCCAGTTCCAAAACGAGATTTAGAAGAAAACGATGAAGTATTTAAAAATGAGAAACCAGAAGATAAAAATCAGATATCGGACGATATAAATCTCGCCTTACCGAATCGATATCGGAATAATATAATCGAATCTGAGATGGCGAAAGAAATAATTAAAGAAACTAAAGTTGGAGCAAAACCTTTTGTAAATCTTCAAAATGAACCTGAAATCAATATGGGTCCGGATATTAATCAGCAGGATAACGCGGCGATGGAAGTGATGGATCAACCAAAAAATCCAGCTCAGGATGACCCCTTAAATCTAATGGATGCAGGATTGGGTACGAATGATGTTAAATTGCAAGAGTTAGATGCAAGATTGAAAGATCCTGTAGTGCAGTTGTTGGAGGGGAAGAAATTTAAGAAACAACATATTGATTCGTTACGCGTTGCACTGGATCGGGGTGATAATGGAGTGATAAGACCTCCTCCGGGCGGTGGAGTGAATTATGAAGGTGAAGTAGATTATGAGAAAGATGGACAAAAAGATTTACAAATTGAGGAACAAGATCCTGAAGGCGAAGAAGATGGTATGTAAAATATTGTGTAAAAGCTTCGATTTCTAGAAACAAACAAAAAAAAGAATGGTATGAAAAATACAACATTTTCTTCTACATTTTTTAGATGATGACGATTATGATGGACAAATGGCTGCAAGACAAAAAGATCCGGCTGTTAGAAATTAATATAATAGCGTATTATATTAGTCATAACACATCGAATATAATTTATTTATTGATTAGGGTATCTGTTTCATAATTAGAATACCTTAATTTGAATTGTTCCTCGAATAATACATTTATGTACAGTAACATTTTATTTGTGTCACCGCTGCTAATTTAAAATCGTTTTCATTTTATAAAATGCCAAACAAATATATTAGCGTTTTCAGTATTCAGCAATATTTTTTCGCACAGTATTTATTTTAATAATTGTGATGCACCGAAACTAACAGCATTTCCAAGATAAAACATTTTGCCATTTTGATGTACTAATCCGTAAAATAATTTAGCGCGCAAATGCAATAATAAATAAATTTTCGTACAAATGTTATCGCAAATGTAAAAAAAAATACACCCTTACTTATTATGATGGTTAAAGTTGCATCAATTTGCTGCAGTTCTGGTAATATTAAATTTAAGCGTATTATTTGTTTGTGAATGCAATGATTTTTTTTAATCTGTAAATGTTTGGATGCCATGGATTTAATATTTTTAATATTGTATATTTTTGTACATTATTCATCATGATTTCACCAGTATTTTAAATTAATTATTCTATAATAATTAATAAATGGGTTAATGGATTCATTATTGTATATTAAAAATCTAGAAATAAATATGTTTCCTTTTTAACCAAGTGTTTTTAATATTCTTTAAAATATGGAAAGGAGGGATAATTAGTTTCAAATAAAAATTTATATTAATATATACTTTCATTGATAATCCAATTGCATACATTAATTTTATTAATAAAAACATAACTTACGATAGAACGTGCTTATTGTAGTGCAGTTTTAACATATGCAGCTGCCTGCTTTCGTACTTTTGCCACACTATCATTATCGCCATATTCAGTTTCAAACCGTATATATTTTGTGTAGATTGTCTTCATTTTACGGGTTGGTAGCTTTTGTCCAATTGCACGTTGTAACACATTTCTAAAACACAAATTTTAATTCATATTTTCGAAGCTATTTGATAATAATGAAAACCACTAAAAATGGGTTTTACCTTGCGATATGAATTCGATTTCCTTTGATAAGCATATCAACATAACTCGTCCAGACATCAACACGACGGGGATATGAAGCCAAGACTTTTTCAAGCAGAGCTTCTGCTCTTTCAGGATCTTTAAAACGTGATTCCATGAATGCGAATTGCACCAGTACGTTAACGTCTAATATTTTATGGAATAGAAAACATAAGAGAAAATACAAAAATTGTATTGAATATAAATTTACGTTGTTTCTCGTCTAAGCTTTGAAGAGCGCGCTGCATTAACTTTCTTGCTTGTTCTTTTAAGTCGCACTTGTAACAAGCTTCGGCTGCTTCTGTCCACATCTTAAAAGATTGTTTAAATTTCCGGGAAACTCGTTGAAGAAGTTCAGTAAATTCGGTTGTTTTTTTACTATCAGATAAAATATTTAATGCTTGCAAGTAAACTACAAGAGAATCATTCATTTGCGTAGCTTCTTCTAATACCGCAGTAAAAGATTCCTAAAAATATTATTAAGAAATAAATAAAATATTGTATATTGATTAAATATAAACCTTAGTTCCATATCTGTTTTCAAGATTGAGAAACGCAATCCAAATATTAAGTTTTTCCTGTTCTTCTCGGAATGCAATTGTTGTCAATGCTCTTCGAGCTACAGACTTTGCTTTTTCAATTTCGGTAGCCTATAATTTAAAATATACAAATTAAGAAATTGTCCATCAGATAAATTAAGTGAGGATTCAATAAAGAATATTTTTTTTAAATGTATACTTCTAAATGGAATGCCATGTAGTTAATCCAATGTTCGGAATTATTCGGATTTGCCATTACCAATCGGTCGAATTGATCAGCAGTTTTCGGTACGGTATTTAGATCCGCGAGTTCTGTCTCTATTTTACGGATTCGTTCCTCTTCAATTCGAGCAGCATCTGCTCGTTCAGCCGGTGTTAGTTTCTTCTTTTTTTGTTGTTTGCTTACTTTATTTTCTTCTTCCTGTATAAATTATATATGAAAAATAAAAACAAATTGCATATTAAGTTCGAAATTATACTTCATCTTCACTAGACTCTTCTTGGACTACTTCCTGCTGGGGAACTGTCCAAAAATTATTAGCTCCTGACAAAACGGGTACAATGTGTGCTTGTTTGTGATCAGCCGGTGTTAGTTCCGTCTTTTTTTGTTGCTTGTTTAATTTATTTTGTTTCTGTAAAAATTTTATACATAGAAAATAAATACAAATTGTATATTCAGTTGGAAATTATACTTCTTCATTTTCACTAGACACTTGCTGGACTACCTCCTGCTCGGAAACTGTTAACAAATTACTAGCTTCTGACAAAACGGGTTCAATGTGTTTCTGTTTGTGATCAACCGATGTTAGTCCCGTCTTTTTTTGTTGTTTGCTTAATTTATTTATTTTCTGTAAATAATATATATATAGAAAATAAATACAAATTGAATATTAAGCTGGAAATTATACTTCTTTATCTTCACTAGACTCTTGCTGGACTACCTCCTGCTCGGTAACTGTCCATAAAGTGCTAACTCCTGTCGAAATGGATTCAATGTGTTTCTGTTTGTGATCTTCTAAGTGTTCTAATTTCTGATTCTTGGCACTCATTTCTTCAATTTGTGTTTTTGATTTACGCTTGTTATTTTTCTTTATATTTATTTCGTCAGTTATATCTTCTAATTTTGTATCATTTACAACAGTTGCATTTTTCTTTTTATCTCTTTTATTTTTCTTTTTATTTATTTCGCCAGTTATATCTTCTAGTTCTGTATCATTTACAACAGTTGCATTTTTCTTTTTATCTCTTTTATTTTTCTTTTTATTTATTTGTTCAGTTAGAACTTCTAATTCTGCATCATTTACAACAGTTGCATCTTTCTTCTTCCTTTTTGTTATAACTTTTGCTTCTACTATAGCTTCTGTTTCGTCATTATTTATAGTTCTTTTGTTTTTTTTTATTGATTTCACTGTGGTATCTATATCAAAATCCCCAGCGTCCAAACGACGTTTTTTCTTTTTAGGTGTACTGTCTGCTACTGGTGTGTCTGATAATTTTTGTTGGCCATGGTGAATAATATTTGTAACCGGTTCTTTTGGAACGCCAAGTATAAATCCATTTTCTATTCTGTAATTTGATTTAATTATAACTATAAACGTTTTAAATTTAAAAAAATTAAAATACCGTTTAATTTTAATTTTGATTTGTTTTCCCATTGAATCGATATAGTAACTTGGATTTGGAACCAAATCATTTATATGAAACTTTAAAGGTAGAAAAACAAATTGTTTATTGCCTACATCACCGTCAAGAACAAGAAGTACAAAATCTTCCTTTACTAGTAAGACTTCAGCATGTACATTATTTATAATGTTTATTTTTTCATCTAAAATATATTAATGTTTTTACAAATATCTTTTTCATAATGTCGAAATAATTTACGTTGTTTTTCATTTATAAGTTCCATATGTTTAGGAATTAATGATATTTCAGCATATTCATTTACAAAATTCAACCATAGAACAACACCAGTTACTTTTTCACCCATTTTGAACACCCCTGTAAATATATTATTTAATATCATACATATGTTTAGTTTCTAATCATATTTAAATTCTAAAAAAACATGCGTAAGATACATGCATATAATGTACCCGATCGGAAATCGTCGGTTAATACAAACAAATATACTTAATTTATTTTTTCAAGTATGATGTGTGTATTAAAAGATGCGACTTTATTAAAAACCGGACACAAACAAAATTTGAAGCTTTACATATTTATTTCTTACTTGTACAATGCGCAGTATTTGCATATCCAATTGCACCATTATCCAATTGTATTATATAAGATCCAGAATCTATTTCATCTTGAATTATCCCATTGACAACTTCACCTAAATTTAAGTTCCCTAACTGATTGTCTAACGCACGAAAATTATTTTTAATTTGTTGTATTTCTCTTAAATATTCTGATAGTAATTTAACACTCAAGTTCAAGTCGTAATTCCAAATATCAAGCAATTTCGTGGAACCATCTAAATGCCTATCAGATTCCTGTTCGATTTTGGATAATTGAGCGATTATAGGTTGATATTGTTTGATATCAATGGTTTTTAAGTCGCCATAACTTAAAATGCTCTACTCGTATATATAAAACAACATTGATCAAATTCTGTACATGTTTTAAAAATGTTTAAAGCTCACCTCACTAGGAATTTTAATATAATCTCGAAACCCAACGATTGGTGATTGTAATAACATATATTCATCAGTAACAATTTGAACGGAACATGACAACAACTGACCAACTTGGAGATCGTTGAAGTTAGGAATTTTACTTGATTTTAATTTCAAATCGCGTAAAGACAATATTGGTGTGCCACGATTACAAACACAAACCAAGTTGGGTATTATGTCGCCTATATTGAAGGTTTCTATACGAAAAATATTTTATATATTAAGTAAATCAGTTCAGGATAAATTAATATTTACCTGCGATTAATAGTGCTAACGAGGTAAATTTCGTTAAATGTAACAGAGGTATAAGAGCTGCTGTGTTTGTGCCATCGATAATTACTTCTACTCCAGTTTCAGACACATTTGTGACAATTGCACGAACATGTTTTCCGAGAGCAGGTTTTAATATTTTACATGGTTGTAAAGTTAGAATGAGCTTTTTAGTATCTAGATTGCACTTTAATACCTTGCACCTAACCTGAGAACAACATTTGATAAAATCACTGGTTTTTTAGTTAACTACAGAAGATTTTTATTTTAATAAATTATATAGTGCTTAGAGCGCATATATAGTTCTCTTTAGTTAAACAGAAGAACAGAATAAAAATCATCTAGTACAACTTACAATTTGTCCAATATGAAACATTTCTGTTAGTTCCTCAATTCTTTCATGATTTATCTGAGTAATGGGAAGCCAACCATGTACGTCACCAAAGAACTGTATGAGCAATCCTTTACTTGTTATTTGTACAATAACTCCTGGAAATTGCTTATTAGCCACAGCTTCTTCATAAGTTGTTAAGTTTTTTTCGGTTGACATTAAAGTTGGTTTCATTGTCAAATATAACACATTCTTTTCTTCATTTACAACCCAAACTCTAACAATATAAAATAGTAAAAATTATATTCGGAGACAGATGTATACCATTTAGTGGAGATGGATCAATTTGATATATTTAATACAATTCCAAAATTATTTTTGATTTCCGTATTAATACATTTTAGTGAAGAATTTTTGGAGTTTGTAAACGATTTATGAAAAACTAAAGACAAGTCCAAGAAATGTGTGTGAATATTTTATTTAATGTTATGTACGTATGTGATAAGGTATTAAGATTTCACGTCACCACTGATAGAAACTTACTTTGATTGAATAGATTGTCCGACACTGAATTTACTCTTGAGTTTCGCTTGCGATTGCTTTACCATATCAGATAAATGATCATTTATTATAAACCCAGTCACTCTCTCTATTTGTATAACAATCCCATTATTCTGAATAGCTTTAATAGTTCCCGAAACTGTTTCCCCAAGTTTCAAATCTTTTAAACAGAATACCGTAGGTTTCAGTAGCTCTTTTTCAAGGGAACAAATAAAAACGCGATCAAAATAATCAAAACTAAGTACACGGCATTGATGACTTGATCCGTTACGGTATGTGTTTTTGATAATAGTGCTAACGTCTTCCTCTTCAGTATATTGGAGTATGGTTTTTAAGCGACGAAACGAGACAAAACCTTTATTCTGTTTATTTAGTTGCAGATATAAGCCCCCTTTAGTAGTCGACATAATCTTTAATAATAAAGTATTTTTAATATTATAAAAGGTTTTGAATAAATGAGTAAATATTTTTTTAAAAAGAAAATTTAATATCATCAATATTTGAACGTTTGTAAATTTGGGGGAAAATATAAGTTTACGATTTTCTTACCTTACAACTTGTAATGGCGCCATCATGAAATTTTTTCCTATCATAAGGTTCCAAACTACGCATTGTCAAATATACTAATTTTGTAATTGGCATTACATACAAAACGCGGGCTATGACAACTTTGTCTACTGAATAGTTTTGCAGCCGGTCCATAACGCCAGGTAAGTGTCCTTCGTGAATATAACCAGTCAATTTGTTTAATAATGTTCCTTCCATACCGTTTGATAAAATCTAGAAATATATGCTTTATTGGTAATGGGTTCATAGTTTAATATTCAAAATTGAATGTGTACCTTATTGATACAGAACTCGACTTGCATACCAGGTCGAATATGATCCAAACTCATTTCTCGAATAATCATAGTATTGGTAATTCTGTCTGATACAGCATTTAAACTTATAATAGAAGCAGTTGAAGTCCCTTCACACTTTTGTACTACTACCCATAACAGTTCTCCAACAGCTATTTTAAAGAATATTCAAAATACAATTCGTACATATATAAGTTTAAATATAATTTACCATATTCTTTGCCCTCATCAATCTTTGCTTTTTGTAGAAAAGCACGACATTTTGGAATACCTAAATCAACAACATAACCATGCTCTTCACAACTACTGATAGCCCCCCATAAGGTCATCCCTGTCATTAAAGAAGTATGTGCAAGTTGTGCATTTATATCATCAGGTAATAACGATAACTCAAGTTTATGTTTTTCTTCAGAACCATCGATTTTAATAACCTTTGTCGGCACACACTGACCAGGGTAAAATAATTGATGAAGTGTTTTGTAGCCCTTTAAAATGATTTAATTTATAGAAAATTAATTATGTTAATAACAATATAAATTAAATTACGGAGCAATAATTGGTGGAAAGCCCCCAATTATTGCTCCTTAATAATTATCCAGTCGTTAAATACTATATTTCATAAATTTTGTTTATGAAATATAGTATTTAACGACTGGATAATTATACAAAAAAACGGTGCGTTTATTTTGTATATATTTTTACTTAATGCAAATATAAATGTAGCCATATTGAAGTAGAATAGAATCAAACCTGAGTAATAATAAAATTCAAGGAATTATCTATCTGTTAAAATTACTAATAATAAATGCGACGGCATTTTTTTAACTTGGCAATTAAATTAACAATAATTCTTACCACGCATTACTTTTAAAATGGTAAAAGACATACGCACAAAGCATACATATTCGACTAACGCCGCAATAGATAAGTTTTCGTACGAAATAAATTTCAAATATTCAAGATGTCGATTAAAAAGAAAAACTAGCATATGTGATTTTACCTGTGGATCAGTGTCATTAGCAATCGACTGAAGTAATTGATTGTAAGGAGTAGAAATATGCGTAATCATAACTCTTCCTATTAACCTTCCGGGGAGTTGTAAGTTCAGAGTCATATTTTGAATTTGATGGACACAACCAAAAATTACCATACCCTCTTGAATCGTCTAAAAATAAATTTCTATAAACAAGAACGAAGATGTTAAAAATTCCTCAATACCCTATACGATAATAAATCGGCTGTTGCAGCTGTAATTTCAGAACTAATAAAAGATGTTTCACTCGTCTTAGTCATCTGCTTCCCATTTTTCTGTTTAATTTTATTCCTATCGCCTCCGAACAACTACAACAAATATTACTTTGAATATTTATAAACACATTTTTTAAATATATACCTTACATCAAAATCTTTTTTTATTTCTGGTGCTTCATCCGAATGTAATGAAGGTTTAAAACCACCTCTCGGAAACGTAGTTTCAATAACCATTTTACTAAATGTATTTTGCCCGTTTGTCAAACAACCACACGTGCAAATGCACAAAATAAAAAGGTTATGTTCAACAGCTAGTTCAGTCTGTCTGTCTGTCACAATGGTCACAAGCTGTCAAAGCTCAAAATTATAACCAAGATGATTGCTTGTTTATTTTAAAATTTAAACTTCATTTATGTTTGTGTGTCCGTTTTATTTATTGTTTTAAAAGTACTTTTATTAAATTAGACTATGGTATGTTTATCATAATAACAAATTTCGGATATGCTTTTTTAATTTTAAGCTCGATGTATTGTTACTAATAAATGTAAAACTATTTAATAGGCTATGCCCAAATATCTCCCTGGTATTATTTCTGTGCCAGCAGAATCAACAGACCTAAAAAAATTAGAACTTAAATTAGAAAATAAGTGTGCCAAAATATGTGCTCGTTCTGAAAATATTCAAATCAATGTTAACAATCAACATCATTTAATTAACTCTTGTAATATCCATCAAATTTCGTGGCTTACGGATGAGAAGAAGATAATAATTGAACATTTAAATGACGCCACTAGTAAAGCTAAGCCAAACTTGCCGGACACAGATACCGAACGTTTTATAGATCTATATGCAACTTTGACTAAAGAAAATGCTGTACAGCTTGCAGTTTTAGATTATGCGACGAAAGATTTGAAAAAGGAACAAACCATGCACGAACAGTAAGTTTATTTTCCAAATTGACTTAACAGCAATGGCATATGCGCAACGATTTAAGAATTGGTTTGATTATTTTAGATTGACGCAATCTTTAAAATTAATCGAATCAAATATGACTAATATTCAAACTTCGGACATAAAAAATATAGATATACTAGACATAAATCTGTTGAGGAAAAATTCTGATAAGAAATTTAATGAAATGAAAAGTTGCATGGTGAATACTTAAATATAATTATTTAAACATATTTTATAAAATAATTTGTTTTCAGCATAACGTTCTAGAAAATCTGTACATTGATGGAGATATGAGATCGCTCATTCAAGTAATAAAAATAATCAAAATTTCAAATTGGATTTAAAAAAAATTATACTTACTTTCCAGAAATTAACGAATGCATACTTTAAAGGCGGTGATGATAAATATATTGATGTTACCGAAGATGAATTTTATCCTAATATAGAATTATTGAAAGAGGCATCTTTAATAGTCTGTGATCCATACAATGCCAAACGAATTAAATTTACTGATTTTATATAATATATTTTAAATGTAAAACTGTGTATTTTTTAATTTAATCAAACATGACCATCAGTAAGGTCTTTTTTCTATATTTAGTTAGGCTATTGCATCTGAAACAAACAAAATAAATACAAATCTTAATTTTAAAAATTATTTACATGCTCCCCATTTACAACATAAAATTTACAACAACAAAAATAATCGTCTAACAATTGACTATTTTTATCTTGATTTAAGATCATTGAACCCTAAACCATATATCATTATACGAAAAATACAGCTCTGTATAATTATTGGTCCAGTTCTGTAAGAACCAGCTCTTAGAACTAGTAGTTTGGAAATCGTGAAAAGAAAGTTTTATTAATTGCATTTGATCATATCCATCGACCTTGAATCGTCATTGTAATGACTTTCAGTTTATGAACAACTCCACGGCGATTAGCCGTGTTTCAACCGTGAACATTTTAGTTGGCCTAAGTACACCGCAACAAGTGGTCTGATTTTCTGTGGTTTCATCCAAACGAATATTTATTCAACCATGTCTGAAAAGTATGTGTTAATATACTGTATTTGTATTACAATTTATTTTTAAATGGTTCTATTTCGAAGTGTGCTTAATGATTTGTTATTATTATAGAGTTGGAGATATTGCCCTCATCGGGCTAGCTGTAATGGGCCAAAATCTCATCCTAAATATGGCCGATCATGGGTTTACTGTCGTAGCCTATAATAGAACTGTCGAGAAAGTTCAATCCTTCTTAAATACTGTTGCAAAAGGCAAATCTATAGTGGGCGCTACTTCCTTAGAAGATATGGTCTCAAAATTGAAAAGTCCTCGACGAGTTATGCTACTTGTTAAAGGTATACTCAATTATCTTTAGCTAACTAAACTCTTATACATAGGGAATTATCAGAATGATACTAATAGGCTGACGTATTTAGATAGTTATAGGAACAAAATTAGCTTCCTTTACATTCATTCGGTAATAACGTCTTAGTAATTTTGAAATGTATCTACGTACTTTTACATTTAGCCGGCCAAGCAGTAGATGATTTCATCAACCAACTTACACCACTTTTAAGCGCGGGAGACATAATAATAGATGGGGGCAACTCTGAGTACACAGACACACAACGTCGCTGTAAATTATTACAAGCGATCGGTCTCCGTTTCGTTGGAGCTGGTGTATCAGGGGGTGAAGATGGTGCTAGATATGGCCCATCTTTGATGCCTGGTGGCCACAAAGATGCTTGGCCATTCATTAAACCCATTTTCCAATCTATTAGCGCAAAAGCTAATGACCAGCCGTGCTGTGATTGGGTAGGCAACGATGGTGCCGGCCATTTTGTTAAAATGGTGCACAATGGTATCGAGTATGGAGATATGCAACTTATTGGCGAGATTTATCATTTGATGTTGGCGCTTGGCATCGACCAAGGGGAGATGGCTGATATATTTGAAGAATGGAATAAGGGAGAACTAGATAGTTTTCTGATTGAAATCACAAAAGATATTTTGCGATTCAAAAACAAAGATGGTAAGCTTATTTTAGGGATAGAAGTTTCTAAATTTCATTGCTGCAACCCTTAAGTAAACATTCACCATTTTATATATATATATATATATATATATATATATATATATATATATATATATATATATATATATATATATATATATATATCCAAGCAAATTAAACTCTCTTCTCTATTTCTTTCCTGAAAACTATTCAATCTCAATAACATTGATTCATATCAAAGATTATATACCATGCTTACCTTATTAGGTTTGCTTTTAATAACAGCTTGAACTACTTTTAATTTTAAGACTTCATTTCCTCTATGTACCCCTTAAAATCATTAGATAATTTTATTTTTACAGGCTCATATCTCTTGCCGAAAATTCGTGATGCTGCCGGTCAAAAAGGCACCGGAAAATGGACAGCAATCGCCGGTCTCCAATACGGTTCCCCGGTAACTCTAATCGGTGAAGCCGTCTTTAGTCGTTGTTTATCCGCGTTGCATTCTGAACGACAGCGCGCTAGCTCTGTACTTCCAGCATCAGACTCCCAATTCCAAGGCGACAAAAAACAGTTCTTAGACCAGATGCGCCAGGCTCTTTACGCTAGTAAAATCGTCTCATACGCGCAAGGATTCATGTTATTGCGCGACGCTGCCAAAGAGCACAACTGGGAATTGGATTACGGTGCGATAGCTCTGATGTGGCGAGGAGGTTGTATTATTCGTAGCGTCTTTCTTGGAGATATCAAAGCTGCTTTTGATAAAAATCCAGCGTTGAGTAACCTTCTACTAGCTCCTTTCTTTACGGAAGCGGTCAAACGATGCCAGACTGGTTGGCGTAAAGTTGTAGCGACCGCTGCAACTATTGGTATCCCGGTGCCTGCTCTCTCTACTGCACTTGCGTTTTATGATGGTTACCGCTGCGCTAAGTTGCCCGCTAACTTACTACAAGCACAACGCGATTATTTCGGTGCACATACTTACGAACTGTTGAATGAAGAAGGTACATTTATACACACAAATTGGACGGGGCATGGAGGGGATGTTTCGGCTAGTACATATCAAGCTTAAAACGTACTTAAGCCCATCGGGCGTTAAATTTCAATCCTTTTTGTTTTTATTTATGATGTAAAAGTTGCATTTTTAAGATTTAAAATATATATATTTTTCAACAGATAAAATATAATTTTTGAGTAAATATGTACCTACATACACCTGAAGAGTATAAAAAAATCCAGCACCTATCCTATGCTCATCTTTTCATCGCAATTTTTCTTACCATGTAGTTCAAAATACCACCGTGATGGAAATATAACAAATCGACTTCAGTATCGAAGCGAACGGTTACTTGGAAAATACGTCCATCGTTTACCTACATAATTTTGAAAATATAATCTTAAATTCTTTTTTAAATCTAAATAAAATACGTACGTGTACTGAAATTATTTGTCCTGGTTTGCAATCAGTTGGTAGAGAAATTGAGTAAGTTTCTTTGCCAGTAAGTTCTAAAGTGTCGGCGTTTTGGCCATCTAGATATTGCAATGGAATAATGCCCATACCAACCAAATTCGAACGATGAATTCGCTCAAATGATTCGGCGATTACGGCTTTAATACCCTATCAAACATTAAATAATTAAAAAACCTATATAGAAAATAAATAATAATTTTATATCTACTTACAAGGAGGAAAGGTCCTTTCGCAGCCCAATCTCTACTTGATCCTGATCCGTAATCTTTTCCAGCCAGAAGAATAAGCGGAATTAATTCAGTTGCGTACCGTTCTGCACAATCGAACACATCCATCTAATTTTTAACAAACATATAAATATGTATGCAGTTAATGTTTGTACAAATGTGTACCTCATCATTTGAGGGGAAATGCACAGTTCTCGGTCCCGGTTTATCCAAAAACTTATTTACTATACGAATATTAGCAAATGTACCACGGGCCATTATGGCATCATGACCACGGCGAGAACCATACGAATTGAATTCTTTAGGAGTCAATCCTTGAGCGGAGAGGTACCGAGCTGCCGGACTTGTTCGACCAATAGATCCAGCTGGACTGATATGATCTGTTGTTACGGAATCACCAACGTTCAATAAAACTCTAGCTCCAATTATTGATTTTTCTTTCGGCAAATCCTAATTATAAATTATTATAAATAAGGGCCAATACATTTTTTAAGTGTTACGAAATACCTTAGTCATTCCTTCAAAGAATGGTGGGTGTTTGATATAAGTGGACATGGTGTCCCATGGATATAATTTGCCTGCGGGAGCAGCTAACTGTTGCCAATTATCTGAGCCTGTTTCAATTTTAGCATAAACCTAAATACACAAAATAGACATTTTATTTTATATTTTTTACTATCGTAAAACAACGAAATTATACCTCTGAGAACATTGCCGGTATAACATATTGTTGCTCAACAGTTTGAATTTCAGTACGAGTAGGCCAGATATCTCGTAAGAAAACTGGTTTACCACTAGCATCGTGACCTAAAAAAATAATGAACTAACAAAATATTCACTAATCAATTATTTTAATCTATACCTAAAGGTTCTATCTCAAAATCGATGTTAACTGTTCCAGCAATTGCGTATGCAATAACTAGTAGAGGGCTAGCCAAATAGTTAGCTCTTGTATTCGGGTGAATACGCCCTTCAAAATTTCTATTGCCTGATAAAACACCACAACAAACCAGATCATTCTGCAATAATAATGAATATAAAATTGGTTATTTTTTATATTTATGAGAGAAATGACCTGTTCAATTGCATTAACAATATTGTCTTCTAGAGGTCCACTATTACCGATACATGTCATACAACCGTAACCAACGATATCGAAGCCTAGAGCAGTCAAAGCTGGAATGACACCGGATTCCTACATATGAAAATATTTAATATCTCTTATGGAATAGTGTAGAGTTGTGTATACCTTAAGATAATAAGTTACAACACCAGAACCAGGTGATAAAGATGTTTTGATATAAGGTGCTACTGTTAAACCAGCTGCTATTGCTTTCTTCGCAAGCATACCAGCGCCAAGCATTACGCTCGGATTACCTAAGCATAAGTGCTAAAATTTAGAAGCAATTCAAAATAGTATACACAAAAATATACTTGTGTTTGTACAACTGGTAATGGCCGCAATAACAACGCTTCCATGTTTAAGAGAGTACTCTTTGCCTTCGAAATTAAATTTCGCTACGGTGTTCAGTTTGGATGGTGCGATATCAAAACCTTTGAATCCAACCTTTCAAGGAAACCAGAAAATTATGGTCAAGTTTTAACTATTAAACAAACTGAACATTTCTGGTATTCTTGGTTTGTTATTAATTTACCTTATTGGTTAAACAATTAGCGAAATCAGCCTTCATTTCGCTAACGGACACACGATCGTTGGGTCGTTTTGGACCGCTGACAGAAGAAACAACTGTCGACAAGTCCAGTGTGACCGTTTCGCTGAATACGGGATCTTGACCGGGTTGAGAATAGTCTCTCATTTGCTTGGTAGCGCGTAGATATTGGTCGATGATGGCGATTTTCTTTTCGGAACGGTTTGTTTGTCTGAGATAGCCTAAAGAATTATTGTCTACGGGAAAGTAGCCCACGGTTGCACCATATTCGGGGCACATATTGCTGATTGTTGCTCGGTCTGAGATGGACAAAGCAGCTACACCGGGACCGTAAAATTCGACGAATTTACCTACTACGCCCAGTTGACGAAGATTCTAAAATTTTAAAGATTATAATCGTTTGAGTAGAAATCAAGTCAAGGGTTTTATTTGAATTAAAATTAAATCCTCAATGGTGACTTGCAGCATAAGTTACCGAGTATTGAAACATATTAAAATTCTTATTTATCAAAAGAATGCACAATTGTAATACAGAACAATGCCATCATATTTCCCTACGTCACCACTATACAAACGAACATAATACCAAACAATATAATAACATTTTTGTTTAATTATGAATAGTTGTTGAATTATTATTATCGAACAATCATGATTATCATTTTTTTTATTATGATTTCTCAAGGTGACATTGGTTATATGAATATTTAATACATAAAATTAAATATTGTATATAACATTAAAATTGTGGCCAATAGTTAAAATATCTATATTATATAAATGATTTATGCAAAAAAAAAACTCACTGAAATATAAATAATAAGTGTTTAGCCTTAAGTATAGCTTTATTAAGCAAAATGATAAATAAAATCAGATAATTCTTGATTTGGGACGGGACATTCATAGATATTTAGTACTTAACATATGAGAAAAGAGTCAACAACCTTATAGTGCACGTCACCACTAAGGAAACATTAAGCAAGCTAACCTTTGTGATGGTAAGAACAAGATCGGTCGATGTTACATACTGATTTAATTCTCCAATCAGTTTATAGCCCACAACTTTTGGAAGTAACATACTAATGGCTTGACCCAACATAACAGCCTCAGCTTCGATGCCACCCACGCCCCATCCCAGAACACCCAGACCGTTAATCATAGTTGTGTGGCTGTCAGTACCAACGACTGTATCAGGGTACAAAAGTTCCCCAGTAGAGAATACTACACGTGCAAGATACTCAAGATTAACTTGATGAACAATGCCACTTCCAGGCGGTACAATCAACATGTTATTGAACGCTTTAGCACCCCACTAAAATATCGACATTTATTTCATATTTGTTACGCCTTAAAGTAGTGAATTATACCTTTAAGAATGTAAATCGTTCTTTATTGCGTTCGAATTCCATGTCTTGATTTTTTTGTAATGCGTTCGCACTAAAATATATGTTTTATTTTTGTTTTCCAATCATATTGTAATTCGTTGCTTACCTGCGGACAACATCAACTTGTACAGAATGATCAATGACTAAATCTGCTGGACATATTGGATTGATCTTTTCTGGATTGCCACCCATTTTCATAACTGCATCTCGCATTGCTGCAAAATCAACTACCGCGGGTACACCAGTAAAATCCTATAATTCAATTATATAAATAAGTATTATATTTTAAAAGGAATACATCTATTATATATATATATATATATATATATATATATATATATATATACATATATATATATATATATATATATATATATATATATATATATATATATATATATATATATATACCTGTAAGATAACTCTTGCTGGCTTGAATGCGACTTCAATTCCAGCTTCAGATTTTTGATGGTGTTCCCATGATAAAATTTTCTCCACATCTTTTTCAGTTACTTGAAAATTGTCACAATTCCGCACAGCAGACTCCAAAAGTACACGGATTGAATACGGCAAAGTTTCTGCAAATTCTCATTAGTGGACAATATAAATTGTGGTGTATAATAATTACCATATTTATTATCAATCGAGGGCAAATCGTAGTATTTATATTTGATTCCTTCGATATCTAAAGTTTTTAGGATTTTATCAAAAGGATTTTTGCCTAAAAAAAATATTAACTATTAGTTTATATTAATTGTTTATATTTTCCCTGTCTCACCTGCCATATTCAACACCTTCTTTCTATACGCCTGCTGGACAAGTACAAAGGTTACGCCGATTAGAAATGACTCGACAAACAAACTAGAAAAATAATATAATTATGATACGTAAATGTTATGTAAATTAGTGCATATCTTTAAATTAAATGAACATAGCATATACATATGTAAAAAAATATGTTTTCTCACGTACAAAAGTTTTGAGACACTTTTAAAGAAGTACAACTATGATTTTATTGCAAGTGTAGCTTATCTCCTAAAATTGCTTTTATCACAAATCAAGACAAATGTCAAGAAAAATAAAATAGTTGTAAACCGCAATCGCTCAAATCACGTTATATGTACGTGTACATAAAGAGGTATAAGCCATAACATTAATAGTTTCGATGTTGGTATTGCAACTTATTTTATATATGGATTATTTTAATTAATAATCAATAAATAAAAATTATAAAATATTTTCTAGTTATAGTATCTACGAATTTGTTCAGGGATAGTACTTATATGTTAATTATAAGTAAATGTAGTCCCCAATAGGCAAGGGGATTCCCCATTACCGGAAGATGCTCAAACTAGGTGCTCAAACCTCGGATGCTTTTTTTGACGCATGCGTAAATAAATATTCGCTAATCCCTTTATAAATGAAGCTTCAAACCGTTGAGTAGCTTGAGTAGGACATTATATAAACGTAGTAAGTAAAAAGTGGGAGAAGGAAGGCACTTTGAAACGCATTTGCGCAGATCTCTTACCATTTTGTTTATCATTGATTTTAGACGTGTCGCACGTGTGTGCTTGTTCTCTGTGAGCTAAGGCCATTTGGCGACTTGCACTATTTTCACGAATTTGTAAAGAACACTAACTGAAGAAACAAAAATGACTTCCAACGCTGAACTTGCTTGCGTTTATTCCGCTCTGATCTTGGCTGATGACGACGTTGCAGTGACCGTAAGTAACCAGACATTTTTAGAGGGCATGAATTTTAAATCTACTTTTATCATATTTTGTTCATGCTCATCGCATATTCATATTCTTATATAGTATTTATAGAACTATGATTGATTAGATTATAATAGTATTTTTTTAATGTTTAACAGGGTGAAAAAATCCAAACAATTTTGAAAGCCGCCAATGTCGATGTTGAACCTTACTGGCCAGGCCTTTTCGCCAAGGCACTAGAAGGTGTTAATATTAAAGATTTGATCACCAAGGTCGGATCTGGAGTAGGTGCTGCGCCCGCCGGTGCTGTTGCAGCTGCTGCTGCACCAGCGGCCGCTGCCCCAGCCAAGGAAGAGAAAAAGAAGGAATCAGAACCCGAAGAATCTGATGATGATATGGGTCTTGGTCTCTTCGATTAGATATCTTAATTTTTTAAGACTATTAAATGTAAAAGTACAATTTTTACTTTAAAATAAATCGTTTACATTTTTAAATAATTGTTGCACATTATTTTCCACATATGCCAAATTAAATATACTATGCTCTCGAAAGATAAATGGGAAAGCATGGGGTTTTTGGGACAAAAGTTAATGTTTCCCGCATTAAAATAAAGGAATAAATTAACTAATTTTTATTTGAAAAATGTATCTAACAAATGATATTTTATTTACCACATAGCCCTTTGAATACCTGCTAGTTTATTGTAATCAGCTAAATGCCTGAAGACAATTCTGCTTAGTCTCCATCGATGTGCGATTCCTCTAGGTCTCGAAGTAATCGCACAGCGCTTACAAATCCTAACAGGACATGAATCTCTCGGAAAAGCATGAAGCTCAGCTCCAGCTTGTTCTCGAATTTCTACCGGAATTATATCATTTCTCTTCAACGTAACTAATCGCAATCTGTCGATAGCGAACTCCTTGGACATTTGCCGGCGTTTTACATCTCGAATCATTCGAGCATCCGTGTATTTATTTCGGAATTGTTGGACCTCAACAAAAAATCTCATCAATTGTTGTAATCAAATAATATATATATATATATATGTTTCATTACCTCATTCCGCAATATTTGTGGTGTAACTAAGAACAATTTCTTTATATTTAATAAACTAGATATATTCATTGTAAGTTAAGCTTGTTTACTAGACATACACAACTTTAAGGTTAGATAATCACAGAGAGTACTCTCTGGATAATCATTAGACTATGCGATACCACAACCACCTAAATTAATTATACGCAAAATGTTTGGGACTTCTGCTTACTTAACATAGCTGTTGAGTAAAATTGTACTTATGGTTTAAATAATAAATTTATATAGCTTGTGCCTGCATACCAGACGCTCAATCGGGCTTTATTAAAAATTATTCAGTTTTGCATTAAAGAAATAACATTTTCAGTCATCATTTATTGTTTTAAAAGGATGAGAGATTGGAAGGGACTTCAGTTTGAATTCAAAACATTGTCCGAATTTTGTGTATGTATCAGGGAGCTTCTTTATTTGATTATTTATAGAAGCTGTTACAGTATATATAACATTTATTCTCGAGTCACATGTTGAAAAGGATACCACAAAAAAATAATAATAATTATAATATTAAATAAAATTAAACAACTTAAAACTAATAATATGAAAAATATCAATCACGCAATGCTCATACATGGGACCCTTTCCTTCCGACTACTGAAAATAAGCGCTACAAACAGTAACAGAATCCCAATCTTCTTTCTCCATTGTCTGGGTATCTCATAAATAAAAATTCCTAAACAAGCCGTATTAATAAGTATTATTAAAATATGGAGATTATCATAAATAAACTTTTTTTCCTTCGGAACTCTTTACGATGAAAACAATGCTTCTGGAGTAACCATTTCAAGTGTGTGTGTAGGCAGTTCGAATACGTAGCGACTGCCGTAGGGTTGCTTACATGGCCCGTATCTAGTTATTTTTTCTTCTGGGCCTTCTCGGCGGCCTTCGTTACCTTGCCAGAAGTATCCTTGAAGTTGACGCTTTTAATCACACCGACAGCGACTGTTTGTCTCATATCACGGACAGCAAAACGACCCAGCGGTGGGAATTCTTGAAAAGCTTCAACGCACATTGGTTTGCTTGGTACCAAGCAGACAATGGCAGCATCCCCTGATTTGATCGCTTTAGGGTTTTCTTCAGTTGTTTTGCCGGTACGACGATCACATTTCTCTTTGATTTCGGCGAATTTGCAAGCAATGTGAGCGGTGTGACAATCCAACACAGGAGTGTATCCATTGCTGATTTGACCGGGGTGATTCAATACGATGACTTGAGCGGTAAAATCGGCAGCGCCACGAGGTGGAGCGGCTTTGGAATCGCCGGCAACGTATCCACGACGAAGTTCTTTGACGGAGACGTTCTTTACGTTGAAACCAACGTTGTCACCGGGTACGGCTTCCTGCAACGCTTCGTGGTGCATCTCGACAGACTTGACTTCAGTAGTAAGGCCAGCTGGGGCGAATACGACAACCATACCGGGTTTCAAGACACCGGTTTCGACACGACCGACTGGTACTGTGCCGATACCGCCGATTTTATAAACATCCTATTACAAAAACAACAAATATTAAATAATGAACTACTGAAACCCTGCTGGAACTTAAAGAAGTATTTCTAAATCAGAAAAGATTAAGCCAATTATTAACCATAATAGATATGTCTTATAGAAGTTTTGTCATCATTTTGTTTTTGAGGATGTTGAAATGTTTGAACAATGTTGAAAATTACCTGAAGGGGTAAACGTAGGGGTTTTTCGGTGGGACGACTGGGTGGCAGTATAGCGTCCAATGCTTCGATGAGGCATTTGCCATCAGCCTTGCCTTCTTTGCGTTCAACGGACCATCCCTTGAACCATGGCATTTTTTCTGAAGGTTCCAACATGTTATCGCCGTGCCATCCGGAGATTGGTACGAAAGGAACAGCAGCGGGATTGTAGCCAATCTTTTTGATGTATGAAGACACCTCCTTCTTGATTTCCTCAAAACGAGGCTCGCTGTACGGTGGTTCTGTAGAGTCCATTTTGTTCACGCCGACAATTAGTTGCTTCACGCCTAAAGTGAATGCAAGCAGAGCGTGTTCACGGGTTTGACCGTTCTTGGAGATACCCGCTTCGAATTCGCCGGTACCGGCAGCCACGATCAATACAGCGCAATCGGCCTGGGAGGTTCCCGTAATCATATTCTTGATGAAATCTCTGTGACCAGGTGCGTCGATGATAGTGACGTAATATTTAGCGGTTTCAAACTTCCACAGGGCGATATCAATGGTGATACCACGTTCACGTTCAGCCTTCAGTTTGTCCAATACCCACGCATATTTGAACGACCCTTTACCCATTTCTTGGGCTTCCTTTTCGAACTTCTCGATGGTACGTTTATCGATACCACCGCATTTATAAATCAAGTGACCGGTGGTTGTAGATTTACCCGAATCTACGTGGCCAATGACCACAATGTTGATATGGATCTTTTCTTTGCCCATTGTGATTTAGTGATTTTCTCTTGGCTGTATAAATAGACGAAATAAAATCTATTAAAGATGTACATAAATTTTTTTTTCTCCATAAAATGAGTAAAAGAATCAGAAAAGATTAAGCCAATGATTAACCACATTAGATATGTCTTATTTTAAAGTTTATTCATCATATATATGCTTGTATAAATTTTAATACTTGTTTCATTGCCTGATTATACTAAGGACAAGTAACGCATTGTAAGTATCGTATTTATTTTAATTAAAGATTGCAAGTCATTAACGTAAATTAACATCATGAAAATGCAATCATTTATTTATACTAAGATCATGAAATTGTTAAATATACATAATATACTATCTAAACAAAAATGACAATACATGAAATATTAAATCAATGAAGTTATTTTCCAGTGATTTAAATTACTCTCGTTCGCCATTTTGTGATGCAATGAATACAATTGCATAAAAACTGATATATGTATGACTAACAAAACAATTTTCAAAAATTATTCAACTAGCTGAAAGTAATGGAGCCGCAAGATATAAATAATTTGATGTATTGAGCGAACAAGGCTAGGGTAGTTGCAGTCTAGCCGAAAAAATCGATTAACAGGTCAAACAGGTACGAATCAATAACTATATTATGGATTAGCGAAAAAAAAAACTGGTTGAAGTTTTGTAACATTACCAAAAATCGGCTGTCAAAATTAATTGGTGGACATTTAAACTTACACTATATTTGAATTAGTTTAAATATTAGTAATACAACAATAATTATATAATTTACACACTGACAACAATAAATTACAACGATATTAATTATGTAACGTATAAAAAATACTATAACAATGATTGCAACAGAAGATTTTATACGCCGCACAATGCCGGTAGATTACAACAAAAAATATCTCGCTAACTAATCCAATTAGTGGAAAAATATTAGCACAGTTAAAATGAGGCAGGGAAAATGTATTGAAATTCGTTTTACCTGAAAGCTGATGATACTTAAACACGTAAATAAATTCAGATGTTTGCCAAGGCACACAGACAATCGACACTCACCTCTGAACTCCGCAGTAGAAGAGGGCGATGCACAAAGTGAAGTGACATGCGCAAACTGCGAAGGGATGAGGATGTTAGGCAGGATGTAGTCCCAGAAAATGGTGGGAGAATGTTATTGATTGCTAAAAAAACGTGACAAAACAGACATGATAATGAGATGTTTTTATGCAAAAAATACATAATCTATTATCGCAGCCAGTACATGTCGAAACTTGTTTGAACTTGTAAACAAGTTGCGCTATTTTTAAATTTACTAGATCTTATTTTGAAACTGCAACCAATCATAGGCGTTTGAAACGGGATTTGCGTCATATTAGCCTGCTTAAACTAACCCGGGAAATAATTATATAATAATGCATACATTTATCATTAATTAATTAAATAATAATACATTTTGTTTTTAATCACAAATGAATTTGGATGCTAGAAATTATAGTACGATTCAGTAAAAAATTTGGGAAAAGTTAGGTCATTCACATATGCTTGCTTTGCTATTTATAAATAACTCGAATATAGGAGTAATTTTAAAAGATATTACGAATAAAAATGTATTTTCTTCTTAAATAATTTATTAATTTTTATGATAAAATCTAAGAAAATAACAAATAGATATAGTCTAAATTACGAATGTTATTTATTATTTGGCGAATTCCATGTCGGCAAATAACTTCCCCAACCCCGCATTGATGAATCACCTTAATAAAAAAAATTATTATTAATCGTAGGAATAAAATATTTATAAAAGTCAACCTTTTGCTACGGCATTCAATTTTTGTGTTTCTTCCGGACTTAGTTTTAATATTGTATTTAATACTGGCACCATATGTGATTTTTCATCTCCACTTGCTAACGTTATGAACTGTACATAATCAAAATTAGTTAAAAATAATTGCATTTACATTTTATATTTACCTTAAATATAACATTTTTTAAATATTCTAAATTTTCTACATGTTTTTCTCGTTCAATCGACCGTTGATGCCTCCGAATTTCCTCTTTTAACAACGTATTTAACTGTGCATGTTTTGCTAAATCTTGTTCGGCATCTGCTAACAATTCTGTTAAATGTTTCACTTGAGCTTGATGCTCAATTATTTGTTTTTTGCATTGAGACAACTCCTCTTCGAAATTATGTGATGCAAAACTGTCTATGTCCATTTTAAGTAATTTATCTAGCGATAAAGGCACCATTTTAGAACCTTGATTATTGGAATTTGACTCGACACTTTCCGAACCCTCCGCATCTTCCCTTCGCATTGAACTTATATCGACCTGGTCGTCATAAGACTTCGATTTTATATTAGAGATTTGTGCAGTTTGTAGTTCTGTTATTGTTTTACTATGTCGCTCTTCTTGTTCTGCAAGTTGTTGTTTATAACACTGAGCTAAGGTGTCTGCGTGGATTTTTTGAGCTCGCATTGTTTCACGATGTTCAGTAACTAATTGTTGTTGTCGTTCAATTAGGATTCTGTTGTCATCTTTTTCTTTGGATAATAGTTTTTCTAAATCACGACATTGTGATTGTATGTGTATTTTTTCTCGCTCTATAGTTTCATATTTATTGGTTACAGCTTGCAGCTGAGTTGTTATACTATTTAGTTGGGTTGTAAGAGCTTCGACTTCTGATTTTAGCTCACTAACTTCATCTGTTAACTTTTCTTCATGAGCGACATCGCGAACTTGATTTTGTCTCAGAACACTCTGTGCTCGGACTTTATAACTTGAAAATTCTGTATTAACAAGTGATAGTTCTTGTTCTCGATCGCTAAGTTTTTTCGAAATATCGCTAACTTTTTCTTCAAGTCCAAGAACTTGGCTTTTAAGGTGATCTTTATCGATTTTTAGTTGTTCTATTTGTTTTTGATTTTGTGAAACTGTGTGTGCCAGTTCTGAGTTAACATTTTCATTTGTTGTTTTTAAACTCTCCAAAGTTTTTACGAACTCTTTGATTCGGCCTTCTTTTTGTAAAATTGTTGCATCAGCTTCAGTAGATTTCGTTTGGATTTCAAAAAGCTGCGCTTCAGTCTCATGGTAGTGAGACTCTGCCTCAGAAACGCTTTCTTCTAGTAGTCTATTCTGCTCTTTTATTGAAACAATATTATTGTTTTGCGATATAACTTTCATTTCAAGTTTATTAATCTGTTCATTCTTTTTCTCCAACTTTTGAGACATATCTTTCAATGACCGTTCATAGTCTTCCATTTCTAGACTAAGGACAGATTTCTTTTTGATTTCTTTCTCCAATTTTTGTAGTTGCTCTTTAGTTACTTTATGCACTTTTAATTCTTTTTGCAGCTCATCTTCTTTAGCCTTCACATGCACTTCTAATTTATGTATTTTATTTTCTAAATCTTTTTTAGTATTCATTCCATTATCAACATCTTTTTTCAAATTATTTATTTGATTATTAAGTAGTTTCATAGCCGAATTCATATCGATTTTCTCTTTTCTTTGGTTCTCAATTTCATCTTTTAATTTAGATACAATATCGGACCGTATTTTTAAATCTTGTTTCAATTTATTGTTTTCAGTAATCAACGATTCAATTTGTTTATTTGTTGTTTTATTTTCTTTATTTATAAGTTCATATTGATCTTGGTATTTATCAAATTCTGTTTGAACGCTTTGTAAATTTTTTGTAATAGTTGTGTATTTATTATGAATCTCTGTCTTTTCGCACCGTTCTTGATTAAGTTGCTCAGTTAATTCTTTGACCTTTCCTTTGAGTTTTAAAGCTAAAGTTCTCAATTTTGTATAACGTTCTTCCCACGTTCCTTCTAAATCACGGAATCGAGAAGCGTCATCTAAACGAGATACTGTTGATGTTGACATTGTTTCACTATCTGCTACATCTTGATGTTCGCGGCCTAAAATATATTGATATTGCTTATAAAATATAAGTGTTACTGCAATAATGCATACATACATATAGGTAACAAACTTATTTTATTCACAGATTTTCAGAAACATTCAATTATAAACAATTCATCCAAACTTTCATACCACTCAAACATTCAGCGCAAATATAGCAATAAAATAAATTATATTCTTACTAATGCTATTATTCAAAGATTCCTTCAACGATTGCACTTCTTGTTCTAAGGTTTTAATTATCTCATCTTTTTCTCCTAATAACGCAATATCAGTACTTTTTAAAGGAGCAACTAGTGGCTTAGTATTCAATATTTTCAATTCTTGCTCCAACTTATCCTTTTCTTCTTTGCTTGAAGCTGTTTCAGTTTCCATTGTTTTAACTTTTCGAATAAGTTCTTGCACATATTCTTGTAATTTCGAGATCGTTTCGCCGCGTTCTTTAAGCGCCTGGTTCATATCATTCATTTCTCTAAGTAAATCAGCGTTTTCACGCTTACTTATCGATAGTTGATTTTGTAAATCTGTGATATCTCTTTTATATGCTGTTAACTCATTTTGTAGCATTGTATTTTCTTCGGTTAGGGACTTTATATTATTTGATTTGTCTTTGAGAAGATTGTCTTTATCTTTACCTTGAGATGAATTATTTTTTAATTGTTGACGGAGATTGTCGATGATTTTTTTATATGCTCCTTGCAAGAATTGAATCAAAGCAATATTTTCTAGTTCTAAATTATCTTTTATTGTTTTCAAATTTTCGCGTAAATCTACATCTTCACTATTTGAAGTTTGAATTAGACGATTTTTCTTTTCTAAATTCGATTTTAAAGTTTCTACTTTAGCTTGAATATCTTTACCAATGTCACTGTCTTCTATTTCAATATATTTTGTTATAGTTGTATAATAATCTAAGAGTTGAGTTTTGAATTTATTGCAAGCAATAATATCAAATAATTCTTTGTTTTCTATAGTTAAGACTTTATTTTCTTTTAAGTATTTTTCTTTAAGTAATTCTAATTCGGAATTATTATTTTTAATACAAATATTTTCGTCCTCCAAATTCATTAGTTTTGTTTTGGTTAGCTGATCTACAATACACCTATCTTGTTTTAATTCATCCACATATATTTGTATTTTCTCAAAAAGATTTTTAATTTGTGTAAGATTTTGTTGAAGTTCTTCTTTTTCTTTCTCCAATGCAGATATATTCTCTTCATTAATTTTCAAGTTATTAATAAGATTTGTATTTTCTTTTACTAATTTTTCTTTTGCAGCTATCAATTCTTGAGCTTCATTTGAAGTAGATTTATTGATTGAAATTTCATGTAACAATTTCGAGTTCTCTTCTGATAAAGATGTAATAGTGTCTTGGAATGATTGAATTTTTTTGTTTAAATCCGACTGAATTTCGTAATTTTTCTTCAAATCCTTTTCTAAATTAGATGATTTAGTTATTAAATTAGTATTTTCTTTCATTGCGTCATTTAGTTTTTCTGTAATGGTTTTTAATTCGTTTGCTAATTGTTCATTATTTGTCGTTGAATTAGTATTTTGTTCAGCGATTTTATTAACAGCAAGTACCAGTTGTTGCTTTTCTTCTGTTAAAGATGTTATTGCCTCTTCCTTATTCTGTAGATCTTTTAATGTATTTGCTTCGTAATTCGAGAGCTTTTCTTTGAGATCATCGCATGTTTGTTTTAATTCAATGACGCGATTTTTATATTTTTCTATTTTAATTTTATGTTGTTTTAATTCTTTATTAAAACTTTCTGATTCTTTACGCAGTACTTCTTCGTTGATTTGAATTCTATTTTCTTTATATACCGCAAGTTTCTCTTTGAGATCATCGCATATTTGATGCAATTCGATATTTTTAGTTTTATAATTATTCAATTCTGTGTCTCGTTTATTTAATTCTTTCTGAAAATATTCAGATACTTTACAAATTTCACTTTGCCATTGGTTTATATATTTCGAATATTCTTCAACAATACACAATAATTGATTTTTGTTTTGTTTCAAGTCTTTTAAGTCTGAAAATACTTTTATAAGTTTAGAATGATACAATTTTAACTTTTCATTAAATTGTTCTTTAGTTTTGGTTGTAGTTTCAAATTCATCAGTTAACATTTTAAATTTATTTTCGCTTTCAAGCAAAAGTGTTTTAGTGTTTTCTAATTGATTATTGAGATCATTAACAACGGAAGAGTTTTGTTTTAAAACTTCCAGCTTATTTTTCAATGAATCAACTTCATTTTCTTTCGATTGGCAAACATTTTTTAATTGCTCTATTTGATTATTTTTCGCTTTGAGGTCTTCATATACATTTTCAAGTGTTTGGTTCTTTTCATTTAGCATAAGTTCATTATTTTTTAGATCATTTTCAGCCTTATTACATTTGGTTTCTAGTTGTTTAATTAAAATTAAACTTTCATTTAACTTTTCCGTAAGTTCGTTATTGTCTGATTCATTGTGTTCATTTTGATTTAAGGCATTTTTATTTATCTCGTCACCACCAATTGTATTTTGCCGCTCAAGTGCTAACAACTGATTTCTTTGCTGTTCGCCAATACGATTCAGTGTATTAATTTGTTGTTCTAACGTTTCCAAATGATTCAACAGTTGTTCATTTTCGTTAGTTAGTCGTTTTACTTGGCGACCATAACTTTGATTTTCGATGTCAAGGGTTTCAACTTTAGTTTTTAATTCTATAAATTCTTGCTGATTGGTTTTGAGTTTATTATTTTGGGTTTTTAAGGAATCGCAATCGGTAACCAATTGTAATTTTTGTTGCGTTAAAACATTTAACATTTCTTGCATTGCTTTCATATCCTTCAACGCCTCTGCCTCTAGGTCTTGAATCCTTCGTGTCAATCCTTTATTTTCTTCGACAATTTCATCCTTGGCTTGTTTAGCTTTTTGTGCGATTCCTAGAAATTGTTTGCTCTTTTTAATAAGCTCCTCTTTCGACAAATGCTCAAATGGGTCCTTCTTCTGGTTGCTGGCGTCGGTTGTTGAAGTTTCCATTATTGTATGATTATATATTACAACTTATTCACTATTGCTGTTTGAAAATTAATTAAGTTACGTGCACAGGTTATAAAATAAATGACATTTTTTAACGATTGACGTTTGTTGAGTTGTCAATTTTCAGTGTTGTCAAAAAGTATATAAAAAATATATATATTCGCGTTTTTCATTTCGATTATTGGTGCACACTCAGAGCGAACTTTTTCCTTGCGGTATTTCCCAAAGAAGTTATGAGTGCGCACTTATTACCAAATATGTTAGAAAATTGCACTTAGTGAAAATATAAATTAACACTAGCATTAACAATCAATCGGGGGGTTGTTACATAAATAGAAATACTATGAAATAATAAATTTTTATTACTACTGTACAATAAAACTTTGATAACTTTGTATTAATTTATTATAAAACAGATGTACGGATGTGTGTATATACATATATTTATATTTATGGTGTATGTATGTACTTACGGGTATGTGCGATATGTCGAAATAAGTATCGTTTCCTATGTCTATGTTGGGGCTATGTCATAGTATCGTTACTTATCGTTGATATTAACGGTTGCAAACGAGTTGTACCGCAACTGAGCGAAATTAGATCCTTTATGAACCTCTTAAAGGATGCAAGTGCTAGTGTAACAGTGTAATTGATGCAGCACTGAGTTTATGCTGAGATTTGATAGGTGAAAAACGCAATAAAATTTTAATATATAGTTAATACAAAATTATATTTCAGAAATGTTTTCTAGTATTTAATATATTTTCAAGCTGTTAGACATTTATTTAGATTTAAATAAAAATTGTTTTATGTTAATGCGTCAATATTTCATGTTTTCCAGTATTGGCTGCCATGTTATACTTATAAAATTTGTAAAATGGCGCCCAAACGCTTCAAAAAGAGTGATATAAATGAAGATAATAGTGAAAAATATAAAAATTTATTAATAAGTGATGTGCTGTGTCCGATATGTCGAACTATTTTTATAGAGCCTGTCACTTTACCATGCAATCATGGGTTTTGTTTGTCTTGTTTCAACGGCACAATGGAAAACACAACCCTTACATGTCCCCTTTGTAGAATTCGAATAGGATCATGGTTGAGATCGGCCAGAAAATCGAAAAATATAATAAACGTCACGCTTTGGGGCATTATTCAAGTTAAATTTGCAGGAGAAATTCGGAAAAAACTCGACGGAGAAGATGTAATACAAGACGAAGGTAAGTGTCAAAATATTCACATAACCTCAATTTGTAATTGTCAATGTCAAAGATTCAAACAATATGAAACAATTCTATTTATTAACATTATATTGTTCATGCTTAATGTTCACCGTAATTTTTCATATAATAATGGCTACTCTCAAGCATCTATACTGTAATTTTTAATTTATAGAAGTATCTATCCAATTGGCCGATCCGGGTGAAATACGCAGAGAGTATGAGATCGAATTACAAAAGGACCGGTCAGATATAAAAAAGCAACGAGAAGCAGAATCAAAAGCCAGTCAAATTGTTATTAAAAAACTGTTGGAAGAAGAGCAAAACGCTGTAAAAATTGAAGAAGAAACATTGCGACTAGATGAAGAAATCGCTCGTAGATTATCAAAAGAAGCTTCACATGTAGCTGCAAGCGCATCTAAAACTTCTAAAAAATCATCTTTGGATAAATACTTGATAACATTGAGCAAGAAAAAACCAGAAATTGATATAAACAAAAATACCCCAATAGCTTCAAGCTCAAAAAGCGTCGCATCAATCCGTTCAAATAGTAACAAAAGTTCGAAAACAAACAAAGAACAACATTCGAAAAAGGCCCAGTCGACTTCGTCAAGTAGTAACAAAACGAACACATTCAAAAGTGTTCAATCAACTTCGTCAAATAGCAGCAAAAGCTCGGGGAAGAGTTACACTGCGACTATAATGTGTCAAACGCAGCATAATAAGAAACTATGTTCGAAAGCTTACAAACATTTATTGCTCACCAAAACGTTGAAATGCGAACGAGCTACCAGCAATGGGAGTGATAGCGGCGATTCCATCAAACAAGAGATGCGCTACTTTAAACCGATCATGACCGTGCCGAAATCAACTGCTAAAACGCAAGATGGCATCATTGTTCGAGTTCCAACCATTAAAGTACCGTCCATTCGTGCTAGAAGTTCGACTGTGATCACAATCAGGTAGTTAGGAATAGTTTTCCATAGTTTTGTGTCTAATTTTAAAATAAAAATATGTTCTTTTGATTCTATTTCTTGTTTTGTTATTCTCGATGTTGCTTTTATATATGTTTTTAATATTGCGGTAAGTTTTTTTTTACTATATGTATAATTAGGTTATTAATCACAGCGTTATCATCAGTACAGGAATTATTACGGTAATATGTTTTAGTAATGTGGCCATTTTGCTTTGTCATTTGATACTTTAAAACAATGTAGGTATATAAACTTAGATAACAAACATTGCTTTAGCCTTGGTTAATAACTGATGAATATAGAGTATCACTGATTTCGAATAGAGTTCAGTTCCTTTCGTTATACTTTGGTACGTCTCATAATTACGTCAAAAAAAAAAACATTGATACTCCGCAGATAATCTACAGTATCACTTATTGGCTGTACCCATTTTGTTTTTATTTACATATATGCGCTATAAACCCTAATAAAATATAGTTAGTTTCGTTATATTTTGGTACTTCTCATAACTATAACGCTAAAACAGGAATGTCGAGTGGCCTTTTTGTTTTATTTAAACGTATGGGTTACAAATCCTAATATAATCCAATTGGTTTCATTATATTTTGGTCTTATATAAAATTTATACTGTTTTGAGTTTAAACAGTATAATAAATGACGTAACACTTCTAAGATATATATTTTGATTTTCCTTTCGTAATATATTTTATATTAAGAGTGTACTAAATTTCAATATCGTGCTCGGCTTTATTTCACTGCTAAATAACACAGGGTTGACTGGAGAAGCTTTTTGACTTTGCGCAATGAAGGTCGCGTGAAATCAAACTGGCGACATTTTTTACGTAATTGATGTTATAGTACGAAATATTTGATTTAATTTCAGATCTCCGTATCAAAATATGACCGCTCGCATTCGACCACACACACTTTCGGCATTTGCAAGATGTAGTTCTTTAGCGATGTCACCGGTGCCTCAGCCGGTACAGCAGCCGTCCATTGTAAGCGACAGTGGCAAAGTAATCAAACAGTATTACAACAGAAAAAGAAACATCTACGCACCAACCCTAACGTGTACAATCACAAGTACGCCTGAATCGCCATTTCTGGGATTCGAACGCGAAAACATTACACCGAATACTGTGCATAAGATGAATGATATTGTAAATAATTTAGCGGATAATATTCCTGCCGCTTACAAACTCAGTGAGGATATAATAAGTAAACCTGTGAATTATTTAGTTAAGGAAACCAGCGAATTAAATTTAAATGTGTATAATAATAAACGTAAGAGTGTTGAAAGGTCCGCACGCAAAGTAAATGGTTGTACTAATCAACGGAATGATATCGCAAGCAATCTTGATCTCAGTGTGCAAGAAGAGTTAGATTTAGAGTACGCGAAACGACTTCATGAGGAATTGAATAATCCTAGGATTCGACAAACTCGGGCTTCCGTTCAGACAAAGAAATCTATTGCAACTAAAACTAGATCGAGTCCTAGGAAACGACAAACTACATTAGACGAGTTAATAACTCCGAAGAAATTCAAAATATAAATCACTCATTTTCATACTTTGTTGTCTTCTCACAAAAATTATATTAAATGTACATTTCGCTTCGTGACAAACAAATATATAATGTAAATAAATATATTTTGTTGTTAGGTCTGTTATTAAAAACAAACACAAATCAAATCTATTGTATTTTAAAATTGCAGAACTCATGTTTTGTATTTCTTATTGATTATGTATGTACAGAGAAAGAATTCGGTTTGAAAATTACTTTTCCAGGAATAGTTCTTAGTTATCTATCTAAACTATGATGCTGTGATTGTCGTTATTTTGATCGGCCATACTGTATTATAGCTACGTTTATCTTTGTGTAAATATATTTTTTTGAGGAAAATAAAAGATTATATTGTTTACTAAGGATCTGATATTTTATTTATTTATTTATTGCCATCATCAGTGGAATGCGAAGCCGTTCTCGGAATCGTATGAACGAGGTTGAGTTACGCGATAGACAAGTCGTAAGCAAGCTGTATAAATAAAAGTATGATACAAGATACAAACGTTTTTATACACAGTCATCATGTATACATACATGTGTGTAAGAAAATTAAGAAGTCTTAATTTTTATTTGAAATAGTTTAAAATTTTAAGTAATTATGGCTTTCGTTGCACAAAAAAACAATTACTTATCAATATAATATATAAAGAACTCAAATTACTCTATAGGCGATGTTTATTCATAACTAGGACATGTATGTACATAAGTCTTGTCCCATGCAATGCTGGTTGCGAGACTTTAGGTGGCTATAAAGGGACAAGACTTATGTTCGAAGGTGTACGTAGTTATTTGATACGCCACGTCATTAGTTATTTGAATCATACATACATATGTGTTCGTTATTCAAATATCCGATTAGATTAGCTATCTATTCTACACATTTGCATCTATATTTAGACTAATTACACTCTTAAATATTTGACTTCATTATTTTCTAAATAATATATGTTTTTTTTATGTTTAGTAAAAAATCGCTTACTAACTATTTCTTTACAATATGAGATATATTAGATTTAAGATGAAATAAATGAAGGTATTAACTTAATAATTGCATAAAGCGAATGTATTATCCTTATATATTATACATATAAGCTAAAAGGACATGAAGGTAGTAAGATGAGACGTGGACGTAGATGATGAATTGGTTGCGTGAAAACTGAAGTGAGAAGTAAGAAATAAAATGAAAGAGCGCGAGTGGAGAAGCGCGTGTTAAAACATAGCACGAATTCCCGAATCAATTTCGGAATATAATTAAATTGCACCGCGTACCTTTACGGGTGGTCCGAGCTACGCGGCTTATGATGAACAAATTACTCAAGTCTTGGGACAACTATTATTGTCTGCCCGTCCAGACCAACTACTGTTCCACATTCCCGATATTAAATGCCGCAGCATGTTTGGCCTACTTTACCAACTGAAACTTGCGGCCGTTTCATAATCATATATCTATCTTCAGTTGGGGAATTTCAGTATGAGCGCTACGGTGGGAAGATTGCTTGGGGGTTGAGGAGGTCGATTCTTGTAGTTTATGTACTGAGAAAGTTGGCAACAATGCGTTTCCCCCTAACTGCTGTTTCATTACACGGAAAAATGTGATTCGATTTCTGGTTCCGTTGTCGCCGCCGTAGTCGCGCTATTTTTTCCTGATTGGCTGATGTCTACAAACGTCACATAACGAAATCGTATTTTACAGTGTTTACCCTCACGGGACCTACGTTTCTACTTTTATACTACCCAGAGCCGTCTTTACGGGTTTTCAACGTAAGGGTACTACTTAACGTTCAGATGGTGTTGAGATGTTTTCCCTTTTACAACTTTTTTCTTCCAAAACCTTAGCTTTCGAGCATTCTAACCGATTTGCCATAAATGATGCTTATATATATATATATATATATATATATATATATATATATATATATATATATATATATATATATATATATATATATATATATATATATATATATATATATATATATATATATATATATATATATATATATATATATATATATATATATATATATATATATATATATATATATATATATATATATATATATATATATATATATATATATATATATATATATATATATATATATATATATATATATATATATATATATATATATATATATATATATATATATATATATATATATATATATATATATATATATATATATATATATATATATATATATATATATATATATATATATATATATATTATATATATATATATATATATATATATATATATATATATATATATATATATATATATATATATATATATATATATATATATATATATATATATATATATATATAATATATATATATATATATATATATATATATATATAGTATATATATATATATATATATATATATATATATATATATATATATATATATATATATATATATATATATATATATATATATATATATATATATATATATATATATATATATATATATATATATATATATATATATATATATATATATATATATATATATATATATATATATATATATATATATATATATATATATATATATATATATATATATATATATACAGACATAGATATATTTCCCAAGCTGCTTGTTGATTTAAATTTGCATTCAATTAACTTATAATAGAATTAGGCAGTTGTTTCAAATGGAATATTTTAAGGCGTCGTAATCATATCTTGGTACTCATAAATGCCGTTAGTATATGATCTCAGAAACTCGCTCTTAAAAATGTAAACCTTTGATATTAATAATAATAATTTAATAAATAGTGCTAGTTGGATAATACTGATAATAATCTAAGCATTATTAATGTAAGATAACTTAGCGATGCGCGTTTAGTTTTTAAAATCGACACCAGGGCTGCGCCTTGGCTCGCTTGCACAATGAACATGCATTTCCAAAGAAAATCAGTTAATTTTTATTATTTTTAAAGCTGTACAAGAGAGTAAAAAGCATTCTTTGTTGTCTTTATTTTGTTTTCAATCGAATCCTATCTTCTTACACTAAGTTTTTTTCCCTGTTTTTGTTTCCTGACAAGTTCCAGGCATTGGTAAAATAATTATTGTAAATCCGAAGATTACAATTTTATAATATCGTTAGATCTGCAATTACAACTGCAAAACGACGATTCGGAATGTGGAGAAATCTATTCAATTATGGGAAAACGACGTTGGATTGTGGTAGTCACGACGAACGAATGGTGGACGCACAGTTCTGCTTTCTGATTGCTTCGGTTCACAGTTGCACGTGGACTTGCGCCACTAATTGCACTTGTTGTTTGCTCATTTCAGTCTTTTATTCGATCTTATGTGCTAACTATTGGTTCGGACATTACTAGTTTGGTACATTGACGTAAGTCGTTCTCATTTATCCCGAGGAGATAACGATGAGCGAAATTAACAATGTCAATTTACACAGTAATAATTATCATTTTCATACGGTGCTAAATTATAATTTCATGCAAAATAACATGTGGTCTAATTAAATTCAATTATATTATTGATTAAAATAAAAATTGTCGCCCAAACCACCACTGAGTGATAACTAAAAGTTTCTAAGTCGATAATAATAAACTATTCATTAGTGTTTACGATTTGACGTCACATTATAAAAAACAATATTTGGTGTGTGTGTGTGTGTGTGTTTATACCTTGTTTGTTATCTATAATTGGATCAAAATAGACAATCCCAATGTGCTAAAAAGCAACAACCGAATTTCGGACGAGTCCCTTTTTCTCTCTAGTTCACCCTATGTTTATTGTTATAACAGGGTGGGTTATATTTTATGGAGCGCTGCGGCGTTTATTATCCTCGTTACGGCAGGGTATTAGGTGGGTATGTCTGCTGTTTAATGAGCATGAATCTAGGCACTTTTTGGTTTTTCAAATGAATTGTTTAAAGCCTCAAAGGGGCTTCTCTACGTATTTAATTCGTTTTAGGTTTAACTTTGCTTTTTATTAACTGTTTTACCGTCAAGCGTTCTCTATAGGTTTAGTCCTTACACTCTATTAATCATTAAATATCGATGACAAATTGTTTATATTTAATTGAGTTTCACAGAGCTTAATTGAGAAACAAACAATTTTTTTATAATAATCAAAATATTGTTGACAATTTTGAAATTATAATTTGATTCATTAGGTACTTCCTAACGGTGTAAAACTGCCGTAAATCAAAATTAGTTTCTCTAAAAAAAACTTTTAAATCGAATTTTCATTGCTAAGCGCCTCCACCAAAAAAAAACACTTAAACCGTTTCAGTAGCAAGTAGCTTTAAACACGCTATTCTCTCGAGAGTGAATTGTTGTACTCAACCTGAGTGTAACTCGGATTCGGATCAGGATTATTTATTTATGAGAAGTAACCAAATCGAATTGTTATTAGAATTGTCGAAAACAGTTAAAAGTGATGACTTTAGAGCGTCTTGACGGGTTAAAAGTACGAACATTCTTTAATGAAATAAGCTTTTATTCTGCGCGGGCAAAGATTCAATTTATTTAGCGTTTATGTTGTGCTAAGTGAAATGTTGCTTAAGGTGACGACGCAAATTGTAATTGCTGAAATTGTTTAGTAATGCAAGGAAAGTTTTAAAATTGAATTGAAATCATCGAGTAATTAAAAATCGTCGTTTGGGTACGCCTGACTACGTAACGTTCCCTTTTTATCACGCTGTTTGTGTGGTGGATGGGGAAAAGCGCACGGTGCTTGCGCAAACGGTAACGATTTTTAGGTTATGCGAGCGAAGCGCCCCTAACGGAAAGCTTGCAAAGCTCGCCAGTCTCCGGCGAGCTTCGGTGCATCCAGAGCTTCAGTCAGCTCGCGCACCTTACAAGTGTCGCGTGTTGAATACTTTCCAGGCGCTTTGCTTCTCAGCATGCCGAACATGACCTAGTGTGCTCACCCCTTTAAGAGAGAAAAACCATCCCCAAACGCAACCCCCTATTAAATCGAACACTGCCAGACTAACACTTAGTATGAAACGTGGATGTGTTAAATTAAACAAAAATGTGAAACCCAAATTGGTAGAGTGAGAGGTGTCGTAATTATAAACATAACTTAAAGTGTGCAAGTGCCATACGAAAGTATCATAACAAGTGCCGACGGTGTGTGTGCAACTGGATTTAATAGTCGTTAACAATATAAGTGAGTGTGTGAACGTTTGGACTGTTTCAACGCGACATCAAAAGCAGCTTGGAATAACATCACAAATATCTGGAGAGAGATAATGATAGCTTAGGTAAGTGTGTATGCGTGTGTGTGTGTGTGTCTGTGTGTATTTTAAGGAGCTCTATAATCGTCGTATACCAGTATGGAAATGGAAACTATATCTCCAATGTTATTCCAGGCTTGAATGCACTTCGTAAATCCAAACATTTCATTTCGTCGGAGATAGCATGTCACCAGGATGCCATTAATTCCGGCGTCTCACTCTGACATTACATACGAGCCCTATGCCCTTCTCTGTTCTATTTCACTTCACCGGGCGTAAATGCTTTTCTAGCGTGTATTCGACGTATTTTCGAGTTTGATTCTACGAACCCTGAGACCGTGACGCGATCTCATTTTTCATAGTTAACCAAAACTTCGAAATAGTCTCACACATATTTATATTTCATTTATATACATAGGTATACACTTTCAATTGACAATCAACTATGAAAATACATGATTACCACCCCAGAAATCACTGTTAGAGATGAGATACTTGAGGTCGGTAATTATATTTAACTTATGTTGACAATACGGGTGACATCTAGTATACATTATACTTGGGACTTTAGCTACAAGCTACAGTATTCCTTTTAATTGCATAATTTAGTTTTCATTCGGACCCATGGGTATACACAATACATCCCTTTGTATCCCAAGACTTGCTTACTACTATGTTTCTACGTATAACTTTATACAAGTCGAGATTCTACTTCCTAACTTTAAAGAAAGTGAAACCAGTTCACTAAAAAATGTTTTTCTACTTAAAATTTTAACCATTTAACATTTATCAAATAGT
This sequence comes from Nebria ingens riversi, assembly GCA_018344505.1. NCBI lineage: Eukaryota > Metazoa > Arthropoda > Insecta > Coleoptera > Carabidae > Nebria > Nebria ingens. The sequence continues at coordinate 254,593 of JADQWA010000060.1, read as the reverse complement.
TGAAAATCCAAATTAATAATTACAATTAATGCACTAGTAGTAATAACTTATTAAAATATATATATATATATATATATATATATTATATATATATATATATATATATATATATATATATATATATATATATATATATATATATATATATATATATATATATATATATACTTAAAAAGTGACAGAAGTTCTCATAACTATTGTAATAGAACTTAATAATAAAAAAAAACGATTATTTATTTTATTATTTATCCTAAAAATGAATTAATAATTGATCACTTAATGTAATGTAAAACAATTAAAAAATGAAGCATTTTAATAAATATAATTGTTGAATATAATATCACATTTATGTGAAGATGTATATACAAATATTTGAAGAGATTTTATAAGTATCTACAGAGTGTTCTGCTCGTTCTTGGAGCAGAACTTAATAGTGATAGTTTGTGCATACAATTATAGTTATAATTGGTTCATATCTATCCTATAATAATAAATTTAAAACATAATTTCTCCACTAGGATGACTGTGAACGCGTAACTTTAAAAATTGTTATTTGAAAATATATTTAGGTAATAATAAAACGCAAATCAATATTGTTATATTTACTACGTTCTGCAAATGTGAGACTGAAGTTGAAAAAAGGCAAATGAAACACTAATAAATCTAACATTTGAATACTGTGTCATTTCGTCAAAATTGAATGTCAAACTTCGATCATAAATTCACTAAGCCATACTTTGTCATTTAGAATCGAACATTGTACATCATCAAATCAAAAATAGCTTTTTGAGTCACTAATACCAAAACGAAATAGGTCAAAATGCGTCAACGTCTACAAAAATATAATATAGTTTGGCATATTTTATAAAACTTCTGACATTTACTATACTGATGCCTCTTCACTACTTTAGAATTTGTTTTATTTATTATATACCTAAAATTAATCTAAACCTAACGCAAAATATCACACTTAAAACATAAAAAACGTAATTGTTTAAAAAATAAGCTCTATGGTGGAGATAAACAGTAATATATGTGTAGAACCAAAAGTTATTTTACATAATTTACTAGCATTTATGACAAATAGAAAAAGTAATCTTTTAAAAGAGTTATATTCTCTATGGACATAATTCCAGCGTTGAAAGCTGGCCAAGATATCAACTCGTTCTCTATGAAGATACTTTAGCGTTTTAGAAAGAATATCAACGCGTCGCTCCGTCTGACTGACGCTTATTTTCGTCCAACCTCGTGGGACACCGTTAACATATCAATTTTCTACTCGCCAAGCTTTTAGAAAAAGCATCTCACGCCTATGCGACTCAAATAATAAATAATAAACACCAAACGAATAAGCAATATAAAATGGACAAAAAATGCTGTTAATAACACTAAAAAAAGTTTTTCCTTCTGTACAATTACATTTATTATTGATTTGAAACTAATGGAGCCTGTCCTTGATTATTTATTATTGTATGTAGGGAATATATTTCATTATTCATACAAATATTAGACAAAGTAGTTTTTATTTGTTCGGTATTATCTACTAAATTAACTGAAGGGCAACAGTTGATATTTCTAATATATTTTTATATCTGATGCATATTAAATATATAAATATATAAATATTGAAGTAGTGATTTTCCAAAATGTTTTATAGCATCTAGAAAATGTATATAATTTATAATATTCACGCGCATCGTTTGTGGATTAAGACTGAAATAATTGACGTATATTGACGATATAATACCGGATATTGCGAACATGAAGACGAAGAAACTGTTAGGAGATTGAGAAACAACAGACCTATGGTTTCGTTTTAATTATATTTCGAAGTTTGCAAACTTGGTGGTGATATCAATTTAGCTAAAAAGATTCGACAACCTTAACGGCTCGTCGGATTCTATAGTTTATTTACTTGTACCAAAGAAAGTTATAAAGTGAATTAATAATATTTAGTTCAAGCTGCGTTTTCTCAGTTTAAATTGATCACGGAAACTTTTAAAACACCAAATAACTAATGAAAGAGTTTCATGAATGTCTCACTGCTGCTTATATTTACGTAAATTATTTAAGTTTCTTGTCAAATCATTTTTGTCACGCACCACGTATTCCAAATGTTTATACGGAAACTAGGATACATTTTGAGAATCAATCATTATTTTGTGAAAACGACTTTTGTAAGAAGTACAGTATAGATTTCTTGCAGGGATTTTATTTATTGGTAGTTGAAATATAAAACAGAATGAATTGGAACGAATAAAGTAGCGCTTGTCTTCGAGAGTCGCAAAATAAAAGTTCGAATGGTCAACTTGTGCAAAACATAGTCTTTCTCAAGTTTCGCTCAAATGACCAATTCTGATGGGTAAGTGGCGCAGCTTTCTGCAAGATTACCTGACCGGCTATCTAAAGGGTACAAAGCGTACACGTATATATGAGTACGTGTGTGTGTGTGTGTGTTCGCTTTCGTACGACGAAACATTGGACAAGCCTCATTAGCAGTTGTTTATACTGCTATCTGACTTAATCGCCGTGAACTGGACCGTCCGAACTTTGCAATTTCTACCCTTATGCTAGCTATAGAGGGCCGGCGACCTGTAGTATCGTTTTCGCACTGATTTCCCCAACACACTTGGCGTTTTACCCTTGTCACCTTCGCCAAATGAACGCTATATATGTCTGGGGGTGCGCGAAAGGCAATTTAATATGTCGATTTGCCGTGACTCCCATTTTGAATTTAGACAAATGTGCTCTGGGAAGTGGGAGGAAAAAATCTCCAATATACAGTACCTAATAGGAATGCGTAAAAATCATTTATATAAATCGGATATACGTTTCGCTTTAAATCAAAATATGCTTTTTCGAAATGGGGGATATTTGAAGATTATTTGAAATATTGAATGAGGCCAATGAAATATAATGGTCAACATTTCTGATTGAGTTGGCTCAAAAACTATATATCCAACGGAGTTGTGAGCACGCGAATTATAATTGATTACTCGGCTGAGTTTCGCGTTATTAATTATCATGCTTGGATGTATGTAGGTAGGTAGGTAGGAAGTTCGCACACTATTAGAGTAACTGAACGACTATAAATCTTAAGTTGACAGAATATCATCTTCTGTATATCCTGTCTTCTCTGATTATTATTCTGTTATGTGTTTTCATTGCTTATGTGTCGCAGTGATTCCATTTCAATGCAACTGCAAACTGGAAAATGGCTATTTCTGGAGACTATATATATATATATGTATATAAATATGTCATATATTATGTATCATAATATAATTCGCAGAATACGAACTCGTAACTGTTGAAGTATCTCCATTAATTTGGATCTTCTTTTATTATTAGTTCATCGTATACTTTTATTTTCTCCAACATTAAAACTGTTTCTATGCTCTTATAGTCGTAAACCTATTTAGTTTCTTTTTTAGTTTATAACGTAAACCGACCTTTAGCCTTGTTTTTTATGTATTTACTATCCTAATACGGTTCAGGGGTACATTGTTATATAGTTTCTAATATTACGTATTTTGTGATCAAGCGTATGTATGTATGTCTGTCTTTCTCTCTGTGTGTGTGTGTGTTGTGTGTGTGTGTGTGTGTGTGTGTGTGTTGTGTGTGTGTGTGTGTGTGTGTGTGTGTGTGTGTGTGTATGTATGTATGTATGTATGTGTGTGTATGTGTGTATGTGTGTATGTATGTATGTATGTATGTGTATGTGTGTGTATGTATGTGTGTATGTATGTATGCATGTATGTATGTATGTCTGTGTATGTATGTATGCGTGTGTATGTATGTGTACGTGTGTGTGTGTGTGTGTGTGTATGTATGTATGTATGTATGCGTGTGTAGGTATGTGTGTGTGTGTGTATGTATGCATGTATGTATGTATGTATGTCTGTGTATGTATGTATGTATGCGTGTGTATGTATGTGTACGTGTGTGTGTGTATGTATGTATGTATGTATGTATGTATGCGTGTGTATGTATGTATGTGTGTGTGTGTGTATGTGGGAATAACGAATATTTTCTGTAGTAGTGTTGGCAAAATTGTATCACTAAGTCTAGCATTTCTAATTAAAATCGATGGTAAGGATAGGATGAACGTGACCGAGTGTATAATATAATGCGGTTGTCGGTACATATTAGCAATGTCTAAATCCGTGTTTAAACTTTCACTGTTGACTCATTCGTGTAATGTTGTCATCGTGATCATGATATAGCGACAGCTCTGCTGCTTGTTGCTGCTGCTGTTGCGTGCTAGGTGCGTAAAAAAGGGGGTGAGTTGTCGATCGAAGCACAGCGTCATCTTGCTTGAAAGCTTGTCAAACTTACAATGTCCACACGTTCATATAATTAACGACCGTTACATGTGACCACATTGTATACGTATAAACATTGTTCAGGCGATCTCATCTAAGCTGTACATTGATTGTTTGACAATGGGATCTTATACTTGCTGCCAGCTGCATTCTGCAGTTTGTAATCGCGTGGATAATTGAACATCGTTGTATCGTATACTCATTACAATCTATTCTCCTTGTTTGCTATTTCCCTATCCGGTTCTCTCGACTTTAAAATCGTGCAATTCTTTCTAAATGCTCCACTAGTTACACCTTTAAGCTTCTTCTTCTATGGCTTTGTTATTTTGATTAGACATTCACTTATTTAACTGTAGTTAATTACGAATATGTTCATTATTCAATGAAATACATGGAGTTAGAAATAAATGATCACTTTTTTACTTCTTTGAATAGAATCACGATAAATTTAAAATAAAGTGTTTTTATTGAATAATTAAATCAAAATATAAATTGAGAAATATATTCCGCATTTCTATATTATGTTTTGAATAAATTCAGTAATTTATTCTTTGGAAGAAGTAAGTTTATAAAACATGTCATAGGGTGCAAACACAAGGGTGCGAAGGAACAAACTTGTGATCTTATTATATAAAAGACAGTGCCAACACTGATCTATAATACCATTGTGATGGCAAACAATGGTCTTTTCAGGTATTCGGATGGAGCAAACAAAGACGAACATACACCGTGAATGAGAGATAGATAGAGCTAGTAGTAATAAGACGCATTTGAGATCACAGAAACTTCGCGATGTTTTGGTTTGTTGTGCGTTTGTTTTGATTAGCAACAGCACGTCGTTAAGGCATCCGAAAACGGAAACATATTTGTATAATACATTTCGCGTATTGTTCGCTAGATCGCACCACCACCGAAAGTATACGCTAGCGACGAATTCCCGGTACTGTTGGTTGGCGTATTGGCGCGACGCGACGCGACGCGGCGGACTCATTACTCCGCACACCGAAACAAACCCAACAGAAATTTAATTTCTCTTGTACCCATGAACAAGGAAATGAAGTTATTAATTAGGGTAAACTAATCGAGTTAACTCTGGAGGAGGAACAACGCGCCCGTTGCATTTCACGTTAAGGTGAATCGAAATAAATTACTGTGAAGACTTTATTTTTCTTTCATCTTTACTCGGAAAACGACATTTTCTTTTTCGCTCGTAATTTTTCTAATAACTTTTTCCAAAAGGACTTCATTAAACTTAGTTAGACTTGTGTATCGTATAATCTTATCCTAATGAACGTTATTATTTTCTACTTTAAAATTTATTTTACTTCTTTGAAAACAAGTATGTATAAAAAATGACGTCATTACTTTAGTTCATGTGACGTCATTCATTGAAGCATAAAGTTTCATTTGTAAGAAATCTATTTATATTCAGAAAACTAACAGTTATAGAAAATATATTTACTACAGCTATAAATATGTTAAAAGTTATATATGTCCTAAAATATGTCTTTTAGTAAGAACATTTGTGAGATTACGAGATAAATGAAGCAATTTTTTTCTAAGATAGTAGATGAATAATAAATCGTTTTCCTTATATAAAATACGAGTTCAATTTGTAAAAGTGGCTAACTAAAAATTCCAATTCCATGACGACAATTTGTTAAAGACAAACGCTGCTTGGTCCTGTGTGTATACCAAATGCAAACAATCTTGGGCGCTAGTCACGATTCGTGATTTTTTATTTAGGTGTTAAGTTCGTTTTCTGCGCTACGCGGGGGTTGCGAATGAATTATTCAACATTTATTGGAATATATTTAAAACGTTGCTGAGAATAGATTTTCGGATATTTTACGGAACGTCCGGAACTTATCGAAGTGAATTCATTTAAAGTTTTTGATGATGACAATGGTTGGGCATGTACGTAATCTGTGGTGGTGTGATGGTGGTTTCGTGGTGCGGTTTCCAAACTGATGAAATTTGGTTTCACTTTCAAACGCTGATTTATTCATCACAAATTCATTTAACATATTTTAGATAAACATTTAACATGTATTTTCGGAATATCTCCATGATCTTTTTCAGACATATTTGTTGAAAGATCCACTAACATATCGCATAGAAAAGTATCGCTATGACTTTGGAAGAAACATACATACATATGTATATTTTAAACCATGTAGATCAAATATTATCTTAATATATATTTTCCATGGACCATGTATAGAACTTTGTAAATTTTGAATTCAACTCACAAAGTCGTCAGAAAACAGCTTACATTTAAAATATATCAAACGAAATAACTGTAAATAACTTTGTAGTAGTTAAGTTTGAAGGCATTTACTACCGAATTCATTTTAAAACAAGACAAAACTTTCAAATAACGATAAACTTATGTACTTATACATGAACTAAAAGAGGAAGCAAATTTAGTATTGCATTAATATAAAGTTTAATGCAGTTAGACGAAGCTTCCTAAATAAAAACGATATTTCATAAAAAACAAATACTCACTAAAAGGCAGCGAAATGTGGCTATTAAATAAAACACAAAAATCAAATCTGCAAGTGGCAAAAATGAAATATTTTAGAAGAGCCGAAGGGGTTACAAAGATTCCGCATTAGAAATGAAAAAATACGAGAACATTTGAAAACGACGTCAATGCTGAAACGAATGGAAGAAGAACAATTCGGACATATAAACAGAATGAGCACGGTGAAATGTGGGAACTAACGCCGAATGGTTAAAAACCAAGAGGAAGACCACGGGAGACATGGAATGGGAGCGAAATCAAAAATGGTGTAAACATAAAAAAGTGGCTCACATTTTACAAACATTAAGGAACATTGACCAGCACACAAATAAATATATAATTATTAATAATACAATATTAAAACACATGTGTAGAACACACACCTGTCAAATCGATGGTAAATCTCTATATTACTTTCGTAAACATATCTAAGCAAAAAATATAGTGTTTTTACAATGTACTCACCTTTACTACAATGAAAACATTCCTCCACTCACAAAAATAATAACACCACAGTGTTTTAAATATATAATAATTTAAAACACATTTTTAAAACACTAGTATACGCATCTGTCAAAACAATTACTGAAAACACTGTCTAGGGATTTTGATACTAACAGTTACATCTAACTAGACTTAATATCCCTAGAACCACACCACCTTGATTTCAGTTCTAACGTGGCGTCCTGTGTGTAGAGTTGATCGCGTGGATAAACTTTCATTAAAATAGTGTTTTATATACATTTTAAAGTGAAATGTGAGTGTGTGTGTGTGTGTGTGATTTGTGGTCCCTCTGGATTATACACCGTCTATGGAATTGAAGGTAAAATGACATTTTTTATAAAATATTTATGCATCTGTCAACCATGTTCTTGTATATGCCCGATGATTTTTTTAACTATATGTGTGTATCCAGTATAGAAAATCTAAGTCTGTAGTAATAACTCGTTTAGTTATCAGGTATATTAAATCACATTTATTACAAAAAAAATAAATAAATTCCTTGTTATCTCGTGCAATATAGATAGAAAATGGCGGTTTCATATAACGTTTTTGATTTCTTTTATCTTATTTATTAGTAGCGGGTGGTGTGATATGAGTGCGTGTGTTTTATCGATCCTGCGTAACTAAATAATTCAGCCGGTTATTTCTGTATAATGGCTGGGCACATGAAACGACATCGAACACTGTCGCCGCAAATATAATTGTGATGAGGGGAATTTTTATCTATTACATTGTATACCCGGGAATGGATTGTCATCTCATGTTAATATTTCTTAGGGTTGCCTTTTATTTCATAGTTAAATCGATAAAAAATATCCGTTCTACATACACTAACAGTTCGATAATCAAAATCGATTTTGTAACGAATTACTGTTTTTATTGTAGCCTTAAAAATACGGATAACCCTGTGCATAATATATATTTTTTAATTAAAATAATAATTAATTTCATATTAATGGGAAAGCACTAATGGAATTTTTAAATAATAATAATTGTATTAGGGCCTTTGATAATAATAGTTAAAATTAATATATGTTGATGAATATTTTGGTTTAATTCAATTATTGATTTATAAAGTGCAATATAACAATTGAAAACAAAAGTCTTTCGCTAATCGGATTACTGTTGAAAATTACTGTAACTATTCGCTGTAGAATTAGTAACGGCAATCGATTATAAACCGAACCACCAGCGTCTGTGTATACATTATAGAAACCATGGTACAAAATGAAAAATAAAACTGATGCTAGCTTAACACAGATACCAACATATAAGCGTGCGTAGGATATATATGTAGAATAAACATACAGCCGCGCGAAACTTTCGTTTATATGCGGAGTAAATTGGAAATTGTACTGGTTTTTTTAACAAAACATATTGCAATATACCGAAAATATGTTAAATTTCCTGTGGAATATTCTATTATCTATAATATAAAAAATTGCGACTATAAATCCATTTCCCCGAATAGAGTATTTATATAAAATTAAATGACTAAAGTAACTTTGGAACCAAAGCCATTAGTTTAGCTAATTTCTAAAGTAGTATCGTAAATTTGCCATCAAAAGTGCCTATGTTAAGTTGATTTAATAATGAGTGGTAGTGAGATGGGTCTATAGTTATTATAGTCATCTTGTTCGTTAATAATTCAATGTGAATTTCGTACACTTGTCGGCCGAAGACCCCTTCGGAACGGCTACTATACAGTGTTGCATTGTTAATGGTCGGCCACGATCCTCCGGCCCCTAATAACGGCAGGATCCAGTGCGTAACAGATGCGACACGCAAAATGGGTCCTGTCCAAAATATTTTCTATCTCAAGTTACAATATACACAACTGACAATGATACATTTACCTGAACGTATATGGGTTCAAATATATTTTTGTAACTTTTGTCAGGTGTATTAATCAAAATATTATTTACGAAACATGTTATTTGTTGAAGAATAAAATATCAAAACAAATATAGGGTATGAAAGACGAAACATTTGCATTAAATTATATTTACATTTTTATATATTCTGTTTTATATAAAATGTATTCTTCTTGATATAAATGCTGCTTTGGTTGATGTCATACATACATACATAACGTCATGCCTATTCCCATTATATGGGGTGGCAGAAAACCCTTTACATTCATTCCCTTCTTGACAATTTTTCGCCATTCATAATATATATAAAATGATAGTAACTTGTGGGGTTTTCGAAGAATTCAAATCTTTTCTATTTATGCCAAAATTATTTGTTTATTTTAAATTATATGAAATTAAATAATGGGCATTTCTAAAATATTTATAGAAGAAACAAAACATATAGGTACTCTAATAATGATGAAAGTTTGTATGAAAGCAATTTCGCCATAACACAATAACTACTTTTGTTAATATAATTACGCTTTGTTTGATATATATGTATGTACTTTGTTAACTTCCGGTGTACAAATAGAAGTACGCAGTCCACTACATGAGTTATTAATATTAAACTGCAAAAGCAACGAGGTTAAATTTGAAAAATTAACCTACCAAGTAAAACGGTTTGAATGCCTAATTTCCATTAAATGAACATTGTTCCATAGTTTATCAAAACTTTGATAATATTCCACTTTTTAGACAGTTACACACAAATATTTTTATATCTAGTAATTATTATATCATCAGTATAAAACAACTTTATACAACAAACAAACAAAAATTCCGTCCTATAAAAAATGTATTTTATGACTGCATCGGGACTTTGGGATTAATTTTATAAATACTTTATTAAATGTTGCTTTCGTTACGAACATAACTAAACATTAATTTGACCATCAACATATTTTTTTGAACATATTTTAAAACATACAAATTCAATAAATAATAATATGTATGCGTCATTTTTGTTAATATAACCAATACATGTTTTCCACAATTTTCGAATTATTAAAACGTTAATTCAAACCACCAGTAAACGGCGTTAAATAAATATTTTTTAACAACTAGAAGGATGATAAATTATTTAAAATAATAAATGGTTAGATTCGTTTTTAAGTAGACTGATGATCGTAAAAGATTTTCCTTTGTTTCTGCGGGATTGTAAAACGTATGAGGGTCGTTCCACCACCATATGCTATAAACCTCGCAGGCAAAACTGATACACGAATGAAAGTAGGCTGAGAGAAGGGTTTATGTAACTGATAAAATGGTATACGTGATCGTCCTCGCACTTGTACAGGTAGATAAATATATACATAGCGGCCTCATGGTGGAATACAAAATGCAATAACTGTAATTGGGTATAACCATGCGAGATCACACGATTGCATGAGTTCGCTTTTAATTATTTTGGTCTGTCGTTAAACGTTTCCCTATGTCATATGTGTTTTTATACTAAGTGACCCTTATACATATATAGGTACACTCTTATATATAGTGAATAACATTTCAAGAATAATTCACTGAAACGTGATTTATTTCTATAAAAACCACCAATCTTTATATTTATTTCTCAATTACTCATATTTGGAGGACGAAAGCGATAAATAATTTTGTCACCCCTGTTCACCTATTGGTATTTTGGTTGATGTGGATTCTATTGTATTTTTGTCTGGTTATTCCCAACCTTGTTTTACCGCGGTGTTGTTATTTCAGTATTTGTGTTTTTTCGTTAGTGGTTTACCACGTTTGATTTTTTTTAAGCAAATTTTGTTGTCTTTTTTTTGGGATTTAAAACAGTGCTGTATTGGCTCTATTAGTTGAAAATTAATATATATTTTTAGGTATTTCATTAAAGCCTAGTTAAACAAAAATGAGAATGAACAATGTGAACAAAAGTGTATATGTTAGTTATGAGGAAATAGGCTAACGCTGTGCAAAAGCTACACGTTACTAGTCCTCGGTTAGCGACTATAATGCGTTGTTCATTTTGTACATATGTGTAGAATTTCGTTTAAAAATGTCGAAATATAGGTATCATATAAAAGATAATTGATATTTAATAAGTTTTAAATAAATTAACGAACCATTATTTAATAAAATATTTGACAAAAACGTCAACATTTATAAGAATTTCACTAATAGGTCAGATTTACATTTGAACGGGAAAGGTTAAAAGCTTTACGTTTTATACAATTTAAACGTTAATGCTTTTTAATCAAAAATAAATTGATTTACGTTAAAAGGAATTACTTTTAACCGCGGGTTGTTTTCGTTTGCGTAGAACTACAGTAAATATAAGATTGTGTCATGCTTGGAATGTATTATATATTGTTAAATACATTTAAAGTGCTTACAATATATATTTCGAGTGAAAAGAAAAAAATCAAGTAGTTTTTCATGTTAATTTGCAAGCCCGCATATTTCTATCTTTACGTTGGGAAGAGTATCTGTCCCGGTTTTTAGACATGCTAACGTTTTAGAAACACAAAGCGCTGACGTATACATTTGCTGAAAATTCACAGGAACAACTAATTATTTTTATCATCACATTTTCTTTAATAATGATTCTATAAAAAAATGCTTTTATTTCATTATTATTTTAACAATGAAAGTATGAAATAATTAAAAGGAATAATTTTATATTTCTCTATACTCTTGCATTGGCGAATACAAGTTAGGCTTATATCAAATATTATACAATTTTTTTTTCTGTAAAGTTGCGTATTCAAATTGAGTAGAATATTTTAAATGTTTGTAACTTTTAAGAAAATCTATAAAGGCTTTGACTTTCGGAATAAAAATTCTAATATGCATAGGCGACAGTGAAATCTGATGCATTTTAATTCGTCAGATATAATCAAATAAGTGATTTGCATTGCATGAACAATTTCCATAACTGAATATAAAGCAATAGCTACTAATGAAATAAAGTATGTTATCTAGATTTACCAGTTTTACATGTTGTAAGTAGAGTTGCATGCGTTAGTCTGATTATATTTGAATTTCCGACTTAAAATGAAACTTGCTGCTACAACTTAAATAATAAATAATATAGTTAAATGGAAGCATATATTATTTAAGATGAAAATAACACAAATTTTCCTAACACATCTATAATTCGTCACCTCTTAAAATATTGTTAATTCTTGCATAACTTATTGCATCATTTAAAAAAGTGCAGTTAATTTCTTCTTAGAAACACATTCCTGCCTAATGTTGCCATTTGAACGTAAAGAATAATACACACCAGATCAGCGGTCATATAGGTCAGTAAACATAAAAAAAGTATTCTTATCTTTATGAAAAATGACATTTGATGTTTGAAATAAAAATGTTGTTGACATTTTTGATTTTGGCTTCAATATGGGCGTCAAGGGAGAATAAATTGAAGTATTCTCAATTGCTATAATTTCGCTTATTTCACGACCACAAAGGTTCTTCAGGTTTGTGATGCGTGGCTATGGTTTTTTTTATTCTTTTTAGCATTCCATTTTTTATGTATGTGTTGCTATGTATATAGCGATGGATATGAATGTTGTGTTCGGTGTTTTTTGGACATTTTTTCTGCTTGGAGTGTTTATTTTTTCATGCTTAATAATAAGATATTCTCAAAGCATCCCATAATAACGCTTCTGCGCCCATTTTCATTCTTGTGTTTACACAGCTGTCTGTGTCGTGTTTGACAATCTGAATACGGCCCAATAAAATAATGTAAAAGACTTATTCGTGTTGAATATTTATCAGAGGATTATAATAATTTTATTATAAATCACTGCCATTGGCAAAAATTTATTAGAAATATTATAAAATTATTTCTCTAAGAAAGCACGAAGTGTAACTATTTTTGATAACTTGTGCTCTAAATTAATTTCTATAATTTAGAACAAAATTGTAAATAAATTCATATTCGAGTTAGAATATTAAATGTTTTATGATGTAGTTTTTGCACTTACGTTCTTTTTACTTTCTATTTCTAAATGTTTGACCCAAAATACGTTTTCGTACTCCCTGAAAGGTCGTAGAACAATGCAATAAGATTTACTTTCAATGCACATCCATTTCATCGTTTTACTATCGTCGAAAAGAAAGAAAAACTACCGCAGTTTAAGAGCGTAACTATAACATTTTAACGGTCAAGGCAGACCACTAGTTTTTATTGTTTAACATGACGTCATCCAAGTCCACCCGGAGCGTAGTAAATTTCTCGATTACCATTTATTATGACAGGTTCCGGAATGTAACGTTAAGGGTACGGGCAAGTAGAAACGACCTCCGGTGGTTTGCCTTCGATGCCAGCGTGAATAATCGGATTCAGCCCAAAGTATAACATTGATAAATTCAAACGTTTGCTATTTATATGAGCTGTTTTTGTTCCCCTTGTTTTTTACGTCTAAATTTGGAAATGGCTTTTTGGAATATATTTGGTTAATGATGGATTATTTTAATTAACAGTGGACTTTGAATTGGTAATTTAATAGTTTGGGTTTTTATTTTGTTAAAAATTGATTTACATTTAGTGAAAATATTTATATATTTAGTCTGAGTTTTGATGTGTATTTAATTATTATTTGATGATTATATTTAATAACTATATTTGGAACATTAAAATGCTTTACCCTAAAGATAAAACGGCTTTCGTGTTTGGGGTGAAGTATGATGAAATAATTGCTTGTTGGAAATGAAGTTAGCTTTTGGTATCAATATGTTAGAAGTTTGGTGGGGTACTGACAATGAGGGCGTTGATTTGTGGTTTGTGGTACATTAACGTAAGTGAAACTAACATATAACTAAGCCAAGAGTATTACAACTATTTTCAACAAGCCTAAATTACGGCCACTATTTAAATATTTGTTTTAATACTTATAAACAAATTTAGCATATTTTAACAATAAATATAACATAAAGTTTTTTAGTAAACTTAAACCTATACATAAATAATCTCTAATTCATATTTGTATTGCAATTAATTCGTAACTATATAGGCAATTTTTTTGATTAGTTAAAATTTCAATAACGTATATTGAGCGCGTTATTATCAAATATAAAGGGGCGATTCACACATTCATCATTGATCTTAATTGACAGAATTATCAAACGGACTGTAATAGTACACACAATCTACGCTAGTAACTATTTAAATGCTTTTCGCTATCGAAAAAATGGTTGAGCATTGTAATAGACGTGATAAACCAGATTTGGTTTTCGCTCACATTACACTTTGAGTTTGATTTTGATGGGTGGCCATTTCACTATGATTCTCAGTTCAGCGCCCGCCACAGGCATATTTGAATTGCAAAATCGGTCGCATTTTTATGATCGTATTATCTTTAAAGATTCCTCCTCTCATTCGAGCTTGCATTATTTTTCTATCGGCATATTTTTATTTTCGCATGAAAATATCGTTTTTACGCATAATATTCGTGTTTTTCTTCATGATCAGATATCCGTTTCATAATATTTTACAATTTATTTGGCTAACTCTAATCTTAACATTTTTACAAATATCAAAAGGCGTTTTACTAAAACCCAAAAAAAAAAAAAATAATTGTAGAATTCTTTAAAAATATGCCAATTATTATTTCTAAAGGATACTTTCAAATCGTTGTTCAAAGTAACTGTTATTTAACATTAATAGATGTTGCATTTATTATTCGTTTGCTCGGTTACGTAAATAACAATTGAAAAGCTTAAAGTTCAAGTTTCAATTAACTTTTAAATGATTGCAACATGAATAGACATAGAGTTTCATAACTATAATTAATTAGACTATTATATATGTAGGTAAATCGCCATTATACAAAATAATTCTATTAATTAAAACATATCTGTATAACGGGCAACTATACAACTAACTAGAACTAAAACAAACTAATTGCATTTAAATTAAATGTGGTTGTGCTCATCATAGCAGTGTCTCAATAACAAATTATTCATCAAGCAAGAATATAATAGGCTCCTAGGAAGTCAAGCCTCCTTCATATAATTATTTGCTCTCTTTTAACTCCGAAAACTAAAGTTAACTTAATTATACGTAATTAAAAAGTGAGTAAAACATTGTAGGACATCATTTAGAACTCATTATAACGAAAAAGTGTACTGACATACACACATAGATTTTATATTTTTAATTTTGTTATAACATAGATATTTCAGTACTGTTTTGTAAACATTCTTTTTTAGTTTTGCACTGTACAGGCTTTAAATGTATATATCGTATAATGTTTAACATTTGTCTGATGCAGCCATGGTAAGCCGCATAAATTTCCTGTTGCATATAAATTTAATTAAATTATAATTACCGTCATAACACTAGTTGTTGTTGCCCCTTGGATTTTCTAATAAATTTTCACGCCACTTCAGCAGATTACTCGCTGTTTTCAAGAATTTATGAAATAATTAACAAAACACAATAAAAAAACAAATTTGAAATAAACCGAGCACGAATTTTCACTTTAAATTTTCCGCGCCGGAACGAATGATTTGTAGTTGTGGTATTATGGAGGTATTAGCACCAACAAATAATTCTACTGACAAAATGTTTAATAGATTGCAATGGGATCAACATTTTGGATAGGTATGTTAATAGTCATATCTGAAGTGGCTTTAATCCGTATAATGTTTGAAATTTAGATGTTCGTATTGTTTTGTATATATTTATATATATTTTTTTGTGATGGTAAAAATGTATGATAAACTAGAAAAGCTTAAAGTTTTATATTTCTTACTTTGTTGTTTGATTAAAACTTTTTAACAATAGGACATATTTAAAAGATTTAATAAAAAAATAAGGAATCAAAAGTTTAGCAGAACATTTTAATACCTATAGGTATTTATTCCAATTATTTTCGAACTTATTTTAAGATGTCTCGAAGTAGGATTTAAAATTCTTTTTCTAAAGAAATTTATATTATTTCTACGTATTAACGATACAAAATTGATTTTCAATATATTTTATAAATTTTATTTATAGATTACAATACCAATAAATAATATAATTTCACTTGTGCCAAATTATAATTCATAATAATAAAAAATTCAATGAATTTTCTAATTATAATTAGAATGCTACATCTCTATTCTAAGTAAAATATAATTACAAGAGTGAAATTAGCTACAAAACAAAATTAGAATAAAAGTCAGAGAATGTCTCCCTACTATAGTAGTTATCAATTTTTCAATATCCGCTTGTGTATCTGTACGTGTCAATGGGTGAGTAATCCAATAAACAAATTGTATTATTAAAAATCACCGTAGTGAATATAGGTACGCAAAAGCGGATATACGTTCGCATCATTTTTCGGAGAACCGGATGGCGTGACAAAAAGAATTTCAATATTAATCTGGCAGCGATTGCTAAAAGGTTCCAGTATTTGAATACGCGTAGCCTGTTTCGTGTGTTTGCACAGCGTTCTGCGAATTCTCCTTATTATGAAGAAAAAAAAAAAACCCCAGAACAAATGAAATGTTTTACCTTATGCGATATTCGTGTAATTTTCACGCGATATTATATTTAGATATTCGTGCCTTAATAGCCAGATTACATTTTCCACACCCTAATACCAATCATTCAATTATCTTTAGTATGATTATACTTCTTATATTTAGATATTTTTTGGATTTACCTATTGCAATAATCACGCAAACCTATTTAGTGTCTAACAGACTAAATTGTTGAAAAGTTGAAGTTACTATTAAATCTTTCTTTTTATAGAAGTATGTTTAATACTTTAACGAAATCAATTTATGATTTTCGCGAAGAAATTTTATTCACAGTCAGAAAACAACGCATCGCAACACAAAAAAAGTACTTTTAAGTTGCAACACATAGAAAGCACGGTACGTAGTGCCAAGAAGCTTGAGCTATAATACAAATAACACGGGTGGCATTTCGTCGAAATGGAGCACAGACTCCAGCAGCTCGACGGCGGCAGCGTCGAATTAAAAAAACAAATTGAAAATCTGGCGCGCGCCGTTACTCGACATCTTCTTAGCTAGTTGCCTGCCGTGCGCCCCTCACTCCCAAAAGGCATCTTTCGGGCTCTTTCATACACGGTACATCGCGCACTAGCGAAGAAGAACACAAGACAATCGTGGCGGGATTGTGTCGGCCCCCTGGGATAAGAAACAAGGCAACAAGAAATGCCGCCGCTGCTTTGAAACGCAAAAAGAAACAAAAAAACTAGAACACGAAAAAGAAAAAGTCTAAAAGATGAATATAACCACATTTACCGTTTATATTTTAACGGGGTTATTTCATATTACAAAGACTGAATATGGATACTTTATAATATAAAACTTTTTAACGAAATAAAAAGTTTGATCTAATTTTTCTTTGACCCTCGCACTGATTTATAGTATAAGTTTTATATGAAATTAACATTCTGTGTATCTGTTAAATTATGTTGGAGTTGGAATCAGTGGAATTATCTTATATTACAAAATGTTGGATTGGAATAAATGCCATTTGGAGTCCAGCCAATTATCACAAGTTTTTGTGGTATTATAACAGAATTTATTTAATGTTGAATGTGATGAGAAGTGTAACACAGTTTGTGACAGTATCAAAACATGTACTTCTTCTGTTGGTATGTGCTTTTGACAGTCAGAGCCCTTTGATTTTTACAAGGAATGTCATGTCGTCTCGTTATTAATTATATGCTTACCTCGACTGCCAGTTTGTTATGAACAGGTAGATAATACGCACCCTTCAGTCACAGACTTCATGACAACACTGCCGTATGGCAGAATGAGTAGCAGGCATCTCGAGCATAGAACAGAGGACGTTTAATAATGTCGAAGCAGTAGTGACTCAACGTAGGTAAAAGGGATCTTTGCAAATTGCAATTTGATGTAATTCGTGACGAGCCCTTGGCATGCCTACAAACGAATCTTAACAATATGGTACTAGCGAGTAGGGTTGGGTGCTCTTTCACTCTGAATTCTAACTTCCAGGATTAATTTGATTTCTAATTTAGTCCCATTTAATATCAAACATTTCCTTGGACTTTGAACACCACTTTTGCCTATTTGATCAACCGCATTCTTGAGATTGATTCTGAGAGTTGAAAACTTTCAACCAGCATAGCTAATACAGCAACTCCTGCATTAGCTAAATTTGATCACCAATTTAGAAATAAAGGAGAAGATACTTGTGGAATTGTTTGATTAAGTCTATATATTTATCTGAAAAGCCTGAAAACAAAAATTTGGTGTTAGTCGAAATAACTTTTTCAATTTTGTTACAGCCGTGTGTATGATCACGTGATGCTTAGGTAACCATGCAAATTTTAATGGAAATTTGGTTTTGTGGAGCACTAACACGCCAGATGTACATTATCGTGGTGTTTCCGAAGTAAGTCACAGTGCAAAGGAAACAGAAGATAGCAAATAAGTCTTAACAAACATTATTAAATCGGGAGAAATAAGTTCGTATTCGTGTTTTCAACCAATAAAAAGTTGGTCTGCTACAATTTTGTACCAAAGCTATTGAAACAAATAAGAAATTATATGGATTCTTTATTTCCTTTTTCCGCGTATACAAAGTTTTATATTTTATGCCCGATAGGATACAATAATGGTGTCACTGTTTAAATAACAGGATTATATTTAAAAACTATACAATTTAACCTAAAGAGCACATAGCTCATTGGTACAATTCTCGCGGTACAACATTCATTCGCCGCTATTATTTATTTGTCATAAACGCGTATAATATGTAATTGAAAATATGAAACTAAAAGAGTAATATATTTCTGTGATAATTTTCTGTAAATGTGTTTGTCACACTACGCATAATTAATATGAAAATAGGGTGAAATCTGCGGCGTACAGCGTAGGTCGATGACCATTGCTGCAGTGGCTTCAGGAGACGCGACTGCCACATCTCAACCGCACGCGTCACCACTACCAGAAATTGAAACTGAACCCCATGCCTGAATTTTATGCATAATTAAATAAATCTGTATGAAGTTAGCAGGGCAAGCAGCTGGTGGTGCTGGTTGGCTATTTTAGCTGTAAATTAACGTTCACTCTCTTATTCGTATATTTGCATTACAATAACCGACTTCCAACAAAATTTTCAGCACGTTGGTCTATATTAAAAAAATATAAAAAACCTAAAAGCCCAAAGCGCATGCGGTGCGTGATATTCGAATTAAAAATGGAAAAATTTATGCACTCTATTATCTCCTAAAAATAATATTGAGTGTGGATTTAATGGGGAATTAAAATTTTGTTTGAGGTGAAATGAAATGAGCTTATTTACTTTCATCTGGGTATTAATTTTGTAATTATATTTTGTAATTTGGCACAAACATGAAAATTATTTTATTAAATATGTATGTAGCTATATTTAGAATTACACACTCGAGATTGAGAAACTTTTTTATATTAGGTCTCTTTGTAATATATTTGTTAACATTGCTGACTCTAAAATCGATGATTAAATAGATTTTCATCGAGAAAATTTACTCTTGACGCGGCTTATCATTAAGTCAATACCGACCGAATAAGTGTGTGCTTCAATCAAGTGTGCTGTAGAAGGATGGAATTAAGAAGCGAAATGTGGAGTATGAGGTGGATTGGGTAGGTACACTAAACTGGTGTTGTGCAATTAGTGTGTCTGCAGCCACTTACCTACGCCGCCATTATCGCACGACGGAATCTGCTTTCGCGAACGGTATTCACTAATCAAGTAATTAACATGGCGTACTGTACTTAATTGCTTGCACAAAACATACTACACCACCGTTTGACCTAAAATCATTTGCTATTAATGCGCTATTTGTAAGGGTAGGGAACAATAGTCATAAGTATTGCAATTATATAGGTAATGATTATTAAGGATTGGTTACCAAAGTTACTTAATTATTAATATGTTCCTGATATTGTATAAAATTGGTTTACTACTCAATAAATAATACAAGTTGTATTTTTCGCCACATCCTTAAAACGTATCCATATAATGGTTAGGTCATAGCAATATGTGGTGTTAACAAACCGTTAAGCATTTTAAAGTGTATATTCTGAAAATATCTTCACAAAAAGCCAACTTTCTGACATATATGAATTTAGAAGGAGTAAAAAATTATCAAATCCTTTGAAGCAGAACGGTTGGTTTTAACAAGGTAGTACACAAAACGTACAATTAAAATTGTCATCAAAGCAGGTGGTGTATGAACGTTTTGTACGAGATGCGAACCCTTGTCTTGCCCATACTGCGTGTGAGTTTGCTTCCAAATTGTCTGCTTTTGTGTGTTTCTCTGTATGTCCGCCGTATGTGGATGTTTTATAATTTCATTGCTGAACCGTTCAAAATGTATTTTGCTGGTAAATGGTCTCTCGCTTGGTGACCACATTTTCTAGTCGCTTGCTCTGATACTTGTATGTGGGTACTCTTATTTAACACGTATCTTACGCACTGTTTCGTTAATGAGTGTTTACCTTCACGCACATTCACCCACCTCCTTCATCTCTGTTTAAAATTAATTTTGGACCGAGTCGTGCTATTTCAATTAAAGCGTTGTTTCCACATTGTGTCTGCAATAGGTACTCTGCAAGTGAAATACGGATGGTGTTAAATGGAGGCAGATTGAGTTCATACATATGTATTTCGAATATACATTTGGAAATAATTGAATATTATTTAATTCCGTGTACCTATAGCTTATATGTATCATAGAAATATATTTATTAATTATTTCACTAACATTAATTTAATTTCTTATTGTTACAGGTAAACATTTTTGAAATTCAACCCCAGTCAATATGAATTCTATTTAATGTAAGTTATTTTTTAATATTTATAATGTCAATATGTGCATATATGTATCAATGTCAATTACAGAAATTTCTGTAGCTACTACAGAAAAATGAATAATTATTACGTGATTTAAATATGTATATTCATATTTGAATATGATTTCTGTCAAGTATCTATAATGATAATCGTCCTTATAGTTAATTCGAATGATTGTTATTCAAATACATATTTTCTTTTTTAAATAATTTATTAAAATTCTCGCTTGAAGTCTATGTAATACAAAAGAAATACATATAAAAGTAAAATGGGAAAAGAGCAAGTCAATATATTTAAAAATAACTTTATTGTCAGAGAAGTGCTTTGAATTTGAAATAAATTCTATCTTTACAAAACGCTACAGTTGACGGGTCGAGAATCTTTATTAGTGATTGTCGAGGAACAGAATTATTCACCCGTCGATATTCGACACTACTTGAAGTGAAGTTATCCGTGAAAGATAACGGAGCCATCCTCAGAGATTCAGTGGTGGCAATATCCCTTAATTTGCATCGTCGTGCGAAGCAAATGACAAGATCTTTGTCTGCTTCTATATTCTCGCTAGTAGCACACAGCTTGTATATCGTATATAAAGAGAGAATGAGCGCCGTTGAATATTCACGTGCTGTTAATATCTAATCCGTTAAAATTCAAGGATGTCATCGCAAACAGTCGATATTTATACAACTGCCAAAGAGATTTGAACTTCTAGAGAAGTAATGGCCCTTAACCATTCTGATTGACGGCCTAAAGGCAACCAAATATTATTTATTCAGTTTTCAATCTTCCACTGACTGTATATACTTGTGTGAATATTGTGGCGAATTTCCACCTTATAATAGTACAGAATTATTTACTAAAGGCAGGATTATAAACAAACTAGTTCTACATACAAATGATTAAATATTACTGTAGCTCGCAATTTTCTTTTAGTTTCACCTACAAATATGTTATTGCTGATAGAACCATTCGTAATCTTTATTAGATTGATTGCTTCAGAAACTAAACTATTTAAGTTTGACTTGACGTTTTGTATGTATGCTTTGCAATCCTGTTTTACTCAATTATCAATAGTTCTGTATTGGGAGTGACTCTATTCATGCAGTCTCTCTGATATTTACACAAACACTTTGGTAAAGTACAGGGGAGAAATAAAGAGAGCAAGAGTAGAACACGGTATAGCATAGAGTGTATTAAATTAATTACTATCTTCGTTGACTTGTACCCCGAATTGCGTCATTCCCTTCGCCATTTGCTTCGATTCCTTCTTGGTCGAGAGGTTCGTTCAGCACACCAACCAATTAGATGTTGTTTGATCTCGACAGAGTCGCCTTTCGCATAGTAATGCACGAAAAGTGTGTAAATATTTACGTCCTCAAAACAACTGTATCTTCGCTTCTACGCATTTTCGCTATGTTTCCATCCGGTACATCGTACAGTGCT
Source organism: Nebria ingens riversi (assembly GCA_018344505.1). Lineage (NCBI taxonomy): Eukaryota > Metazoa > Arthropoda > Insecta > Coleoptera > Carabidae > Nebria > Nebria ingens. The sequence goes on along the minus strand of JADQWA010000060.1, from coordinate 232,078 downwards.
TTGCTTATTTTTATAATAGACAAACCTTCTCTTACTATATAAGTTGCCTTTTCGGTAAATGTTTGATATGCCCTCTTAAATGGTAATAAAGTTTGTGACAAATGATATGAAATTATTTAATTAAATTCCCGATGTGGAATTGTATTCAGAATAAATGGATTATTATGGGATTAAGAGTTGCGATTGCGAAGGCTTAGAGCAAGCGGAATAAGAGATCAAGAGTAAATGAGCTTGAAAGAATTCCATTGTATTATATCAAGTATACAAAGGCCAAATATTCAGTACATAAGCACACATTTCGGTAGTTGTAACATAAAATAAATTAAACCTAGAATATTTGATTCTGTTTTGAAATTAACATTTTAAATTAGTTAATTATAATTACCCGTTGACAATTCTAAAAAAATAATATCACAATGATTTTCATAATGAATGCATGTGTGCAAAAAAATTCTATCATTTGCATACCATTTTATATAACAACATAGTGCACAGATACCAACATCCTTTTATTTTACTTTTTTTTTCTTTGTATATAATTCCGACATGTTACGAATTTTACATGCTTGGACTTTTGTAGAATCTGTGTCTGTATGCTGGTAAAATAACCGTTTCACGATAAACCATGTGAACGGAACAGAATTAAAAGCTTATTCGGTACTTCGCGTTACAGTTGTTTAAAGTTTTAAGCCAGTGGCATCGATTATTCCCTCGGTCCATATACGGCGCGGATCGCTTCACTCACATACAGTACTGTGTTGGCTAGTAATGTGTATAAGGTTCTTTCAAAGAAAATACCCCCGGCTGGTATCGTATAAAACGGGAACCAACCAAGAGTAGTTTTGAAACAAACAAAACTATAGTTTGTCGGGATTTGTTCTGTAATGAATAAGTTTGAAAGAAATTCTAAAGAACTTCGTGACTAGAATTTGCTAAAAACACTTTTTTATTTTGTCAGTAATTCTGTTGTTGAATTGTATAGCTACTAAAAGATAGCAACGACACTACTTTTAAAATCGAAGTCACATTTTAAACATGATTTCGAAACGTTTTTAGATACTTTGGAAAATATATTTTCCCTCGTACTACAAACCTTAACTCCCTTACTAAAATTCCCTGTCGATTACTAAATTAATCAAGAACGATCGAGAATTATTAAAACTTTAATCAGATTATAAACTGCAATTTCCTGTTAAGCTCATATGCAAATCACGGACAAGTCCTTCCAGGAATTCAGGACACAATGTGTGTTGTCGTAGCCGTTTTCGTCCTCGTCCTCTCCGCGAAAACTTCTCAAACAACGGTCACACAGTGCACACAGGCGGGAAACCAACCCAGAACCCGGACTATAGTTAGTGGCAGCCTTCAAACCCAAGTTTCTCATTACTTCAGTGTGTGATGTGGCGCGGCCAACAATTCAACATGAACGCGTTGCTGCCGCACACTTTGGTACGTGAACAGAATCACAGATGGTACACACACCAATACCATCGTACTCGTCAACACGAAAGATGTCTTTCTGTATGTCACACACACACACACACACACAGACACATTCCTCACATACATCTAAACATTAGAGACTCACATATACAATGGAAGGCTAAGAGATAAATAACAAACATTTGTGTGTAAAACTCCTCGTTTCCCTGCACCCAAATCGAAATTACTAGGAGGTTATCATTCTCCACCTTATTGCGTATAGACGCTACCGACCCGTTGCGACGTTTTGGAATGTAATAACAGTTGTACGGGAAACTAAACAGGCTAGGTTCACAATTCATGGAATTCAATCATGACAACTGAATTATACGGTTACACACAAAGAATGTCATATAAGCCGCTGATGACGGTGAAACACAATAATTTATCACCAAAATAAATTTAATTATTAATAAACTTTCAAATTTACGCAGGCCATATAGTAGCAGTATCAAACCAAACCAAATATGTTAGTGTTTTATCGAAATTGTTTTTCCGTTTGGGAAATGTGCTTGGTACTTTATTGTTTAGTAATCTTTGATGAACACAATCAAAGAGGTGTATATAATCAATGTGAAAGACCATCAAAGACTTTTGTTGTGGTTTACGTACTTCAAAACATTATATGTGAATATGAAGTGAAATTATAACGCAAAGAGCTTACTGAAGCTTGTCTAGGCATATGGCACTTTAACTAAAATTATATGGAAACACTTAGTGGTTTTGCGGTGAAATTACTAACTTGACAAATTCATATTCTATGTGCGGATATGACTTTATAATTGCGACAAAACACTTCCGATAACAATGGCAGCCAATTGATTTATATGAAGATGCAAATTATTTCGCTTACAATTGAAGTCTACAATGAGAAAAAAATTTGGAAATATTTTGTATACGGTACAAATATTACGTTTCGTATTTTAACAATTCTTTGAATCGTAACTTTTTATTTGAATCATTTTTCATTATTTGAATAAATTTTTAATCTCTACCAAAATAGAATTCAAGTGACAAAAGTTTTTAGACGAAATTTAGAAATAATTATTATATATTGAGACTCATGCACCAAAGTTCTTTTATAAGCTATGGTTTCATAATGTTCATCCTGCATTTCGGTGATAAAGTGCCGTAGCAGTTTTCAGATTAAACAGAAGCAGATCGCCAGATTAATCATTGAGATGAAAGTTTGTGCGATGTGCGAGACATCTATTAAACAATACACCATGCTTTGTATTTCATGCAAATATAATTCCTCTTATTGTTTGCAAACACTGTAAACTAACATTCGATTCGCGCGAACTAATTTTCCTTGAACTTCACTAAATTGAACTTGCTTACTGCTATTCATATCTATTTAATAGTTTGTATTGTTTGCCAGACAAATCATTTAGAAATTCAACAATGCCAGTAAGTTTTACTATCTTACTTATCATTTTGTGTTTCATTACAAGAAGCAGAATTAATTCACTTGGCCAAACTTTCTAACTACTGCAATGCAATTTTATTTTTATTTACAAATAAATAACTCATTACATTTACACCACTTGTTAACCATATACTAATTTCGAAGAATCATCTATCATCCTGTAAGTCAGTCATTTTGTAACGCAACCTTTGTTTACGAATACTAACGTTTGTGGATGTTGTTTTCTGGTTTTATCTATGAAGTTTGAGACAGTATCGTTATGATGTTTCGGCGAGACATCTTGAGCTCTTAAAATATACTGTTTTCCATCAACTGGGCTCTATTTCTTTATTAATATCTCTCGTTTTCGTGCGATTCGTTACAGTTCATAAATCCTCAGTATGCAGAAGCGCGATTTGCATAGGTCCACATCCTGATAAACTCATATTGTAACGAATTTAGTACTATGAAGGTGACTGTAACCTCATCATGGTTACGACTTCGTCGGTAGCAAGTAGCTGAGGAAAATGCTTCGCCTTTTATCGTAATCAATATCCACGTTCAATTCCTGCAGCGAAGAAACAGTTCCACTTAATATACCTTATTCACATCAAATGCTTTATCGTTCAGGCTGATAGCAGACTTAATTTAAACTTAGTGTTTTGTAAAACTTCATCTCATCATCTCATTGCTTTGTGTCGTTATTATTTTATATCCATTGCTCAACTTTTAATGACTTGGATATTCTCAGACATAATTACTACTTTGCGTTTTCATCAAAGAAAATGAGTTGTAGTTAAGATTTTGCAATTAATAATATTCAAGGTAGTTTTGTAAATGTTCAATATTTTGTGAGATGACCAAAATAAAATTCTACCAGGGATGAATCAATCTCATTCAGGACATACCAGAAGTGTTACATAAGTGAAGAACATGGTAATTGAATGTGTTGCTTCTCTCGTCTGTATTCACCGCAATGTGGACATGTCACGCAAGACACCGCCGCAAAACCGAACGGCAAAGTCTCATCATATATATTAAATGTGTGGAGGTTCGCTTGGCATTTCCAGAAATAATTTACCACCTCGAGTGGCGTTGACGTCCAACGTCACGACACGACGTTGTTGCAATGTAATCGGCTTAACTGCCATTAAAACATTACTGTACTCTTGCATACTTTTTTTATGCATTCAGTTTTAATGAAATTATTCAAAACGCAATTGTGTGGCAAAGCAACTTTTATTTTTTAAACTAATTTACCGAGAATTTTTGTTTAATTAACATTTAGCTAGAACGAAAATTTATGAATTTTCAATGAGTATTATTGGAGTTAAAGCCATGATGACCAACACATTATGAGACCATCATTTCGTTGATGTTTGCTCATAACTATAGAAAGTTTAGGTGCGATTGTACAAACATTATTATTTTTGTTTGTCCTGTGCTTATGCTACGGCTGGCATGTTTATCTACAGTGCTATATATGGCGGTTGATCCTATGGTCCAAATGACCCTATTAGTATAGTTGTATACTTTATTATATTAACCCACTTTACTACGTCGTTTGCCGTTCATGATATTTAATCAAGTGAGCGTGAGTTTGTTTATGATTACTTTATAACTATTATAGCCACTGCAGTGGAACTATATTCAAACTCCGTTATTGACCAGTTTACAAGAGATTAATTTATCAGCCCATATTTACAGTACACTTTGGGAAAAACGTAGTATTAAATATTTCAATGCAATTTATGAATAAATATTTAATTTGTTAATACATAATAATTCAGGATTATTAATTGGTTTTTTTTGTTACACATTTAATTGTTTGTTTATTTAATAGTTTTTAAATATACAGATATACAATGAACGTATGTTTGAATGTATAATTGAAATATATCAAATATTTGTTTTATATATTGAAATTCTATAATCTAAATTTTATTTTAACATTAAAATTTAAATTGAGGTCGTTAATTTAAATACAAAATGTTATTGCAAGCGAAAATGGGATATTAGAACGTGGTGTCTCCAACGCTAGTGATATTTAGTGTAATTCATATAAACAATATGTTATTATAATTTTGATAAATAAATATCAAACATTAAAAATTAATATTCTTGAGGAGATTTGAATTGAGTTGAAACGTCTATGAAAACATTGACGAATTTCATGATTATTTTATCTCAAGATGCTTTAAATTTTGTTTTTTTTGCAACTGAAATAACCCATTATCGAATATCCTATCTAATTAGCGAAAATTACAAGTAAATCCTGAACAAGAAACCGTTATGGATTTTAAATCGTAATTAAAAATCCGGTTACAATGACCTACTTTTGTTCACGCGTTGCAACAAAAAACAAACCTTGTAATTAGTTTACACATCAAAGAAGACTTCATCGGCAGCAAATTTTCTTTCGACCAGTAATTTGATCGAAATTCACGATTTTACAACCTCGCGACAGGCGGAAAAGAGAGCTGGGCGGTCTTATTTATAATATTAAACGGTATCTTCTTTATCTTCGTAATTGGAAAACTTTCGATGTGTCGTAAAGAGCGTAACCTGCTGTTACACTTTAATATTGTATGTTCGCCATCTTAATTGCAACTACTAACTCAACTTGGTTGCGATGTAGGGGGGCGACGGGTTGAAGAACACCCTCTGACGCTATGTGCAACATTGCTTCATTAGAGATACAGAGGAAAAATATACGAGTACTTGCACACCATGCATGGTGCTTAGGAATAGGGTGTTTCTTGTCATGTAACTATTTATAAGTACTTTTAAAATTATCACACGCTGTCAGACTTTATTACGGAAATAGTCTTCAATGAACGTTGAATTGTGTTAGGAATATAATCTCTTGAGGATAACATTTCCGTCTACGATGGGCAAGGTAGTGGTAGAAGTTATGAAGGCTTTTAAACAATGTAAATTTAGTAACCTCTATTGTTCGATTAGTCATACCTTAGGTATATATGTTACAACTACACGATCTTAGCTACTCAGTACACGGTAGTAAACGTTCCCTGTTCAGAGTACGAGTAATCTCTATTGGCTTGTACGCCACCGAGCAAAACGATCCCTACAGTAATTAAGGAAGCTAGACAGTTTCGGGCTGACGCATCTCTTAGATAGAGTGATTAGCTCATTTCTTCTACACTTAGATTAGAAATAACATACCGAAGAGAGCTCAACACATGGTTGCTGCTACCTTACTTGACGTATCTGTTGTTTAATTGGAAACTTTAAAACAAAGTTTTTTAGTTCATATATATTTTTTTGCGATTTGAAGCTGAACTACATATTTATATGTAATTTCATACTTGTGTCACACCAATCACCTGGTGATGACGCTACCAGAAAAATCTGCAGATTACCACTTGGGGACTGATTAGTTTTCGCTGGATTTCCAGCTGTTATCGACATCATCGACAGGAATTAATCAGTTTCCAGGTGTCGATTGTAATTGGAACTCATCTATGTAAAAGTGGTGATTAGTTGATGTTTATTTTCATACTGGTAACGACCTCAAGTTGTGCCACCGCAACCAGCACTATTTGCTTGTGGTATAGTGATTTGGTAGCATGTTGCTGCCAAATTATAATCGGTGTACAAATACGTTGTTTTTGGTGTCGGCTGCTAGTTTTGGAGGCTAGTAATAAGTTGAGACGATAATTTTGGAAATTGAATAATTTGTTAATTAATAAAAATATTATAGCCTCATCAAGCATTAAATATTTCTATTGTCAGAGACAGCTGAGAATTATAATTATGTTTAAAATGTATTAGCGACATTCAATTTCATAGAATATATGCTGATTTATGTATATATGAATAAACGCACAACTCAACCGTCTAATGGTCTGAAATTGATTAAAATCTGTCAAATTAATATGCCACAAATTAATTACATCTATCAATTGATTTTTCAAATGTTCAAAATTCGTATATGAAATTCGGATTAACTACATAAATTTATATAAAAAAGTAAATATAGTTAATCCAGTCTACGCTGCTATTGAAGAATATATAATGGCAATTCATTCTTGCGTAGTTTTTCACATCCGGCGCGGAAATAGTATAGTTTATTGTAATCAATTTGTAAAATCATTATATAATGGCTTTTAAATTGATTTAAAACTAGGCATTCTTCAACATTTCATTTTTTTAGTGATATTTATTATTGTTATTTATAGTAGCTATCGTAGGTATATCAAATAGCTTTACAAATATACTAGACTATTTTTAGTTCTTATTCTTATATACAGTATGATATCGTTTTAGTAATTGCACCTGCAGTATAATTTCTGTAGATGATTATTTTGAAATGTTTACTAGAAACTAATTAAAAGTTTATTAGTTCGTTTAATTAAAGGTAATAACGAGATGCACTTCCTTGCTAACATGTGTTTATGCAAACTCGTATTACTTATATTATAATTAGTTAAAACTGCAAAACATACGTTTTTGATATTATGAAATTTTAATATTAATGAATTTTACATAGGTATTATATGCAACATTTATTATTAAATATTCATCCTTGGTTATTTTAAAATACCTCGCTCAATTTAATGCCTATTGAAAGAAATTTACAATATATTATGTAATTGGTGCCGTGGTTAAAATAGATAATATTGCGTTACTTCAAAATAAACAAATGTCTAAATTAACAGTAAAGTAACAGAATGGCCTTGATTAGGCAATTACGAATATTCTCTGCGGAAAATAAATACGTTTTGACGTGTGTAAATGAAATGCTTTTTATTTGTTTTAAATTACGCATATTGTCACTTGTGGATTAATAATTTAAACGTTATTGTTTAGTTTTAAGATATATTTATATCGCATATTTCATTATAAAATAATAACGACTCGCAGTATAGCAATAAAAAAAATTAATAAAGTTAACATTATCAAAAATAACAGCAACAACATATCCACGTATAAAGGATGCTGATGTTGATGTAAAATCAACAACAAACTTTAATAATTCAATTTATTTTGGCTGCATGTGATAGAAACTTCAAACGCACCCTGCATCTTACATTCTCTAAAATATCTACTTGGAATATAATTGCATGTCTACGCTGCTGCAACTAACAAAGCGAGTTACCAACAACAATTTCTAAACCCTGATAAATACATGTTCGGTTGATTTATCTTAGAAATAAACCAAAATATAAAGTGTTAAAAAGTTTTCGATGGTCAAATATTTCTTACTATCGATAAAACATAGAGCTGCGCGTACAATGAGATTTATGTTGGACGCATTAAGTCAGTGTGGTACCCGTACGTATTACGTGAATAATAGATAGATCGAATAAATCGTCGTATATGTGATCGGGCCGGGAGGCTGGAGGGAAGATAAATTTGAGGGTTGAGAGCCATTGTGAATGGGAACAGCAGCTTCGTTCGAGCTTGTAGTCCGACTTCCTCGAGATTGAACAATTGCATCGCGATGGCTGGATCTGGATCTGCTCGTCAGCACCCCGGCACAAGTGTAAATCAAGCCGTTTCTTCGCTCACGGATAGTTACTCTTGATATGCTTCTATCCCCTGTCTCTTATTCGACGATACATGTGGAGCTGGAAGGTCATTGCTCACGGCAGGGTTTTAGGTTTCTTCGAAAGGTAAATTAGATCACAAATCGAAAGAGGCGTAATCTCATATTTGAATACGTTGTAAATGGACTTTGAAACATTACTTGCTTCCGAGGAATAACACTCTATATGAGTACACTGTTAAAATTAAATGTACGTCTACACATTTAATATACAAATTTACTCAACATTCATGTAAAATATGCAATGTGTGATACATTGTTTTCTAAAAGAGAGCATATATCAGAATAAGGTGAACTATGCTTTATATAGTAACTAAAACGTGATTAAAAGCGATTGTGTATTCTTATTCAAAACATAGTCCTCTTTGTTCTGTTTCCAAGCTATACAAATAACTATATGTAGGAATATATTAATTCGCACGTGCATTTGCTTACGTCAACCTAGATGGCGCAATTAACATAAGCGTAACGTAACGTAGAAGCAGCGTAACACATATACTACCTCCATCTTCGCGAATAAAGATTATAAATGGCGTCTCGTTCCAAGTGTACCCAGAGCATATTTTCACATTTGTGTGCTTGCGTTAGCGTACAGCGCGAATGCATAGAGTGAACTGAGATTTATTGCAGAAACAAATGAGATGTTTACTGGGCTGAAAGGAATACAACGTCGGCTTCGCTATTTAACGCGCATTCACATTGCATCGATCAAAATTTAACATAAACGTTTTTATGCCACACTGGCAGTGATGCCGATCAAATGAAAATAAACTACACATATTTTATCGTAGTAAATAAGATGAATGGGTCAACTCCATTAGCTTCCAACCAACAAAAAATATGTGGCATTAACAAGTTTCTCAAACTATGATGTATCTTTATATTTTATATAAACCAACGAAGCATATTTTTTTTAGAATATTACTCTAATTATTACTACAGGTAGAGTATTTAATTTTTTTTAGTTTTTGTGATAAAAATAGCTTTTTTTGATGAGAAATAGTGTGAAAATAAATATTTCATACGCTGTACAAAATATAGCACTAAAAAGTTTTTCAAACAATCTTATTGATTTCTTTACCTTGAAAATAGGAGCAAGGCGTTTTCGTAATTTATGTTCTAGACTTTTTAAACAAATAACACATTCATCTGATATTAATAAATGCCTATTTGGGTTCATTAATGTCAAGAAAACTAAATATATTGCGTTGAACTTTTATAGAATCTGATTCATATTTGCTTACTTTAAAAACTTGTAATTTTTTTTAGTAATATATCTTTTTTAAGTCAGTTATTATGTTGTGTGATTTATTATGTTTGTAGATTAATGCGCTAGACTAAATATAATTTATTTTTGCGAAATTTAAATATTTTCGCGTCTGGCGCTGATAAAATATTTGCCGTAATAAAAATATTAAATAAAATATGAAAGGAAAATATTTGAAGATTCTTTCAGAAGCTTCAAAGTGGAAATTGCATGTTTTTGTACTACATTGAGAAACTGTGGTAACTTGATTTAGACGAAAGAAGATCGTATAAAGACATGTTTCAGCGCCAGCATCATCGACAAGATGTATTGCATATTAAAAGACTTTGGATAGGGTTCCCTGTTCACCAAAACTTAGAATTGAATTATCGTAATGTGTTTCAAACGTAGGTTACCCTCCATCTGTGTCATTTTACATGCTTTGGTTTATTTTAAATATAATATGAGTATAGGAGTATGTGTAGTTATTGTAAGAGAGCAAATACTGAATTTAATTCAAGAGTTTTCTTAACTTTTCATTCGGTTCTCAATGTTTTTAAATGCATCATTTTTCCCCCTTATCGTTTATGAAAATCTGAAACTATTTCGACAAAATAGGAAAATTCGTTCGGCTTGGCAACACTGGTTGTGTGTGAAAGCTTGCTAGAGTCAGTCGTGCGAGGGTTAACATGAAGCTCGGAGAAAGATAGTCAAAGCGTGTGTAAGAAAGAGCGCAAAGAAACGTAGGATTATGTACGAAACGGCGGTTTCATCCGTGAAACGTAAAGAACGTCGAATCAATTTCGAATTCAAAGAGAAAAAAATAAATTCGAAAACCAACGGAAGTTTCTTGCGCCGTTGTGTATTGCAGTATTCACACTAGTGGTGGCTTGGCGAAAGAAAATATGAAAAATGCATGATTCTAAACTGCCTGGGTCGTAAGTCTAATAACCGAACGTCGTTGCACGAGGTGGTATATGGACGAGCTATACTCTCCGCACAGACACGCCGCGCTTTTAATAGCTTTTAGTAGTATCGTGTCTGCATAATTCATGTGTTGTTGTTTTTAGACGCACCTTCACTCTTCTAGTCTTCCTTTTACAGGCCGGAAGTTGGTTATAACGAACGCGAATGTGATCATTGAGAAAAGTAGTAAGCCACTTTGGATCCCAGTCATAATATCGAAAATTACTATTTAATTCCTCGGTCCATAAATACTAAATGTGTCAACATTATCTTCTTTGTTTCGTTTTTCTTTGCGTGGCAAACACATTTCATAGTAACCTTACGTTAACTAATCAAGCAAATTAATTTTGAGATTTTGATTGTTAAATCTGGCGTTCAATTCATTTGAAAGCTGACGAATTTATTTGTGAGATTTCATCTCTGTAGAATGGTATATGCCCAATGCTTTTGTTTTGCGAATATCTTTCTCTTCTTCATTCTTCTTCTCTTTTAAGGGAAATATGTAGCAATTTCCCCAACTTTTGATTGCCTTTGTGTTTAAGGTACAGCAATGAAGCGAACGCAGAAAGACGGTTCACTTTGTTAAATTATAGCTATGTATACGATACCGATAGGTACTTCACAAATATAAACTTTCTGTATTGGATAAATTATAATGTTTCTGTAGCAAATATATACACCGTCTGTTATTTTTTCCTTTTAACGAACAACAAACGATATTTATTCTTTATTGTACTGATAACAATTCTGTCTTTAACAATTGGCAGAGTTTATTTTAAGAATATTCTATACCTTGTTATATCGTTTATAATATTTATCGTAACATAATAAATATAATTTTAAATTGAAACGAAACAAATTGAACATTAGTATTGTGGTATTTCAAGAGAAGTTAGTCGCTAGTAATGTGTGGTTGGTAGCGAGAATAGAACTTTGAAAATATTGTTGATATGAATCATAAAGTTTAGATTCGCAAAATGAGAAATTATAATTCAGCGTCTTGAATTTGTTAAATGCAAGTGAATAAGTGCAATTTCTGCAATAAATATAATCAACGTACAAACTTTCTAGTGCTTTTATATATATTATTAAAAGTTTAAAATGCAAATTTACCGCAAATGAGTGTTCTTGTGTTTATACACTCCCCGACGAACTCGTTATCGGCGAGCTTATGATTTAAGGACGGCCATTTCATGTTTCACGAACACGAACATTTCTCTGTTACACTTAAAAACTTTTTAACCGCAATCCACATGCACTGCCTCATTATTCTAACAAAAAATATACACTATATTCATTAGTTAAATCATTGTTGTCTGGTTTAGATATTGTCCTATACGAGTATAATATTTAAAAATGAAATATGCTGATGTCAACTTTATGTTTACATTAAAAAACGAGTATTGAAAGAGGGTGTCTTAAAACTTAAGAGTATATATATATAGCTTTCAAGCGTATGACGTTATAAATATGGAAACTTTTATCGATAAAGTATTATTAAAGCTTAGAGTTATGCACTCAAATTATCTGGCATCTAATTTTGTGAAAAATTAAAATTATATTATAAATTTAATGACAGGGTGAACATATTACATTTGTTGTGCTTTTCTGAAACATGCACATTGCATTTCACGTAGAAAACTATTTTGTAATTTGATTTATAATAGTGGACTGTGATAAATAAATATTTTAAAACAATTTATTTTTAATCGGACTGAAATTAAATTTAGTAGCAGTTATTCGATACTATAAATTACGAAAGGATTAAATTACTTTGTCAAAAATATCCAATAGTTATTTTATTGATATCTGAAATGTACAAATATTAATTAATTTAAAACAATAATTTATTAGTTTAGTATGATTTGATTTTATGGCCAGGTATGTTTCCATATTCCGATTGCCGTTTTATAAATTCGTTAATAAGTTTTTGATTAAATGCAACGTATATTTTAAAGTTGAATTTTTTCTGATGAAAGAAAAATAAATTGAAAAAGCTAATTTTATATAAACAGAAACTAAAATGCAATACATCGAAATATTTTTATTTTTTTATTGATATACAATTAGTGCACAGTTTCAGGGTAAACATAAAAAATACGCATTTTATTTTCCGTGTAACATTTAACATTTGTGTAATCAATGCAAGTTGATATTTCCCAAGCGGTTCGTTATCTCTATGCGGTATACCCAATTGTGGAATTGGATGATAGTATAATTAGAACAACGGGCTTAGAACAAAGGTGTGCCACATAAACAAATAATCACTGCTCCTTGGCGGGCCGAGGACCCTATTCGATTTAAGGCTTTGGGTTGTTGTGATTCACTTGAGATCACCACAACATGTGATTCGACCCTTACAATATTCATTCGGTATGCCAATTGCTTACAATTATGTCCCAAATTTGGCTTATTATATAAATGAAATTGAACATTAGTAAATTGTTACCATATTTAAATGGAGCGCAAACAGTAAAATGTTGCACAGTATTGGAAAATTTGCCAGATGACCCGATGGCTTTTGTGTACATAACGGCTGGTATTGAATACATGCAAATATATTTGATTAAAAAAAACTCTTTTTTTTGTCAACAAAAACAGTAGATTCAATGTTACTGTTTAAATTTTAAATACACGTCATTATTTGTGATACGGGATGTTGCAGTAAGAACCATAGGATAAAATATTTAGGCGAACAAGTACGTTATGCTATGTTTTGTGATATTGCAAAACGTCTAAATATACGTGCATATATATGTGGGAAAAACTTACACAAGAATGGGACACTAAAGCAGTCGAGTATGTAACCACAGATATACTTATTAGTAGGATATTCTATGAAACCGCACAACGTAGATGACTTAAAATACTTTTTCTAAACGTGTTAATATTATCTCTATTTTTATATATTATTTGTTGATAACAGTAACGGGAAATGCAGGTACTTATTTAACAACAATATCTATTGTTGTTTTAAAAATTATTTAAGTAGAATATCTAATTATTCTTGCTAAAAATATGTGTTCTGGTAGCGATAAGTAATAATGGTTTAAACAAATCTAAAGCAAAAGTATTTTAAAAGATGAAATGTAAAATGAAATGATTATATCTAAACTGTTCTTTCAACTTGTCACATGCCATCTCTTGTGCTTTAATGTTGAGGTCCATTTGATTCTGTTAGAGACAATCCACTTATTTCCACATCTATGGTGTGCACGGTAAACCAGCGGATTATAAACTTTCTGTCCGGGCATACCAGCATTCGAATCGTTCCCAAACGTGTACTACACCCGCGATCACACATACACCCCCATACATTCCTATATGCGGCAATGAAGCAGTCTTGCTTGTGTTTCTTACACAGTTTCTTCGACTTGGTTGTCGGTTGTGTATGTTGTTGGCACCTTGGTTCGTTTAGTTTAAAGTTTCTGTCGCCGCCGCAGCAGCAGCAGCAGCGCCACTATTGCCGCAGGGTCACGCTCGCTGTCCAAAAGTCTCACCAACTTTGTGATTTCATATGTGTCATTTTGCCTCGTCCTCTGTCCATTTCCTGTTCTAGCTTCGCTTAGGATTTACTACTTGACTGACGATGCACTGTCTCTGTCTACGCTCACCTAACTTTTACTTTTTCGTTTTTTTCGTCATCTTCTTTTTACTTTTTTTCGTCAGGAATAACCGTCTTCGCGTGAACTTTTCCATAATTCATGCGCTCCCTGGTATCTCTTAACTTCTCTCGTAGGATTTTGGTAATACGGATTTTCTTCTTCTTTTTTTGTAACACGTAATATTAGAAGTTGTTCTTAGTACAGAAACAGCATAATTTTTTACTTTATAGAGAAAATTAGGACTTTTGTTTATGATCAATACCTATGTAGGGACATTTAGATTCATATAAACTACTAACTTAATGTAGTCATATGTTTTAAATCAATAGTTTATATTCTGATGCCGTCGGTGACTGCACGGCCTGGATTTTGTTATGGACGCAGTAAATGAAGCGTTTACTACTTGTTTTGCAGTATGTTCCATAGTTTTCTTTCCCCATGGAGAACTTTGCACGCTCGAACTTTCTCCAAAGCTGGACCATTATTTTTTTCGTTTTTGGGTCACCGCGCTCTGGAAACGATGACCTTATTGTAGACATTTGCAGTTGGTCCGTTATTGCGTTTCAATTTCACAGACAAATACCACAAAAAAAGTATTGATTGTATTTGAAATCAGTCTTTCATATGTTCAAAGCAAACTTTTCGTTATTTGCAGAGTGGTTCCAGATTAACTGACATAGAATCGTAACTACATGTTTTATGTTTATGTTATTGCTTGTTTGTTCGTATACAATTGCATATTTAATGCAACGAAGAAGCTTGCGTTTCGTTTCCGCAATCTTTATAATTTATGGCATGCTGCAATCATAGTTGCTATAAAGTTCCAACTGCGCTTTTGAAAGCCTTGAGATTATATTGCAGAAACGACGTTCGTACATCCTGCATTAGTATACTGGTTCACTGATGTAGGTAGGTGCGGTCTGCGTTCACTTTTATTTTCGTTTTGTGGTTGCGTGGGATCCGGATACGAAATGGGAAACACGAAACGGTTTTCTGTGTAATCAATACTGGGCAAACGTCATCGTTCCGTTCGTCGACGAATCGGGAATCCAAACAGTTATATAGCATAAGCATATTTGTTTATGTTTTATCCTTTCGCATACCAATATATCCACCCCAGCTTTATAAATCTAGGTTTTATTTTCTCAAATACTGATATTATAGTTCACCTTCCAACACTTTTGTTGTAGAGGATATGGATTTCTTTTCAAAATGTCTTTCTAGTGCGATGGCTTGTCTAATTAGATTTCTACCAAAATATCGGGTAACGAAAATTTAAAATGAATTTGTGTCACGGTTTTCTGAAGAGATGAAGTAGTTTATAGATTTCTTTTGAATCTAAATCTAAGTGAAGTGAATGAAGTATATTCCAATATCCGGTCCAATTGTAACTTTGTTTAGATATGCCAGACAAAAGAGACCAAATGAACTGAAGCTTCAAAAACATTATGGAATCGCCAATACTATAGAATCCTATATATAGTGTGAGATGAGATAGCTGCGAGGCTTCTTGAAACTTTTGTCACAATTCGATGCGGTGAAGCCGGACTCGCGCTCGCACACGTTTCATTCCGGGGGCAGTAACTTAGTAAAATGAGGCCGGATATATAAGGTCCAGTATGTGTGTTTATATGTGCCGGAAAGGTCCGGGTGATCGCTCTCGGCAATCGCATTGTAAGCTTTGTGGTTTTATAGTAACATAAACCTGTCCGCGCGCATTTCTCTTGCACATTGTGGTCGCTCGCTTTCGTGGGAACGACACGTATATCACACTCCTCTTCGCCCTTTTGCAAGTACGCGCGTATGTTTTACTACGCCTCTAAACTATAACTTCACAATCGCCATTTTTCTGAGCTTCTTTTAAAACATGACGATGTTTCATCACAATTTGTTTATTTATGTTCGCAGATTATAAAGCTCGCATTGAGTAAAAAATTGCTCATAAAAAGCCATTCATCATGTTGCATTTCATCGGATTATAAACCGGCATGTTTTTCAATTTTTGGAATTCGTTTATTTTTAATTTGCATTCGCAATGTGTTTAAACATCAAACCATTACTGTGCCTCGTCACAATATACACGAGAACATTTTTTTAGACAATGTACACATTTTAATTCTTGTTAAATCTTAATAAATTAAGCTCACATTCAAAAGTGAACTTTTGAAATGCAGATTACTCAGAATTTTAAACCATATGTGCTTTAAATTTTGTTTGGTTTAGCCCTGCAATATTTATAAGCTTATGGTTGGACCTAGTTGAAATGTCGTTATTAAATTATAATAACGCAATAACAAGAACAAAATAACGCTTCGATGTGGATCAGTGAGTTATGGTATGGCCGGCAATAGAGCGCTATTGTATGAGAGATGCGAGCGGCTGTTTCAAATTGTTATTTAAATTGATATTTCATTTTATTTTAATGTGGAAACAAACATTGGGATTAAAAACGTATTAGTATCAACCCCCATTTGTAAGCCAGTCTTGTTTTTGTCTGCATACACACGTTTAGATTTTTACGAGTTGATCTCTAAATCATCAATTCTCTTCCCAAGAATGGTTTAACGTTTTTTCAATGTTCAATCATCTAGCTAGTTAAGTGTATGCTAGTTCTTGAAAAACAACTTCTATAACTAACAAAATATGAACGTCCACTTCGTAAGGTATAACGGTTTATAGAGTGTAGACCACTCCATCTATATATATATATATATATATATATACACACATATATATATATATATATATATATATATATATATATATATATATATATATATATATATATATATATAAATATATATATATATATAATATATATATATATATATATATATATATATATACTATATATATATAGTTTTTCTGGTTTCAACAACTACCATATATATTTCTTGTATCGGTGTTGTTTGATCGATGAACCTGTGTACAGAACGTCAGTTGACGAAGCGAGGAAAGGCGGAGCAAAAACAAAAAAGCTTCTCCTTGAAACGCATCGTACAGTAGCGAGGTCTGGTTACTGCAACTTCTAGTCGTTCTTCTTCACAGGTTTCTTTCTAGTGATAAGTGTTATTTAGTGTCCCTGGAGCTTGGCTTTGCGTCACTGTTCTAACAGCAGAACTTGGCACCTAGGGGACTTCAGTCCATGGTATACCACTACACCGAGTCAGTGAAATATTTTTGTGTTTTGCTGCTGTGCTCACCAGATTGTAACCTTTTATATTTCCTGTATAGATTTTTTAACGAAAATATTTTCTTTGAAATAAAATCAGTGACTATTATTTTATCGTGAGTCACTGTTATTGTTTTATATACACAGTGGCGAAAACTATAAATCAAATAATATATTGAGAAACAATTGTTATATTGTCTGTATTTTCTGCAGTGTTATATTTTGACATTATAATCAATAGTTTTTAGTGTTGAATTATGATGAATGCAATTTAATTAATATTGTTAATTGGACGCTGAAAATGGTTTATCAACTACATGAAAATATTGAAATTTAGAAATATTTCATTATTTTAAATCCGAAATAACAATTGCAATTTATTATATATAAATGAGTATAACATTTGGAATGTTATAATTTGAAATAAATATCTAGAGAATTTTTTATAATCTACTGACGAATTTTGTGAAAATATTTTGTTATTCTCGCGTGATGATAATTTGGTGCGTTGGTTTGAGAATGTTCTTCGTTGGGCCAGGACTTCCTACATTGCTGTATGGCGGCGCAGGTTTTGTTTAATTATGCCAGTTTGTCATCTTCCTTCGCCTGCTTGGCGTTTCTTTGCTAGGTCGCAGTTCTGTATGAGAAGGTGGATTCGAATAGAGAGCTTTTGCACCGGATACATTTTTACTGTGTTTTCCGCCTTTTCATTCTCACTCAGTCATTTTGAATGTCAGCGTTGTAACACGATGTGTTTTAATGGAACGAAGTGAAAAGTGTGTTTACGGATTTTATTTGATGACGTAGATTGTAACTAAAAATCAGAACACGCACTTTGAGACTGAGTTTATAAAATGAATCTAGACTTTTTCTGAGATTACATAATTTTTCGAATGGCGTATTACATAATTTCCATTCTAATTAGCTGACTGCTTGATTGATTGCGAAGGGTGAAGATTACGTATCTAAGCGACCAAACTTTGCACTTTGATTCTTAATGCTTAAATGTTTCTTACAAATTTAAAATTATACGATGGAATACATCACAATATGTAAATCACATATTTACTAAAATATCGTTTTTATCGAGTTATTGTAGTGATTATTTACGGGTATTTTTTAGTAGTCAAAATAAAATCCCAGTTTTTGTGCAAGTTGAATTTAAAAATAAAATCGATTTTTTATAAAATGCCAAATGGTGTCAAGTACTTTGTTACACTGTTAGTATAAATGTGAGTGTCTAAACCAATTTGTATTTGTGTGTGTGTGAATGTTTATATGTGCTGGGTTTTATATAATATTTTACATAAAGTAGGTAACGCGAAGTAGCATTGTTATGTCAAATGTCGGCAGAGAAGTAAAAAATATACATTGTGTGGGTGTTCTCGAGTGGGAAATATAAGAATATAAATGTAGATTTTTCTTCGTGGCCACAGCCGCAGTCGTTGCTGCTACAACGTAGTATATACATACGTCCGTACGTACAGCAATTTATTATTTGCTTCGGGCCTATTAATATAAACTTGGCCGGGACATCGGATAATGAAATATCCTGGAGTCAAGCAGGAGACGTAGGCGAACGGATGTGAAAAAAAAAGTAAAAAATACAAATCTACGGAATTAAAAGCGACGCGGCGAATGGCGAACGAACACAACCTGTACTTTTAAGCCGTGCCATCGCTGTGCTTAATTTACTCGCAAACATTTGCTGTTCCAATGATTGAGTTTCATGTAGAGAAATGCTTCAAATATACGAAGTATATAACTGTGACCGCAATTAAAAATAACTCCTACCCTATCTACATCCTTTGCGTTGACGTACATTTAACCTTCCCTTAATTGCTAAGTTAACCCAGGATTTTTCTACTGGTAAATATTTGTTTTTCATTTTTGACAAAAAGAAGAATTAATTGACGGTATTCTTTGTTTGATATTTTTCAAACGGATGGTTTGATACTTCTTTTTGATTAGGAAAGTAATGATATTTGACACATTAAAAGTATAAAATATTTAAAAGGTAAATAAAACATTTTCTACATTTGAACGCGAAACGAGTAATTCGAAATAATTATTTTGTAAAACTTTTATAAATTCATCTAACAATTAGAATAACTATAGATTCTTACAATATGATAAAATCATTTGTTAATTTAACTCCTAAACGTCGTTTAATAGATAGATTCTACTATGTTCAAAACCAATAATGAAGATAAAATTTAATATGATCTTAATTCTCATCATCTCTAAATGAATTCATATTTTACTAACATAAAGCAATAAACTGGTTCGCAATAACAATTAAGACGCTGACGATGTAAACAAAATCCTCCGGTAAATTCATTTTTAATCAGTCACCGAGAAATCTTCTCAATTTTCATCACTCTTTGCGTTATAAATATTCATCGTTATTTGGCTTTCGCTACGTCGCGATGGCAAATGGAAACAACGATAGGGGGAGCAGACGGCAAAGCTCTCCCATCCCCACAATTGCGAAGGGAGTTCGTGACTGTAATTACAATAATCATACAGCAAATCAGTTACACTTGTAATTACGGTATCGCAATTTAATAAATAGCTGGTAGCACGCAAAGAGAGCCGGACTCTAGTGCGGGAACTAAACATGAATGTATACATCAATTTAGTGTTCTTCAATATAAAATGTAGATTATGCTTGATAAGTCAAAATATTTGTGATGAGGATGACCAAATCTATAGGTTTTGACGGGGCATTATAACGAGAAGTGATGCGTTCATTAGCAGTGTTTACCGTTCGATACAGCAAGCTGTGCGCTTGTTATTTCTCTTGTCTTAATTTTGAACGTCAATTTGTTAGATTAGGAGTTACCTGACGACAGCCAACACCATGACACCATTATTAGAAGCCGGATATTGCTTTTCTGCAGATCAAGTGCGCGCGCATCAAAAACATTGTTACTTTAACGTCCCCATCCACGTAACGAGTATCGTTCAGAGGTAACTGTGCCCGTGAGAACTCGGAGATGAACATAGTTACTTTTTTGCAATTATATGTTCGTTTTTATTACGGACAATCCGGGCTTATTTTGTCTACATATAAAAGTTTAATACTTCCAGGATAATACCGATAGCTTATATTTAATGTTTTGCTACGTCTATACGTATAATAGAATCATTACAATAACTCACAAAATAGATATTATTGTCAAAATTGTAACAAATATTCGTTACTATTCGGCAACAATTGTTTAATAATTACATTTATTGAAAATGTATGTGACCCTAAATTTCCCTATACAACGATTTTAATTTTCAAGATATCAATAAATAACGCCTGAAACTTGGTTGAAATAAATATTTTAACGGGTTTAGTCCAATCAGTTAATCAATTAAAGAAATTAAATTATTTGATAAAATGACAATTAGTTTACAAATAATCATAATAAATTTTATTAATTTAAATAATGTATTTTTAATAGCATGGAATCTTTATAGATATTCATAAAATTCCTGTTTTAATTACGTAATACAATTTTTTATTTATTTAGTTAACTCGCAATAAGTGTTTTCGTTTTGCACAAAGATAAACACACACTCATAGGTAAATAAATATGTTCGCATTTACAATTTTTTACCTATGCGTGTGCTTGGCGTACGCGAATTGAACCAAATGTGTCGAGGGTGTTTGTTTGCGCATAAAATAAATGAGACGCGGGCTATTTCATTTGTTTCTCTGAGAGTTTTCCTCTTCTAGTCGTATAATATCAGGACCGGATTGCAACTAAATTCACCTCTTGCCTCAAGTGTTTTTCCTTCCTCTTTCTGCAGTACTCGTTTCCCCTCTGATTGCTTAAAAATAACTTTGAAGATCATCCAATCTAAGTCGAGATAGGCATTGAATGCACTATTGGTGTGAAACAATCTGTATTCAATTTCGATAAAAGGATGTTCATAAAAAAGATATCCTACTGAGAAGATAGATTAATCGTTAAACTACATAGTATTTCTATTTATGTCTAAGATAAATAGACGTATAGTTTTTCGTAGATTGGTCATTAAATTGATGACGTTTTTTCTATACTTGCTTGGAATAATGGAATAGTAAATAAAGTAATGTAATGGACTGTCAACTGTAGCCTTAATGCTTATAAAACGATTTATAATTATATATTTTTGCATTATTGTGATTGGAAATTGCACTTTGAACTACACGCAAACTAGTCGTTAAATAACTTAATTATTTAATAAATCAAACCATGCGAAAACCATTCTGAAATCATTTCCCCAATTTGCATACTAACACTTAAAATCGAATATTTGCAATTTTCTGTGTCAAAGGCCCGTCCCTGTGGTGTTTTTGTTACGTTTTTATTTTTTATCATAAGAATGTATATTCAGCGACACTTTACAGCCATGTTTGTGCTTTGGTGTGTGCTTTCAAAAAATTATCCAATCAGCATTTAATCGTAGTGGAATTGTTGGAAGCACAAAGTGGTTTGGGTCTTCCATGCTTGCAATGCCCGTAAAGCTCAATTAAGATGGCGGTCGCACCGGAGCAAAGAATTTTGCGCATGTGCGAATTTCGGGTTGGGATAAAATTAGAGTACATGTGGACAAACAATAATAACAGTTAAACTTAAGAGTGAATTTTGGTTGCCGATTCTATTGTGAAATTTGGATTATACTAATTGACTGACTTTCCAGCAAAGTAGCAGAATCTCATGTGTATGTTTCGAATTTTTTTGTGCTTAAATCTTAAAGTAGATTCTTTTGGAAGCATAAATAAAAATATTAATTTTCATCAATATATTTATTTTAATTATGAAATTATGTTCAATTTTGGTTTGGACTTGATGGAAAATCTATAATATACGATCATATAATGGAAAATCTAGTATTTTGTAACAAAACTGCGAGGTAACGTTAATTTAAGAGGTTTATTTTGATGGAATTATCAATACGCCCGTAAAACGTTGTCTGTGAAAAGTGCTGACTACATGAGAGTGAAATGCTCATATACGTCAGCAGTACGCAGTAACGGTGTAAACTGTTCTTTATCTCCTGCACTGATAACTAATACAGTGTACTTAAATGAAAGGGCAAACTTTGATATACGTCAGCGGTAATAAAACAACTGCAATTTCGTACCTATTCAGGCATTTTACAGTCACTACATATATATAAACTTTGATATAAAAGCGAAAGTAAATTTCAACTTACATTGCCTCATTCATGTTATATTAGTGCTGGAAAATGGCACCAATAAATGTACAAGGTCTGTTTTATGTTGGGAAAAAATATTTGTTTTAAAAAATAGCAACGGAAATAGTAGTTTATTTGTAGTAACATTGCAAAATTTTTTTTTTTGTGGAAGCTTTAGAATCCAATTGTATTACCAATTATCCTTCTCCCTCAGTTACGTCTAATCAAAATGGCATTTCTTAAAAAAAATGTATTAGTATTATTTCAGTCATTTAGAAATGGTAGTTGGCCTCAAAGAACCACAGATTAATCATGGTAAACATAACTAGTTAACCAATGATTGATAAAAAATATGTTAGGGATATGTAGGTACTAGAACCGATATTACTTAGTTATCAACATTTACCGATGTTACTAAATAAATACATGTTTCCATAGTAGCTTTGGCAAATTTCAGGATTTATACTGATTACATATCTAGTTCTGGATGCATAATACTATCGTTTGGCTTTAGATATTTAAGCATCCGTTTACTAAACCCCTTTACGCATTTTTGGTTTAATCAGATTTACGATTTAACAGTTGATCGAATGTCGTCTAAACTTGTATCAGTTGAACCAATATTGTTTTACGGCTTCAAACTTTCTTAACTGCTCTCCACTCAATGCGTCCAAATATTTAAACTTTAACCTCAACGTTGCGAACTTGACGACAAACTGAACCGG
>JADQWA010000060.1:166224-203724 GCA_018344505.1 Nebria ingens riversi | reverse complement strand
ATGACAAGCAAGCCAGGATACATTAATCTCTCACGTGTGCCACAAGAGGAGATATTGGTGCTGTTGTTCTCTACTAACTGACGTTCTATTTTTTGTTGTTGTTCACCAATCTACTTCATATCCTGTATTTTTTCTTATATTTTTTATTTTACTTCCCAGTGAAAATGGATGATTGGTGGATGTTTCAATTTTCTTTTTTCGTTTTTTAAGTAAACATTTTTCGATACCATCAATTACCTTTGTGTTGAGTATGTGATTATATAGTAGTATGCATGTGTGCAGTATGTGGATATATATATATATATATATATATATATATATATATATATATATATATATATATATATATGATGTGATGTGTAATTGTTATATGCATTTGAGCCTTTTTTATTTTTGGGTGAAATTTTTGTGCTGAAACTATTTGTTGGCCTCCCGAACGGTATTCGGATTTTCTTTCAAATCGGATGTTGCGACAACGTTAAAATGTGCTTGTAGTTTTCACTTTGTAAAACTAACACCGCGTAGTAGTTGTTTTTAAGATATAAATACTCAACAGTCTCTTTTATTTTGCCATCCGGTTTTCGTAGATTAGCGGACAAGATTAATCTTATACTGCGTGGCTGAGAAATACCGCTCATCCAGGTCGGAGCGGTGAACACAGCTTTGCATTTTTCACGTTGAACGTTTTGTGCACTGGTGCAGTTTAAATAGTTGACACTCACGTCCCGTAGCTATAGCTACCAGACATTTGTAACTCAAGTCTTTCTGGGCCCTGTGGAAATAACTTGTGAAGTACCCCACTTTGCACAAGTCGGTATTTGTTTAAGAAATTGGATCTTATTATTTTCCGTTTGTAACGATGCGATCGTTTCATATATGTTGGAAATCAAGCACGCTTAGGGCTTGATGCAGAATATTCAACCAAAGCTTTTGTATTTAATGATATTTTATTCGCTGCGTTATGAATTTATATAAATAACTATTAATTATTACTGGTTCATATAACATCATTCCTAATGGTTGCAGTGGCAAAATGGACATTAATGATTATTCTAAATATATGTGCGTTGATATGAATATATTAAGCAGAATATGAATTACTTAATTTAAACATGTAAACTAGTATTTATAACGGTTCGTTTCATTTACTCCAGTAATCACTGAAATTGTAGTTGCATAGTGCATCATGATATACGTAATAGGCATCTATATTTTAAGTGCATGATGTATATTTCCATGACTGTACTCGTTATCTGTTCAATAATTAATAGAATCGAGGTATTAGTGAGTGTATTACGCCCATTTTGCCTTTAATTATAATTTCCTAAATTGTTATTAAATCCATGTTCCTATAACTATCTAGGCTAGACGAACGATGCAAATTTGAATTAATGAACAGGTCAATTACCAAATAGATTTTGTAAGTTATGCAAACAATTTTGAGATTGACTATCATTAATAAATTATAGTTTAAGTTTTGGTATATGCATTTTTTTAATTATTGCATAAACTATAATATTATTATAACCATTAAGACACTATACTGCAAAAGTAAATATGACAGAGTTTAATACATCAGCCGGAAGAACAACAACAATAGTGACGTCAGAAACAAAAGACGATGGCCGTTGGCTGTTGGATATTAATAAACATAATAGCAACAGCACTGACGGTACAAACACAAGAAATTATAGAAAATTGCGAATTTATACGCGTTCTTAAAGCGGCGTTACATCGACTAACGCGTCTAATTAAAGCAACGTTCGAAATTATAACGAAGCAATGGCGACGACGCTTGGCGAACACACACAGCGAACGTCCTCCAAAATATATATTAATAACAGTTTTCACACAGCGCACAGTGCCCCATAAATTCTCAAAGGTAATTTTGTTTATACAAACTCACACTAGCTATTATTGCGCTAAATGTTTTTCCATGGAACTCTTAATTAACTATACGTAATAATTACATTCAAATTAGAATACCTTGCTCCAGAAACTACAACAAAAACAAACAGATATTTATGTTTCATGATCCTGAAATTAGCTCCATACTAAAAATTAACATTTTATATACTTTTGACATCATTATCCAAAATGATTATCTCCTTGTTTCTTTGATTTATTTAAACAAAGTAAACAAGCGAATTTAATAGTGTTTCTTGTAAAAATGTTTAAATATAGTTAAATTTTAAGTGAAACGTGTGTTTTTGTAGTAATACTGATGGTTCAACAATTGTCTACGACATTAAAGAGATTTATTCAATTTAAAAGTTAAATAAGTGAAGTTGGACTTGTATGTGACTTTGTTTAATGGAAAGTTGACTAAAAGAATTTATTTGGGTGCCGTAAATTGAATGAGAGTTTAGGTTTGTCCTCAGAATAAATGAATGATTGAGCTGTGCGAACGAGTGGTCATTACCTAGGGGAATCAAAGAGGATATATGAAAGGTTTTATCGTATCATGATTAAATGAAGCTCGTAAAGTTGGTAAAAATAAAGCTGATGGAAAAAGATTTTAAAAATGTGAAATGTGAATGTACGAAAATTGATTGTCTGCTAGTGGTTTTACGACAGGAAAAGTTTAATACCACATTGGTTAAAAGAGTAAGAGTTTTTTGACAAACTTTAGTAGAAGCATTACTAAATATGATAATATTAGTTCTTTTAAGGATTAAAAGGATGTTTTAGAAAACTATATATATATATATATATATATATATATATATATATATATATATATATAAATATATATATTATATATATATATATATATATATATATATATACATATATACATATATATATATATATATATATATATATATATATATATATATATATATATATATATATGTATATATATATATATATATATATATATATATATATATATATACATATATATATATATATATATGTATATATGTATATATATATATATTTATATATATATATATATATATATATATATATCTATATATATATATATAGATATATATATATTTATATACATATATATATATATATATATATATATATATATATATATATATATATATACATATATACATATATATATATATATATATATATATATATATATATATATATATATATATATATATGTTGTTAGTATTGCAGTTTGAAACACATATACATAGAAAATCTTTCTCGGTTCAAGTAGCCGTTTCATTTCCTTGTTCTTCGTGTGCGGCGGCAGTTTTCATTTGATATTGTAATGAGATTCATGAATGCCTCGTGTATATATTTCACATGTTTCCTACTCACTATACACTCACTCTGGCGCTAGCCGGGGCTGCTTTCTGGATGCTGGCCGGGCTTTTACTCACCGTAAATCCATCCGGGCTTATTTAAATATGCGCGTTTTCTTTTGTAAAAAGTATCCCTGCGTCTCTCTTTCTGTATGTTTTAATCCGATGCTAGCCGTAATCCTCTTCGTTCGGACTGAGTCGGGCTTTGTTAGCCACAATTTTCTTTCTTCACTTTGTACTGTGCAACCACAGATGCACCAAACAATAATTGATACAGCTCCAACAGAAAATAATTGACTGCAACCGTAGTTAAACATAGAGGATAATCAGAATATTATAAATGGTTTTACTATATTAAGTTATGAATTGCAATATTTTTTCCTAAGTAGATCATTGCAATTCTACGACTATAAATGCAATTTTGTTAGTATTAATAGAAAAATAGGTTTGTAATTGAGTTAATTCAGTATATGGTGAAGTACACGCAATCCATTGTCTATTGTATCGATAGTTGTAATTCTCGGTTTTTGGCTGAGTTGTGTGAGCCTATTTTACTTTTAGCAGCATAAGATATATTAGTTCTCCCCCTTTTCTGTTCATTTTTCTTTCTTTGCTAGTTCTTTTCCTTCGCTGACAATTACATGTGTTTCATGAGTTGTACTGTTGTACGTTGAAGATTTTCTCTGCTTTTGATGTTGTTATAGTTTCCACAGTGCGATTTCGGACGGAAAGAGTGTTTTAGCGATGAGAGGATGCTTGGTTTTATGTTCAAAAGATTTCGTTTCCATAGTAGTCTTTCTCAGAATTAGGGATTAGGGATTTTAATAGTTGCTCACATTTTTTTTGTTCACTAAATATTTGTAAATTAAATAAAAAGTTATTTAATATTGCAGTGAGTTTCATATAAAAAAATATTTATTATAGTATTGATATTGTGTTATTTTTATTGATTTGTCACCTCTATAAATATTATCGGTTATTAAATTAACGCCACTGTGAAATATAGCGCAAAATACTGCTTTTGATTTATATATATATATATATATATATATCGTATATATATATATATATATATATATATATATATATATATATATATATACGAGTATATATATATATATATACGAGTATATATATATATATATATATATATATATATATATATATATATATATATATATATATATATATATATATATATGTGCGTGTCCATTGTTTAATTTAACTAATGGTTTATCATTCTATAATTGATGAACCTGCAGTTAACAAAATTATAATTGAGTAATTTAATTAATTACGGGTGCCTACTAATTAAACAATACTTTTGTATATAGAGTAACATTTGTATATTTGCAACATGTGCTTTTGATTACAGTATAATGTAACCAAATTAGTTAGAAATTTAACATTTGTTTGTAATAGTCGGTCAAAAACGAACAACATATGTGATTAGTGTTTTTGGTAACATGTTCTAAATTTGTTAACAAAACTTTGGAAATCTACAACAAAAAGTTGACTAACTGCCGTCTTATGATATATTCCTGTTTGGGTTTAAGATTAAATAGAAAAAAATCTAGTGTTTGCCACGAGGCAACAATTTCGAAAATTGCATCAAACAAAAAACGGAAAGACAAAAAAAAATTGATAACAGAACCTTCTGTTTCATTACTCTCGGCATCCGCCCTGAAGATAAACAATACTTTATTAAATTACTCGCAGCAGGGTGCCAGTGGGTAGGACCCTTAGGGCCCCATTCAAGCCGGAGCTTATAACACACCAAAATGAATGCCGACCAAAATCGAGAAGCGAGCGACTTTTTCCGATTTATCTATGGAAGATTAAGTGAAACTATTTTCACACAATTCCACTCACTCGTGACCTTTTCGTAACGCCCTGCCTGGGCTGTTTTATTAAGTGCAACACAATTTTTTTCTATTTAATGAATTCTATGATTTTCCTACTGCGGATAGAAAAACAATTCTATAAAGTGTTTTAATTATTTATTTTTCGTTCTAATTAATTCAAATTTAACAACCAGCTAAAGAATTTAAAATTCATTTATTGTACTTGTTAAATTTATTTATTTCCAGCGTGTATTATAAATTTATAAGACATTTGGGCCAGAGATAATTCAAAATTGTAATTTTGTCTTAAATGGCGAAAGCATTCATGAACATTTTTTCTTTTTTTATTCATCCAACGCTGTTTCGTTTAACAAAATCGTTATCTATACAATATGTTTATATCAACAATGCAATATTAGCATACAGGACAAGATTATACTGATTTGTACTAAAGTACTTTTAAATTGAGTTATAAAGAATTTTAATTAAAAAAGAAAAATGTTTTAGAAGTTGGACAATCTATATACATGAAAAACACCAAACTGTAATGCATCTTAAACGACGTAAATGTAATCATGTTACAACATTCATACCCTTTCTATAAACCGGATACGACCCTGCTGTACTATTGCATTATTTCCTTTAGTTTCATTCGCATGTGCATCTAATATTGCATCCTTGAACGCGCAAGACTAGATAACTGTTTATTATGCAAGACGGTTCAGTTCGGGAAAAAAACGACAAAAGAAAACTCTATGATGAAAAAATGAATCGCCGTTCGTGCTTCTTCTTTCGTTTAATAACAGAGTCGCACGGTGGTGGTCACAAACGCCTCCTTCCGCAACCCCTCTCTTTCTCTCTCAACCCCGAATACATCTTGTGGTTATTTTATTGAATTGTATCTGGCACAACGATTCCACACCAGTGATTCTGTCGAGTCCGCTGTCAATACGGGAAAATCGATGCTTTTCTATGCTTTTTGGAGCACGCCGCGCGCGCTAAATTTATAGATACGTTTGCTGCATTTTTCCTGCGTACGCATGAGTGTCAATCTATACCCCGCTCTGTCAATGCGTATGTAAATGTATATATGTCAACAATTAAGATGGTATTAGGTATATATGTTAAAGATTAAAATAAAAATAAAAATTGTGGAAGCTTGATATTGGAATCAAAATTAAAAAAACTTTTATTAGCTTAAAGATATTGGTGCCGGCTGTAAAAGACAATTGTCTGTACGATGTTTTGTTCTTCTTAATAGTATCGTCTCGATACAGAAAATATCATATCAAATACCAACTAGGTACTAGAATTTCATTTACGTTGTTGAACTACAATATTTTGTTATATATGTGATATGTATGACATATTTGTTACAGTAAATTAAATTTGCTAATTGGGAATTATAACAATATTATATCTAACAAAATCTATAAAAACATCTGCAGTGTTTTGCTGTTTTATCATTTTATCTTCAACAGTTTAAACTGTACACACACATACTCCATATTGTGTATAAAATTCAATAAAAACTGTGAATTATATAAATTAAACAATTTTCGGCGTTGGAATATTTATAAATTAATACACAAACAAATAAATATCTAGTCCGCTATATTGTGTTAGAAAATTCAAGCAACACGTCTGCGTTTGCGCATGGTCATTTTAGTCAGTGTGAACGACAACGTATCATGGTCATGTGCTCCACGTGTTTGTGCTGTGAAAATTGTGCAATAGCCGAGAAAATAGCTTGAAAATATGTGAAAATTAACAATTGAAACGTTCTTAAGTGTTTGTGATTTCAATTGATGGACAGGATGGCGTATATTGGAAAATGTAAGTGTGTTTATAACCTATTCATTGGCGTCATGTTTTTGGTTATGTAGCTATGCATATAGGCAACAAGTACTTGTAGTTGTAGAAGTACATATATAGTATACAATTCTTTCTAAACTGATATATTTACTCTGTATTTACTCAGAATGTCCAGTGCAATACCATATAGATTTTTTTTAAAATAAAAGATTAGAATGAAATTTTAAAATAACGTAAAATTCTTATAGGTAGTGTAAATTAAACAACTGCAGCGTTTTTTTTTTCTTTATGATTACTATACTTCTTTATATATATATATATATATATATATATATATATATATATATATATATATATATATATATATATATACACGTATAATAAGAGGACCAAAAATAACTCAGTTCTAAATCAAATTACGATAACATTCTTTTAATCATGATTAACGGGCTAATACTAATTTTAATGGTTAAACAAAATTGGCAAACATAATTTAAATTCTAATTAATTATATATGAAGAAGATTGCAAAGCATCTAAAGTACTCGTAAATAGATTTGAAAGGTTTAATGGCATTTCATGAACAAATGGTATTTGAATCAAACAGCTTTGAATTAAACAAGTGATGAGATCCTACTCACATACATATTACCATATATAGAATTATGTATACGCACATACATATATAACCCACTCATTACATTATTGTTTGCATTGGGAATGTGTGGTTAATTGATATGGATGAGACTGACATTTTTCATAAATAAATTAAATTCATGTGTGCAATCCGGAAAATGCAATTGGTCCATTTTATTTGTGTATGTCCATACACATGAGACGTAAAAACATGGATTTATATTCTATACAAATTAATGAAATAATAATTGACCTTGTTAAAATTATTATTATTTTACATAAATCTAAATCTATAGTTGTACGACCTCAATTTCGACTATCGAACCTAGTTGAATATCATTTTCATGTAAATGTCATTTGCACCACATTATTTGTTATATATTTTGTAGCTAAATTAAAATTAAAATAAAAAAATCGATATAATTCAAAACAAACGCTGTTTGAATGAAAATATCCAATTACCATTTGCTGAATTATCTACAGCGTTAGTTCAAAGTAGAACATATCTAGAATAAATTTAAAAGTTTCTTTAATAGAGATAATAATTTGAATGTATGTTTATAATAATTATAATTAAATGGTCATGATTTATAAATGTACAAAAAGTGTGCTTTAACATTTCACAAAATACGTCATAACCATATTTTGAGTGTAAGCTGTGCAGCATCTTTGATTTAACAAATTTTGCGTTGATAACGAACATAAAGTACTATGAAACAACAAAATGTATTTTTTCTAAGCGCCACTCAAAAATTATGAATCTGATTAAAAACGGTTGCTCTTCAACTTTATACAATTTCGTGGCGGATTAACATTTAAATATAACAGCGTCTGCACCGCTTCGCATAATAATACTTAAAGTTGAATACGAGTATGTACTTTAATAAAACGAGACCGCATTATTATAAACCGCACAAGGGGGGTAGAGATCACGTTCAAGAATAGCGGCTGCATATAAGGGAAGACACACACATACTTCTAGTCGGTGTAAAACGGTGAATTTACTACCGAGTAAAAACAAAATTTAATTGGCCACATTCAAGTCCCTAGGTGATGTGAACATGTTCGTTGCCCCACTCGCGTACGCCACTGCCTTATCATGAGCCCACACCAGCCTTGTATGGAATATTAATTAGTTGAAACAACATTGTTCAAACGCATACATACATACATATAAGGATAATGTATGCATTAACTCTCAACAATTTATATACATTTTTATAGCGTTGAACATGTTATGTTACCATTTTTTCTCTAATATTTATCGCAATTAATACCTTAATAATTTTATAGCGCTTTTAAAACAAAGAACCCACAAATAGTATTTGATTTTATCTGATATTTAATTCGAAATGTCAATCCTATTTAAATTGTTAAATAGTTTAAATTATAAATCAAAACAAAATATATTTTCATCCCTATTAAAACAATAATTACGACAAAACATATGAAATGATTTTCCTGAATTACCTATTGTATGTCATTAATTGAAGTTGATTATTTATATCAGAACAAAATTTAAAATATATTTTATAAAAATATTTTAAACTATATTAGGCTGAGCAAATTTTCATTTAATAATTTCTAAAGCACAATAAGCTTTTAGTTAAATGTCTCAGCGGAGACAAAAAATAAAACGACGATCGAAAACTGTCTCAGATAAAAGTTATTCAAACAGCAAAGACTAATGGCCGGATCTTAGAAAAACGCAAAGAAATACGGAATAGAATTAAAACACATTTTCGTTTCCGTAAATAATTTAGAATCCATTTGCGTTATTTGATTTTGAAAGTAATTTCAGAGCACATATTTCTCTTGGTCTTAAAATAAATAAACATTTTTACGCCACCATTAATTCGACCTCAGAATAGCAAAAATTAATGAACATTTCATTATTAATATGTATTTAATTACTCCGGAGTGCTTTTCAAAGA
The DNA here is from genome assembly GCA_018344505.1 of Nebria ingens riversi. Lineage (NCBI taxonomy): Eukaryota > Metazoa > Arthropoda > Insecta > Coleoptera > Carabidae > Nebria > Nebria ingens. The sequence continues at coordinate 194,221 of JADQWA010000060.1, read as the reverse complement.
ATTTGAAACTTTTTTCAATGTTTTTCTTTAATTTGTGATCTGACGTGGTTTGCAATCTAAAATTAAGAAATGGCAAGCGTAGCGGCATGGGCGAAATGCTAATGAACAAAAATACTCCTTAAATGAACCCTCACTTTTATTATATATTTATAAATAAACGTCTCACCGTTTTTTTCACATTTCTTCCCACTTCGTTGTATGGCTATTTTCCGAACAAGTGGCTGCTATAACTGCATGACCCACTGTTATGAATAAATCAAATATAAAGTGAATTAAAGAGAACTGGCGTTCATCAATATTTCATTTCAACGATGAATTATTAAACAACTCTATATCGAGAAACTTCAGAATTGAATTTGCTTAACAAATAAAACAATTGTTTATTGTAAAAAGTAGATTCAATTTCGTTGTGTATAAATATATACATACGTATTCAAAATGAGTAAAGTTAATATTATTTTTCAAAACTAGCGCATATGGTTGTATGCCTTTAAAAGTGGTGTAAACTGCGTAAATATTTTATACAGGTATAAATATATGATCACCCTTGATATGATTTTCATGTTTAGCATTTAATATCCTACATACTTCTGCGATATGACCTCGGTGTAAATTTATATTTTTATATCCTGATAAAACTGTATGCTTTTACGAAACATGACTCATTTTATCGGCAAACGTTGTATTATAAAAGAGATCTTACTAAACCATAAATAGCTGCATAGCTTTATGTTATGTTACCGAAGTTTATGTATTTGATATACTTTTAGATTGTCTAACGTTATATAAAAATGGTAGCACTATAAACTCTATAGTCAAACATCTAGACACAACTATTGTTAAAAATAGAGAAACAACCACTAACAATTAATTTTCCGAAAAGAAATTAATGAAGTAGACTAAGAATATGGTAAAATTTTCCTGATTGGAATTGGGAAATAATTTTAGAACGCTTCAATCAATATTTACTCTTTCACAAATGAAAATTCGCAAATTAATACAAAGAAATATTGAGTTTGCTTTATTAGCGATTGGGAGTTGACATGAAATTTGAAAAGCTTTTACTAATGAGATGTTTTAATTGTTTTATATACATATTTTAATCGAATTTAAGAAATTAATTTCTTCCAGGATCTTTGAGTTTAAATATAAATAGTGAGATCTTAACTATTTCAAAAGAAACTAGTAATAAAATGAAGTTATGTTAATAAAGTTAGAAAATTTGTGTTCACAATTTACTGTTCAACTTTGGCACAGGCTTTTAGTGTTCCCTTTTCCTCTTAGGATAACGTTGGTTTATGCGCCTAATGTCATTGGCAAAAGTTATGTTTTTTGTTTCGTTACTGTTGCGACAAAGATTTAATGCGATGGTCATAGTTGAAAGTTGTAAGAGAGGGCGGTTTTGGAACCTTTAATAAAGCAAGTTTTTCACATAATTCAAACAAGTTATGTAATTGAAACTGTTATGACGTCGCAGACAGTGCAATTAGTGGTAGAATTACCGCTTGCTGAAAACCCAGTTGTTTCGCAACGGATCAACTTTTCACATAGAATTTTACTAGTTTTTTTCAAGTGTCATCAAGAAGAAGAAAAACCACTTAAACTATAGCTTGAGATTTAAGTATTACATTAAGCAGCAACACCGGAAGTATTATTAAAATTCAGTAGTGAACTGATATCGACAAAGAAACATCTATCATTGAACTAGTCTAAAATATAATTCTCTCTTTTTCAAAATGTCACTCTTCATTACCAAAGTCATAAACCCTACTCAAAAATGTCAAATAGTTTTCCTTAAATATTTATTAACATCTCATATGTCTCTTATCTTCTGTCATGTTATCATACATACTATTAAACGAAAAATGCAAAAAGAACTTTATTTTAGTTTAATTTGCAATTAAATTGACTGGAGTTTATATTATTTTTTCTTTAAAATTATTTCTCATACATTACTTCATGCTTATTCTCATCAAATGGGAGGGGGGGGGGGCAGAAAACCCTTTACAACTCAAATATTCTAAATGAAATAATTCATATCTAATAAATAATTTTTTTTTTAATATTAATTGATATCAACAAAATATTTTTATAATTTTGTGAGGTAGAACGTAAATTAATCTTATTTTGAACACAATTGCTGGCTTCTAAATCTAATAACCAACACAGAATAAACATATTTCGAAGCTATGTGGTTGCATGGCATAAGGTAGTTGACATATTGTGTAATTTAAGCGTTTGTTTCCATGAATTTTCATTGTATCGTTTATTAAGCGATGGAAATGAAACATTGTTTGTGTACGACAAAGACTCGATCTCTTTGAAATGTTTTCTTCTGAATTAATAATTCGGGCTCATAACTTTGATGGCCTGCTAGTCGCTTAATATTTTTCGTTATCTGTGGGAAATATTTTCATACAAAATCATCCGTGGTTTGGAAGATTGGCAATTAAAATTTAATTTAAGCAGAGAAAAAAATGTTTAAGGGTTACAGAATAATTAGATTAAAAACACTTTGAAGTTTAGTAAATTTATTAGGTTTATGACGATCATAGCGTGTTCTTCTTGATTGCGTATTTGATAGCCATCTAAATCTTATTTACTTTTCGAATTAATATTTAAAAATCAGATTGTGTCCAAAGTTTGGCTACGATCTAAGGTTAGGCTATGTTCTAAATACAACACACGCAATATTTCTTGATATTGGTTGCGTGTTTTTGTTTCTCTCATAACCTTTGCAATTAGAAATAGCCTAGATAATTATTGCTCCAAATATAATATTGGCATTTTTTATAATCACGACTTTTGCAAGCGATTGCAATTTAGGAGAGTTTTAATATCAATCATCTAGTAAGTTTTTTTTTTTTACTGAAATATCTGAATCAGAAGGACTTCAAATTAACTTCATATGATTTATTGTACTTGTCAGAAACGATGCTTCAAACAAACGATTAACAAAATTTGCATTATCCTTTTTTCATACATCAAATTTGTTAATTAATTTAAAATAAATCCATGACGTTCTCTGTTGATTTCTGAAGTCTATTTCAGGAATACTCTTCGAAAATTGACTATTACCGATTTTTATTTGTATAGGTATAAAATACATATAGAATAATAAAATTGTTTGTTTTTCAAAAACCAATTTTTTATATGATTTACACAAATAATAAATCGAATTAAATTGATTTGCAATAGAATTTGAATTTTTTTTAATTAGAGAAATAACAATCTGTTCAAAAACAGCAAACTGTTATGTAGACTTTTTTGTGTTTGTGTATTCCGAAATACATATCACGGAAAACACTGCATGGGAACAAAAACGAACACACAAATCGCATTGCGTTTATAATTGCTGTTTTAGAGATGTAATTGCACTGTATAACGTTTGTTAACTGGTGAGTTCATTTCGCTGTTGTAATTGTGTCTTCTCAAACATAATAACATGAGATATTTCATGTGTGTTCTCTTGTATTGCACTACGTAGAATTACCAGGAAAATATTTCCTTTCAGTGGTGTCACATAAACTAATAATTAGTTCACGGAAAACTAACGTCTAAAACACTGGTGTATATTTACTTTTTCCGTATTGACAAATATCGCATCAAAAGGGGTTAGTGTTTACTAAGGATTACGCATATATATTTTATAATAAAGTACTATTATGTATAGTTTGTTTAATGTCTAAATAATCGTACCTGATCTCCATTTGAATGTTGGATGAAATGTTTGATCTTCTGGGATTTTGAACATCGTGTTTGTTTGTCTTGTTTTAGTAGTAGGTACCTACCTAATCTATTTCTCTGCGGTATTGAATACCACAATCATATAACCACTTGTACGAGTATACAGTGACACATACGTGACGTAGGTGTTCTGCAAATAAAAGATAAATTGCATTGTGCTTCTTGTGCAAATCAAATTTCAGTATAGTAGTTATGGAAGTTTGGAAACTGTCGGTACTAAGTTCATCATAATCACTCAGTGTGGTAACTTTATAGTAACTTGTATGACTACTAAGCAAATATCTAATAGACTTCCTTTAATTGTATGCTTGCAATTGCAATATTAATGAGATTCATTACTTACAGGATAATAGCATACAAATATCTAATCCAAATTGGAATTACATTCTTGTAGCTCATTATTATAAATCCAATACTTGTAGAAGACAAAATTGAATATCTTTATTTTAAATTATTACAACCATGCACAAATATGTGACGTTGAATATATTATTGAATAGATTAAATTTAAATAAAAGTACTATGAATTTGAGGCCAGTTTGTATATTGTATGCGTCGTGGGAAAGCACGTGATACAAAATCATTTCCCCATATGAGGAGATTTGATCGTGCCGATTGTGTCCGTGCTTGGTGCGGTGTAATTCGATTAGTGACATCTTTTCCACGTCGCTAATTGTCCTCTGGGCGACATCGTTTGCGAGAGGGGGATATGCTGCGTGACTTGGACTCACATCACGAACGATTCACACATACCTCGGTGTCGTCACACGTGATTCTAATTCGTCAGTGATCACAATGACTCTGTGTCACGCGGCAGTATCTTCAATTCTTTTATCCGTGTTTTACCAGCCGGTGTTTCTGCGTCTTCTGGAATTTCGTGTGTTTTTGTCATGGCACGTATTTCATGCATCTTTATTTTTGTTTCTTCGTATTTTATTTTGTTTTCTGTACTTTAATCTTATGTTGGATTCTTATTAAAGTATTTCGCTCCGAATACAAAGCGTTATAATTAGCGTGGATAATCAAGAAGAACTGAAAACTTTTTAAACTTTATATTTTATCTTATATTTTGAAGATTTTACTTCTGTTTTAAAATGTTTTCATAGTACGACAATTATTGGTGAGATTTTCAGCTACTCAGTCAAACTTTGAGATAATTTATTATGGTTTCAAATATGTTAATTTATCTTCAAACACATTTTTTTAGAGCTTAACGGACATTCTGATTATACATTTTATTAGTAGTTTACCTTTGGGAGAAACATATACTATAATAGAATACAATTTTTATTTATGCATGCATTTGATTAATAATAGAAACGGTAAAAAACACACTGTTTTGATTTATGACATTAAAAAATAACTTGATTGATTGAATCATAGGATGAAAAGTGATTTATATCAAATTTATTATAAAAATACACAGGGTATGAAATCAATTTTCAATTTTAATTATTTTTAGAAAAAAAAAACAATGAAATTGGGTTTTAATTTTAATTAATATTCCGTTATATTTAATCATAAAATAAAACAGATAAATTCAAATATTTTTATTTATAATAAATTGAATTTAATTGTTATATATGCATATTGGCATTCTTTGTTAATGATTTTTTAATATTAAATATACAATTATTTTAATTTTTTTTATGACACTTTTACACTCCCCAGTAACTACTAATAAATTGGTAATAGTTAAATACGTTCTAAAACAAAAGTACTTTAAAGTAAATAAATTTATATTTACAAATGTTATGAATTGTTTCGTGCATTATTCAAATGAAAAAATAAACATATAACTGTATGAAATATGGCCGGAAGTAGGCTGACGGTCTCTTAGTTAGTTAGACAAAGCTGGAAGAAAGATGTAGAACTTGAGAGAGTTGAGAGGCAAAGTGAGTTCTGCCGCCCGCTCGGAACTCGGTGCCCGTAGTCCGGAACTCCAGGGGTGCAATTACCATCGTTGATTGGCGGCTGCAGAGGCACGCAAGGCCCCGCTTTGATCGGTTGAACATTAATTTCATTTACCGTAGCGAGGAATTACTGTAAATAAATGGTGGCTGATGCATACTGTATAGACCCAACGCTCTAGTACCTACAGAAATACATTCCACCAAACCATTGATTTAGATATAAGTGGATACATTATCATAATGAGACAAATAATAAATAAATAAACTTTTACGAAAATAAAGACATTTTTGTGTGTATTAATGCAATCATAGCGTTTTTGTGCAGTGTATTTTGATTAACTGGGAGAATAGTTACACACATGCGATAAATACTCTTCATCCATTAAGCTGTGCTTAATAATATATATTCATTTTTATGGTTGTTTAACTTTAAAGAACATATTAGTAGATCTTATGGTATATTTCAAGTATCCATTTACTATTATATCTATGCATTTACAAATGTTCACTGTTAGGGTTGGTATGGGGGTAAACCGGATCTTGCTCTGTCTGGTAGCTTGCGTGACGCATATCCGGCGTACCGGAAACCCTTCCGGGAGGAAGAAGATAACAAGTTATTGCTCTTATTAGTGGTACGATGATTATATATCCATCAAGTTCGTGACTTGATCGTTTAGGTATCTCGTTAAAATTGTAAATACCAACCGACCTCTGGTACCTGTGTAACGATTGTGTGTCCGGAACATCCTTAATTGAACAATTCGCCAACATACATACATACATACATACATACGTTTCTTTAGAAATTGCGTGCTTGGCCAGCATTTTCAAGCGGCCTAGTGATTTAATTGTATTGATAGGCAATGCTTGACCTAATGATTTATGTATAGGCGAGGTATCTATATTTATATCTTTTTTAGGCGACCGTTATTATTTGGTTCAAAGGTCAGTAGTTCTGGATGATATATTGAAATAATTTCAAAATCTATTTCAACGTTGAGTAATTGTGATATTTCACTAAAAACAGAATCTCTACGTTTATTGTGTTTTGCTTATTTAAAAAGATTACTTGACGTTTTGTTTTGCTTCATATATTATAATGATTGTTTTTCTATAATTGTTTATCAATTGAACACATCTATTAAAATCATATTGGAATTTTAAATGTAACTAATTGTACAGGTTACCTATATGTAAATTACAAAATCAGTGGTTTTTAACAGTAACCGCTTAATTACATTTCAAATTATGGCGTATTATATCCTAGGATGGAAACTGCTGTTTACATTGTGTTTATAATGCAGTTTTCAATTTAATTAAATACAATTTGATTCTGTGTGGTTGGTTCGAACTGAATGCAGCGGCCGTACAAATAATTGACGAGATGATATTAAATATTAAGCTTGCTGTAGTCGATATTTACCAACGAAAACCTTTTCACGCTGACAAACTGACGATACGTTCAATTTGATCAGAAAAAAAAAACTCGCGCAGCTTTAGCAAAACTTTTCATTACCAGAACTGTTATCTAATGTTCGTACATCAAACGGATACATGAAAGGTAAATCAAAAATATATTTTTATGGAATACGACGTGAACATAGAGAAATGAATACAGATGATAATTCCGTAATTTTCATTTCGGATTATAGTATCATTAACAAAGGAGATCACATAGTTTTTTATAAGTATAAATCACGAATAAAATTCTACCATTTGATTAAGTCAGTTCTTTTGGAAAATTTGAACATAAAAATATGTATTTGTCATATTTTCTCGTAAACTCATAAAGCAGCATATTAATATGTATGTTGAATCTACGAATACAAATTTAATAACCTCACTGACGAATCTAATATGCTAAATTATTATTTTGTGTGGTTGAAAATATTATTTGTTGAGTATACATACATATATACGATATAATATGGTGGTCTTGTTCTTGGAACTGTCAATATTTTTATAGCTTACAAAGCCAACGTTATGCAACTAATGAAATTTTCTAAAAATATATGCACTCTGCATTCTATTGTGTTGCATATATATTGAGAATTCTGTGGTTGTAAGGATTCGATTTTATAGCGGATATTTCATATTTAAAATTTGTTTTTCAGGCGATGTGTTATACCGGAAAGGAAATCACTATTTTTAAAAAATAAATCATAATTTTAATGAAATTCCAATGGTATATTGGTATCGTGTGAAGTTGAGTATTGATCAGAAATAGTAGGTATATCTTATAGACACAAGAAATGTAACATATTTTGAAATTGTATTTAATATATTATTTAATATCACATTTTAAAATTGCATAAGTTATTTTAAGCTATTGACATTTTATTGTATGCTAAATAAACACATGGTAAAAGAGGTGCCTTTATCAGGTTAAGTATAGCCCATTGAAGCTTGACGAGCGCTATTGTTAAATCACTACTAATGATCAAAATTAGTCAGTAAGGAGAATGTCAAATTTATTATGTCAGTCATAAATGGCAAAAATAATGACAATGTCGTTTAAATTAGTATTATAATACACTTCAGATGTCAAGGCACAACAGATCTGACAAATATAAAACAATGACAACAGCTTCGTTATTGTTCTACGCCGTGGTATTTATCAGGAATCCGAACAACTTCTGAAAGTGTGTAGTTTATATGATATTAACTCGACATTTACTGAACAATCGACCATCAAAATATTCTATAACAAAGAGTACAGTGTATGCACTAATAAAGCAAGTATTTTGGCATCCCCGATGTTTTGTGTATATTCGCGAAGCTGGTTACATAGCCGACGAATCCTTTGTTTCTCACAGGTGAGTGCACACCTTCCCCATTCTTCCCTTTCGGAAACGAATAACAGAGAAAAAAACGTTTCCTGTGTATGCACACCGCCCATAAACGTATTTTAAATTTGTGTACTATGTTCCGTAGCTTTACGTACATGCATAAACCCCCCCAAATAGCTAAAATGCATGCACTGTTACAGTAAATTGCATTTTAAAGAGCCCTCTTCTAGAAGAGTATTTGTGATCACCGCTATAAACAATGGTGTCTCCTGTTTCGAAAAGCACAAATTACCTAGAATTTTAAAAGACCCTTGTATGTACATTTGCTTGAACCAACATCGAAATTAAACACAAGCTTGTAAAAAAACATGACTCAAAATGATACTAATTTTTGTACAATTAAAAAATAAGGTTTTTCAATGACTGATATTTCGTACTGACAACTTGAATAAACAAATAATTTAGTTATAGTTTGTTATCTAGTTGCTTTCAAGTTAAAAGCTCATATGTGGTAAAAGTGCATCCACATATGAGCTTAAATGCAAAACTTATTCTTTAATTGCTGTTCAAACAACATTTAGTAGTTCTATTTATTTAGTTATATAATTAAAATAAACAACAATAACTATTATCTCTATGCAAATTATATTATTCTTGTTTATTATATATTTATTAGAGGAACGGTTTATGTTGCAACATAAACCATGTTAGGACATTGATAAACGCTGCACTGACCCAATTATTATATAGGTAGTTTAAACGGTTGTAGTCATCTGATAGTATGGTGTATATAATAATAATAATATAGCACTAAACAAATTGATACGATATATATAGTCCAAAAATAGGGGTAAATTATTTGAATGTGTAATCAGCACATTAATCTATAATCAAATATGTCAGGGTGTATGCAGTTTGTGTTACCTGATGTTGTGTGGTTTAATTTATATATTTTTTCGAGCACGCCCTCTTGTCCGACACAGAACAAGCTCGTTGACAACCCAGCATAAATTCATGACATAATGAATGTGGGATTTTTAACCGACAACCGGTGTCCACCTCCCAACAAATACACGTGTCATTTCGGCTGCGCTCTTGTCCATCCCAATAACATGGCATTTCCTTTTTTTCTGACAGTAATCTCTTTTTTATTATATTCAGACTTGGAATGATATTTTTAAGAATACATAAAAATGTTTTTTGTTAAAATAATAATTAAAACATATTTTTGCTTATAAAGTTATAAAGACAAAACTGAGAATAAAACTACAGGAATGTAGGTCAAAGTAGACAATTGTAGCTTGTTTCATTTGATGCAATGAAGTCGCTCATTTGTGTGAAAGAATGTCAAGAGTCGTAACGCGTCCGATAGGAATTCTTTTGCAGGGTGTGGTTAAAGGGGTCATTCCACTTTCAGCCACTTTGCCTCACGTTTAAAAAAAAAGTATAGAGAGGAAAAAAGAGACGAAAATTGTTACTTGCGCCCCCGCATTCTTGCCGTGCCGTTGAGCTGCACTCCACCGTTCTGCTCTAGTGGTCGTGATCATCTTCTATAGTCCACCAGCCTATATACTGACGGTGCATTGCTTGCCTCTTCTGGATCCTGTGTTTTGTGAGCGCATCGTAATTTTGCTTACGCCGTGTGTCCCAAGCGGCCGCACAATGTAACGATCACTTTACGACATCCATTATTATACCCCTTCCCACTGTACCAAGAGCTTTCACTGTGGGTGCGTGTGTGTGTCTCCATGACAAACTCCTTCCTTTACCGATACCTTTTTGTTTTCACGCGCGGCTACCTTCATGCTTATTTTATGCCAGAGGGACATGCCCGCAATTACTTTTGCGGTTTTTTCGTTTGTAAAATGCCACTGCCTCACTATACTTCAACGTATATTGTCTGGATATTATGAGGATGTCCACACTGGTATATATATTTTCAAGCATAATTTGGGATGAAGATTGAACATTTGGCGATGTTTTCATCATTTTTATTTTGTTTTTATCGACAGTGAAACTGCTATAATGGAATGTTTCATCACGGCATTACATCTTGACTATTCTGTCCCAAAAGTGTGAAAACTCTAACAATTAAATATATAAGGATAACTAGAGAAAAATATAAACTGTTATTTCCAATGTTTTCGAAAATATTCACTATTGGAATGGTATGCAGGTGAAATAAGTACAGTAATCTAAATTGATTTTTGAAATGTTGAATATTGCATTACTTGGTAAAGCAATAAAAACCAAACATACATATAGCTATTTTGTTGATACATGAATAGATAAAGTGCATCCGTGTGGATGTGTTCTTGCGAGCGTGGGATGCGCGTATGTGTGTTTTGAAACATGTTATTCGAAACGAACTTATCCGCTGGGGTTTGCGGAACCAATATCAGGGTCCGTTCCGGTGTTTTTGGTTTTATTGTTCGACTACTGACGGGATAACTTTTCACGCAATTGAACTGTGTGGCAGTGCCATAGTGTGGCGTATCCCGATATGAGGTGATGGCGGCCAAAGATAATTTTGTGTTAGCCAGCAATCCTCAACGATTACCAAAATGCACTAATGATAATATTGTAATTGGTATTCCCTTATCGTAGATAACACCAATTGCGATGACGATTTTGATGGTCAGTTTCCAGTGTACTAACCTGCTCCTAATTTAAAATCTAATTTCAAACAAACATTCTAACAGATGTTTTTAATAACTAATACTAAAATCGATATCAACATTTAATAGCATAACTTTCAAACAGTTCTTTCATAATATTAAACACAATATTGTTGATGTAAACATATTATTATACATATATTTTAGTTTAAAGAAAACATATTCTTATTTTTTTTTGTTAACATTTATTTACCTACTCGTTCTTAAAAGAAAACTAATTACATTGCTACAATTTCATGAATTTCCAAATGATTGGTCTGATTATTCATCGTCTTTCTGCACTAATAACAGGGGAGATTTCTGCTCATTGCATTTTTTTTTCCACTCTTTGGTTCCTTTAACGATCTGCATTTTTAGCGGAAACATTTATCTCGAAAGGATTTATCACATTTTTGTTTTTATATGTTCAATTTTATATTTAAAATTTAATGCTGGCCATTGCTACTTTAAGAAGCAATTTAACGCTCTCTTAAATTAATAAATTCAATTTTTAGCTGGATGAGTTTTGCGTCTTAATTGAGCAACAGAATTGATTTTATTTTTAAATATAGCAGTAATTAAATTGCCTGTTTTTAATTATAATATATTGTTACACTTTTATTTTTAAAATAGGAAAATAACTAAAGATAATTTTGATCAGAACAATTGTAAATGCTTGAATTTCAAAGCTATTATTAGTTGAAAAATGTACAACTATTCATTGAATACATAGGGTACACGTGTAGCATCATTATTCCTACGTACAACGTACGCAGAGGCAGATCTGACGTTTTTATCGCGTCATACCTCATTCGGCGCGATACACAGTGATACGGTTGCACATAATACTTGAATTTACGTCTACCACAAACATCAGCCTTGATACCAAATGGTAATATGGAAATAAAATGAAACAAAACCGATAAAAAAAAATTGTGAAACGTGTACGATGTATTTCGCAATCAATTCAAATAATATGCTATTATATACATGAATCGAAATCGCGCTTTGTTCCTTTTAAGAATTGTTTTGGCAATTCTAATTATTCAGATTTATAATTAAACACGATGCGTTGTTATTATTGTCCCCCGTTGGGCGCCTGTGTTTAAATGGGGTCTGGTTTCACTGGAAGCTATGAAAATATTATAATATATAAAACGTTTATTAAATATATAAACTTATAAGTGAGATTATTTGCGTAATGAAATATAAAAATTCTATTCAGATGAAAATGCTTTTGGATGTAATGTTACATTGTATTAAATATTGTATCGTGTCAAATAAATCCTCCCGATACGACTGAAACAGGGACAAAAATACGAAATAGGTACACAGCAATCATCCACAAACGACCAAGCAAATTAATTTTCATGACCAGTTTGGACACACGAAATAAAAAATGTCCGACACATAAGTCAAACCGCAAAACACGAGGGCGTTCTACGATTTATTGCAATCACAGGGGTCAGAATTGATTATTGGTCGGTGATATAAGCCAGTACTGGACTCGAACAGAATCAATATTCAGCATAAAAACTCACAAAAAGTTATTTCATATCCAAGAATTTCGTAAATAAATCACATACACTTGCATTCCTAGAATTTTTAAATCTAACTACATTTAGTTTCCATAGAAATAATTGTTTAATTTAAAATTATTTATTTTAAAGCCCTTTTTTTAGATATTCAATGAATACAGTTGATAATCTTTATCTTCCACTATTTATTTGTGGTTGTAGTTTGTAAAGAAAAATAGTGTTTCAAACTGAGAGAAGAGGGACTAGAAAAACATCTTATGAGCTTATAAAATTTATATTCAAGTCACATAGGAGCGGCTGGCGATGTTTGGATACGTGCAGTGCAGTCAGTGCGCGGGCGAATTGTATATAATACATTTTTAAGTGCGCTTGCGTTTATTCGCGACCAACGCTTGGTAATAAATAACAATGATATATTAAAGAGCTCTAGAAGAGAAAAGAGGAGTTATATAAAAATGACTGCCAACGCGCATTTTAACAATTACTAATTGATATTTGTCAAGTATAAATATTTAACGTGTTCAAACAAAAATAATACACGATTTTGTATTTGTATTATAATTGTATTCAATGCTCGTTGTATATCCATTTATAAAGGTGATATTTTAATAAAAATACATGCGTGTGAATGTGGATTAAGAAATGATATTTAAAATTGAATATAGTTATTTTCAAAAATATCATTGATGACGAATATTTTCATAACGCAACGCTTTAAATTTAAATTCTGCGTTATTTGTTTTGTTCTTATCATGACGTCATTAGTAGTATTGAAATTTGATATATATATATATATATATATATATATATATATATATATATATATATATATATATATAATGATAAAGGAATGTTTAATTGAAATCAAGGGAGTGAAACAATTCTTTGAATTTGCATCATTTTAAATTGGCTACGTGGCATATTTTAGCTTGTTAGTCGCTGATGAGAGAGATGCACTTTAAAAATATTCATTGGCAATTTAATTAGCTAAAGGGTACTATTGTTTGTGCTGCCTAAAAAGCTATACTGTATGTGTGCATTCCGCAATCTATTTATATTACTCTCCACCCTCGAACATCGTCGTACACAGTGCAAATGCCGCCGATAATTTTAATAAATTGATTCCGATGATACAATATGGTTTCACTGTATGCACATACATCATTCCAGGCGACCACTGCACTATTGTGTTCTCAACATTCACCGTTCTAATTTGACGGTTTGTTTGGTTGATTTTTGGTCAGGCTATCAATTCGAAATGTGTCAGTTCGTATGATAGATTTATTTTTTTATTCGCCGAAATTTATTGTACTTTGTCATGCAAAACGCTTTGATAATAATTTTTAAGTGTGTCAATACGATACAGCCTGTCGCACTGGAATTTACTATATATTGCTGAAATATTATGTAAATATTGGTATTGCACATGGGCGATGAAATGCCAAAGCTCTCAAAGGTTCATTGTGGAATCTCGAGTATATACGAGTTTTGTCTGGCCCAGCCGACTTCTTTATCCTTTGCTGTATTACTCCATACTGATAAAATATATAATATATTGAGAAAAAAAATGTATTTTTGTTTGTTTGCAGAATCCAGAATGAGCTACCAATTCCATATACATCAGCATCGGTGAGTTAACTTTTAAATTGTTTATTCATTATTTTTTGCCTTGGTAAAAATCAGCCACATTGTCTTTTTGATTTGGTCCGAGCCTGTGTCTATGTTGTCCATCATGAATTTTGATCTGGTAGTGTTGTCCGCTGCGCGTGATGCTGTCGCATCAATTAAAAGCACAATATCATTTTTAATTACTGTCTGAAATCGCCATCGGGTACAACAATACGTGATTGAAAACCATGGCATTTGTATTTGATATTATTATTTGATGGCGTGTATCTTCATCAGTGTTGTGGTCACACAGTGTGACTTGTATCTATATATACATGCATTCAATTTTGATCGTTACGCTAGATAATTGATTCCATTTATATTGACTCGTCATATTTGAAAACTTTTTAATCTTTTGTCGCTGTGAAATTAGCTGTCATAAAGTTTTGGTGTAATAAGTTATGACCAAGAAATGAATCATTTATCGGCATTAAAAAGTTGCTATCTTTTGTTATGAAAGAGAACTCATTTTTAATTTTATATTTCAGTATCTTTCTTAGCTGCAAGCATAGTTCAAATATCTGATTAGGTTATTAATTATTGTAGTAATCACATAACTAAAGCGACTACTCTTCGAATGTTGTTTATTTATTTAAACTGAATCGTGAATAAAATGTATGTTAAAGCCATGAAAGATGCAAGCTTATATTTGAGATACACCTATTCATGTGCTTTAGAAACTGGTGTGAATAAATAAGTTGCCAATCCAATATCATATTTGCACCACAAACTAAGTGTTTGTGAATCGTTTCTGTCAGATCAGGGACTTTTTCCGAATTTATTATGTGCATTATGAACGATATGTGGCTGCGTATGGGTTTGATGGCGTCATAGCTTCCCGCATTCAACGATAAACGTTCAGGCGATTCAAATGAAAAATTAAACTGCGAAACGGGGTCGTATTGTAAACAATCCGGGATGGCTTCGTTCGATATACAATTCCTATCCGTTTATTTCTTTCTTTTTTTTTGGTTCTTGTTATCGGAGTTGTATGTGGTTCTACAGGGATTTCGTAAGTTTCGCTAGAAGCTCAATCCGGCGAGACATGCCTTTGATATCATTTAAAATGATATAAATTGGTCGGGGATTCGAATCACCCCGTCGGGATGCACGACGGGCTCCAATAAAAATATAAGATAAGACATGCTTGTTGGAGTAATGCGAGGTGGAGAAGGGTTGCGAGGCTGGAGAAAGAGAGAATTCTGCGCACGTCCAGTCAGGGTGGGTATACACCGTCAGAGTGTACTAATTAAATTACAAAATATTCTGCTGTGCACCTTCGTAAAAGGTTTTAAAGTTAGGGTTTCTTTCGAGTATGAGTGAGCACTAAGTTCTTCTTTAGTAAATTAATGTTTATATTTTTTCTTTATTCGTAGAATTTCTTTTGTTATTGTTTATTCACTTCGGTACGAATTCCCACTTTATTTATTGGTTTCATCTAATTTATTAAATGTTTCATATATAGGTAGTTGAGAAATTTGTAATTATATTTTGCTTCGACGAAACCATTATATTGCTGGTAATTTTCAGTCAGCGAACGGTTTCAAATCTCATTCTATATATTCTTCGTATTTTTTGAATGACTTCGACAGTATTTTCTACTCTATTTCTGAGAGAAATCATTATATTAAATTGAGTTTTGATCTAACAGAATATGTTGGTAAATTGATTCTCAATAGCGTTTAGGAGAGACAATAATTGCGCGCTTATTTCTATAGAAAAGAAAAATTTGTTGTCGAATCCCAGTTGGACAACTTCACAATCCGTCTTATCTGATTTACTACAGTGGCTACTCCACCCCTAGAATGGTGGATTTTAATATAAAAAGGGGTTCACACAAGTATAAGATGGTACCATTTTTTACGAGCTCCGTCGGCAATGTTCCGGGTTTTGTATGCATTAAAAACTTGTTTCCGTTCCCATTACATCATATCCTTTCTCGAGCGACGGCGTACTTCTTGAATAATGGTCCGAATTTCTCAAGTACGCCGTCTCTCCTGTCCGTTACTCTATACGCTTCTTATGCGTCTCTTCAAAGTCTTCCGCACCAGAACAAAATCAAAATGTTCCACACGCCAACTACCAATATTTATTTACGTGTGCAAGTTCAATAAATCGTACGCGATTCAATTTTAAGCTGATTGGGCTAATTTTTTTAGCGACGTATACCTTGACACGCGTCAGGATTCAATATTGTTTTTTGTACTATCTTTCTTTTTTGCTGTACCAGTAGAGAGAAGATAACGTAAGAGAAAAGTGGAGAAAATTATAGAAATGACGGTGTTTCTTCTTGCTGTATTTATTTTCACACCCTGCCGGTTTTTATATTAAGCTACTTTTTGCTTTCTCCATCTTCGAACACGTAGATGTAAATTCACTTGACATCAAAAGCGGTTTATTCGCATCGTCTATAATCTAAATGGCCTCAAGTAATTTATTTTTTTCGATTCACCATATTTGGAATGTATATTAGTGATTTTTCATTTCATCGTTTAAAGCGAATACGGTTCACTGTATGCTATAATATGGAATGGTGATGTTCTCGTGCCGATTCTAAATGTATTTCATTGTTGTTGTCAACGGCAGAGATCGATAGTAAACATGCGAACTTGGATGTCTTGCTCTTCCTTCTTTGTAAAGAATTCATTCGTTATGTTCTATCCGCCTAGACGCTGTACTGATCCTCCGCGCGTGGCCTCACTTCTTCTTCAACGTCGCCGTTGGCAATAAAAGTAACTCGGGCCATCTCGGTAATTGAGGATTAAATTTGCATATTGTAATACTGGCTGCAAGCGTTGTGTGGCCCTACTTATCTACTGTTCTTTGTTCTCTTCTTCTCTTGTTGGAGAATTGTGACTAGTATTAGTACGACAGGAGCTGGGATGATCTTCGACAAGAAGATATGTTTTTCCGTTTCAAGCATGGCTGGAGTTGGAAACATGTTTCATACATTTTTTAAAAAGAAAACCGAATAATATGTTATTATACTGATTTCAAAATATATCTAAGTTATATATATATATATATATATATATATATATATATATATATATATATATAAAAACTTGATATTGACAATGGCTTAGTTCTGTAAGCAAATAAAGAATTTGGAAAATTTTGCTTCGTTATAAAATCCTCTTAACTTTTCTGCGTGTTTATTTTTTCTCATTTATATTTGCAGTGAATCTTTTCTGGAAATGTACTAACTTTGAGACACTTTTATATAGTCTTCAAGGAAGGAGATATAAAATAAAAAGCAATCGGTCAGAAGCAGACTTACAGTTATTCCTCTTTTTCTATTTTGGATAGTGCGCTTGGCTTCCGATGTCTTTTCTGTAGGTACCCGTTGCGACTGCTTGCATTTGATAAAGAAGAGCAAAAGAGTGAGCTTGCTTCGGTCGTGAGACTGTGTGCTGATTAGAGTGTCCGACCCTGAGAATTAGACGTGTAAAATTCAGATCCTGGTATCTGATGCTCGTTAGACCTGTAATTAATGTTAAATGGATTTTAATATCTTTTTTCTTACCAAGGCTTCCTCTCTGGAAATACACGGTTGACTTAGCACGGGTGGCGCTATCTTTTAATTGTCTGACCGCGGCAGCATGACGCGGATGCTTTGAATGTCTCTTACAATATTCATATTATTCTACTAGTGCTAGTACAGAATTAACTCACTAATGTTTATGAATATTTTGATACTTTTATTTCATTAGTTGTATGTATCACTCGATGTTACATTTGTTTATAAAATTTGTAATTAAAAACTTTGAAGTCTTACCAGCAGTCAAATTTAATTTTAAAAATGTATCCTATATCAAATGATGCTGGTGCATCATTTTCATTGTTATTTTAAATGTATTTTAAATTGAAGTAGTTTTCTATTACATTTGTATTCATAGAATATTAAAAACACTTTTAACTCTAACAAGCTTTACTTGCCATATAAAGTTTATCTCATTCTTTAAAAATAAGTGCGTGATTGTTAGACACAATTTGTGTATTTAAATCAAACTATGGTTTTTTTTTTTTTGAGTTTTTAATAATCTCGCCACATAGTTCACCTTTCGGCGGTGTTAAATAAAAACTTTTTCGCTGACATTAAAATATTCGCAACTTGCAAACGATTTCAATAATAAAAGTTTAATCTCTTTGTTCGCTTGGTAAAAACCGGAACGAAACAGTTTCGTGATTTTTTATTCAGATATGAAACTTTCATCATTTCCATTTTTCTTCGGTTGTGTGTATCTGTCGTCGTTGTTGTTTGTTTTCTCTACAGCTGCGTCTTTAATATACTTTCCAAATAACGGATACACGACTGTCATTTCATCTTTCTTCTTCAGCACACACATAAAGATATATTAAATGCAATTCGTTTACATCACTCACATGCGCCAGAAACGAGTGATTTCATTTACAAAAGTGCCTGAGAGCACCATAATTCTTTATTCCAATGAGTAAATACAATATTCCACACTTGTATATATTTTTTTTGCGTATAAAGAAGAAAATGTATGTTTTAAAATGATATATATCTGTTTATTTCTAAATATATATAAAGTGATATTTGTCTGTAAATATCTGTGTATTAAGTCGTTAAATAATTCGATTTGAAAACATTTGTTTGTCGTATGTTGGAGTCGTGCAACAGAATGACAATCATTGCAAGAGTATGCATTGCTTTCGTGATGCATTAAAACTTTAATTCAGAACGTTTTCAGTTAACGAACGTGTGTTGTAACCGCCCTTGTCGTTGTTCTTTTGCAATTGATGTCCTGCCATTCGGATACATGTTTCCGATGTTTGCTGAGAGCTCTTATACTTTTATCTGGGTACGTGTCGTCGTCTGCTCGGCCGGCCCATCCAGTCCCTCGTACTACGTATATATCTATCTGACTGGAGGTCGTGAGTTTGCATGTATTATGTAAGTCACTTCTCACTGGTTGGCTGCAGGCGGCCTGCATGTCGTGCAAACTTACCCTCTCTGTAAATAGTTAACATATGAGACAGGAACTCGACCCATCCAATTTATATCCATCGAACAAAATCGTTCGTTGTTCTTTTGCATTTTAACTTTAGAGATAACGTTTTAGGCTATAATGACTTCGGTAGTTTATTATCATAAACTTGTCCTTTTTTTGTTGTACATCAAACAATATTATAATGTAATTTGTGCCATCGCATCTCGAACTTGATTTTCCAAATGCTTTTCTTGGATAAAAGCGTAAGTGAGTACATGAAAAGAGTAGGGTGATGAACAAAAGCAATCGGATTTTCAGACAAATACCCAAAGTAAAAAACAAGGGCAAGCACATGTCAAAGTGGAACCCTATCCAGGGAATCCTCCGTGGTATTTCGGCACAGAGTGTGTTTTAAGTAGCCCGCGTAGCATACGTGATGCGACAGCAAATAAATTGAAATAAACAAACAAGCGGGCCAGGCTATGGCAAACAAATAACAGTGTCCGAAGACCACACGCATGTGACCCCGCTGCGATATAGCGTAGGCGACATCGGTTCTTCTCATTAGTGGTCACAGCCATGTGGAGATGCCTTAAGGGATTTCCCGATAAATCCGGGTCCTGATTCCGTTGGGCTTACCTATCGGGGCGAGTTTAAAATTCGGAATGGCGCGTTTCACGCTCATTTGCCCGAGGAACACCATTGCCTGTAAAACAGGAGTCCACCGGGACGTCCAAACTCTCTTGGAAACTTTTCGTTTTATATGCCTGCGATTGTCTGTGATCGAACTGTAAAACGGTTCAGATCCTAAACGCCAACATGCGAACGTCAGAGAAATTATAAAACGTGCGACCAATTTTGTATAGTGCATGTGTGTCCTGTCAAATCTTTGAAATCCACGTACGGCGCGTATGGTACAGCGAACGTGTTTTACTTGCTTTCTTGTTTCCGATAAAGACATAAAAGTTTTACTGCACTCGTTGTAATTTAATTCACTTACCACTATTATTTACAATATTGCGATCTTTGTATATATATATATATATATATATATATATATATATATATATATATATATATATATATATATTTATATCTATCAATCGCATAATGCAATCTTGAAATATGAGTTCGTGTATGAAGGTTAAATGAGATTGAAAAGAAATATGTATTGTGTTGAGCTTTTATTCGATCAATATAGGTATTTTAGTCAACCAATTTTCATCTTAGCTTCGAGCATCTTAGTATGGTCTATATGTATTTATGGCGATACCATTGAAATATTTATGTAAACAAATCTTAAACTAATAATAAATTTTCGTTCGATGAACATTCGCGTAGTAGAACCTAACCGAGTATGTTTCCGTCTGTTAGTGACTACGCATCGCAGTCGTATGTGTATTTTTTCTCGCAAAGCGATGTCAAAAAAATGATTTAGACGTGATTTTTATTCAAGCGCGAACAACGAACGGAACCACGTCAGTTTTTAAAAAGATTTCCGTGTTGTAGATGTTTCATTCGGGTGTGCAAAAATCGTGCAGCCCTCCTGCAACCTACATCGCCTCAGCTTGCTGCGCCGCACCGTTCATATTTCATGCGACGGTTGCTATCATCTCTCCGCTATACGCCCGTCCACGGATACACTTTTTACTTAGTGGCTTCCTGAATATTTAAGCGACCGTTGAAACATTCAATTGTTTTTTCTTGTTTCCGTTGCTGGCGCTGCTGCTACTCTTGGTGGTGCAGGCACTCTCTTCACTCCGACCACTTTCTTATCTTGTTTCTCTTAGAAGACTTGTACAGCGCAAATCCAACGACCCAGAATAAGAAACACTAAATAAAGAACCTTCGCTTACTAGTGCGGTTGTAGTTTCATAGAATTATAAATGTTCATTTCATATGCATGAATATTCTACTATTATGTTTCTATTAACTAACGCCAAGTCACATTATATGTTCATAACGAATAGAATACCGACGAAATTATTTTAGTAATTCTAACTGAAGCAAAATAAATTGGTGGCCGTAGTTCGAGGAATCGCATGTAGTTTGTATAAAGTTTGTTTCGAGAGATGAGTTAGCATTACCTTCGAAACAGCCGAAATTCGAATAGTTTGTGTGTTGCATCTCGTTATATTTTGAATTGCAGTTGTGTTAATTTTGCTTTATGCAAATATATTGTTTGAAAACCAGATATTTGATGTTAATGGTACCGAATGAAATAATTTATATTATGTTTAACGGTATACTAGATGATAACATATAAGAAATAATAAACTGATATTTTTGGAAGCATTTCCGCACATCTTTTGTGTCAGGCAGCGAATTACATATACGCTGCACGTGGATGTTTGCCATATGTGTACCGTATCTTCTCAGCATATAAATCTTTCGAGCCGTCCACTTAAAGAGTCATATATTCCCGTTTACAAGGTGTCGCACGGTGTCACGTTAATCATGTGAATGTCGTCCGCTCTATTAATTCATTATTTATTACTAGTCGCAGCACTTCGTCCCACAGTGGAACTGGTGTGATTTAACTTGGGCTAGATGTAATTATAACTGATTTTATGTGAGACGCCAGTTGTTATTTTTATTCTAACCCAACGCATATATAGTTCTCATGTGATATGAACTGTGCGATGGTTCGCAGCTTATACATTTATAATGCGATTCTACTTGCTTGAAGCGTACATGCATAAATTGTCTGCAAAGTTTAGCATGTGTAAAGCGTATGTTTGTGCAGATGCAAACAATCACATTATTGAATCAACGTTACTCTATCGTTGAATTGCATTTTTGATTAATTAATTTTGATGTTTTAACTTAGAAATATTACAAATATTGGCACTGCAATGTTATGATTGTTATTTCTGCTCGTTTGTATTTAATGTCAAAATTAGAGATCGAATTAAAATGAATCACATTAATTAATAAAATTGCTTGCAATTACAACACAGCTGAACAAAACAATAAAAAACTGTTATCGTGTTGCACAAACGCATACAATCTAGTATCTAGTAACCATATAATGTATAACATATAGAAAATCTGATATTGTGTATGAATCTAAAAATAGTTTGTATACAATATATAAGCATGTCAACTGAAGATGTAAATGTTGAGATCGACGTTGCTATCGCATTACTCGTCGTAGAAATCATGTCCGCTGGCGTATCGTGCGAATGATTCGCGCTATATGATGCTTCTTACTTTTCCCTTTAACCTCATCCCGTTCGCATCAACATCCGACCAAGTGTGCGCCATCTTAACCGCACATCGTACCAGTTATACGCAAAGCAAGACGTTACATTAACTATTCAAGATCTAAAAGTGGTGTCGCGTATCTGGTCTTACGTCGTACGTAAGAAAGCGTCTGCGAATATATTCTGTTAAAAATCTACGATAAAATATTTACAGTAAAGCGAAGGGAATGTGCCACACCCGCGCCTCTAGCCCACATTTGTACCGACATAGCTGTGTGCACTTTATGGGAAAATGTATATACGATGTCCTTATCTGTGCTATGCGGCACAACATAATGAATGGAAAAGCTTGCATTTAGGTTACATCATAGATCATTTGCTTTAACAAATATATATATATATATATATATATATATATATATATATATATATATTTATATATATATATATATATATATATATATATATATATATATATATATATATATATATATATATATATATATATAAATATATATATGTATATATATATATATATATATATATATATATATACATACATATATAAGAAGAAAGGTGAATTGTTTAAGTATTAAAACATTTGAATTACTACTTGATAACGCATGTAATTTGCTACTGTAATATTTTCTGACGATGACTGGAAAAGTTGTTACCAAAGAACTCATATTTCATAAAGATGCAACAAAGCAATCAGCGATCAGCCCCTGTTTTCACAAGTGCCAAGAAACAAAATACAAAGTTTGGTCGATACAGACGAAAAAAACCGGAAGGAGAGACGAGACATTGATGAAATACTATTATTTTGGGCCACTGTAATTACACGCTTGAAAGAAATCCACAAGGAGTTCAGAGTACGTGGTTCAACCCAATTCTGTAAATATTGCAAACGTTATATGTTACCAAATGTATATGTATGTGTGGAATGAAACAAAACACAGATGTACGCATTATATAACTGTGAATCGTGCAAAAAACATACAATAGCTCTGAATTTCTATGCAATGGTTTCGAATGAGCAAAATGAAAAATTGTCCAGTGTATCGTACGTTTTATATTTGACTGCTTTCAACAGATAATTTGGAGATTTTGTCATCAATGGTATTGTTCTTTTGTTACTAAAATATCCTTGTAATAAATATCACAGATAGACTTTTACTTTTATTAATCTATAAATTATATACCAAGATGAGATAAAAATATGAGAGGGAACATGAATTGCGAGATAAGCATATTTTTTGAAAAGGAAATATATCATTTGACCATACAAGCTTTGACAAGTTTCAATGAACGATGCTGGATCAAATTGTATCAAGTGAGGTTTTTTATCAAGCAATCTAGAATAACAGTTTGATGGTATAAAGATTGCTTCAAAAGGCGGCAAATTGAGATTCTTTACTTCAAAGAAATGCTGATAAAAATCAGGAATTATTCACACTAACTAAATAAAATGAAACTTAGATATGTAGATAATCGAGACGATGAATCAAGAATAGCATCAAATACTAGATAATCGAAAACCTTATAGATATTAAATATGAGACGTTCTTAGCTAAATGCTTGATACGATATGGATGGTGGTGAAATCTTACAAATAAGTGCACTGAGAGAGAAACTAGAAAATGCGTATTTGAGCAAATCGAATACCACTGTTGTAGTCAATAGGTGCTCACTTATGTGAATTCACAAAGGAATACTGAACGTTCGATTTGCTTCTCGCCTTCTACCAGTGTCAGTGCGTGAGTACACATATTATCATATTGCGAAACGAATCGGAAGAAAAATATACGGACTCCTAGAGATATCCACGAATTTGAGAAACATGACACCTACATTTGAGAGACTCAGAAGCCAGCTGTATGTTTGGAAAATATAATAAAACAGATAATGCAAAAAAATACGTGTAGATTTGAGTATGAAGTATGAAATCAAATAGTTTCATATGTGTGCTTTGGTGATGCGACGTGTGAAATAGATTACCCGTACATCTTTTATTTGTAGAATTTTTTACAAGTCTTGTTTCTACTTTTAAAGGCGACAAGGGACCGCACACTCTAGTGGTTGACTCCGACAGAGGTCTTCCATCAACTCGATCGCGGCAACAAACCAACCGTCTTGAGTTTATTTGTTTATTTCGAAGAACGTCCAAATTAGATTCTTCTGTATCTGTCCAGTTGTTGTGACACCACTTTATCTTGTGCGCGGAACACGACTTCCGTTCTCTGCGGTTTTCGTTATCACTGTCTGACAAAACGAGCAGGGAAGGTGGACCAATGTCTGCCAGTTTATCAAGACGGACTGCGAGATGAGGGTTTTTAAAATAATTTATGTCAACGTATAAATAAATTTACGGCACTAAAATACACGGTGGTGTACGGTTACCGAAGATTAGTATGCATTGCCGTCTAGCGGTGAACGCGTATTATCGCTGTCTTTTTCTTTCTGCAGCGAGGAAAGACTTTGAACGTACGCCATTCGTTACAATTGTTACTTGTTTTATAGCCGATTTTCGTCCTGTCCTATGCTGCTCTCTTGCTGCTGGTTACTCAATGCCTCTGCAACACGTGCGGACGAAATGAATATATGGTCTTGATAAATATCACTTTTCTTCCACATCGCTCTCTGTCGTCGCTCTGTATCACTTAACGGGTTTCACGAGACCATTCGACGTGCTTTCAATATTTTTCTTTCACCATTATGCAGCAAACATATATAATAGTGTTTTATGCGTTACGCATTGTCACATAATGACAGATATTAAACCACCACTTGCAGTACAACTTGTATGTTTACTTCTCACTTTGAATGACGAACTGTTATCATTTTCAAATGTGTTTGCTAGCATGTGGATTCTTCTGCATACAAATATTTAACCGAAAATTATATACCTATAAATATATATTTATTTCATATTCATTTGTTCAAATGCAGTTTAAATCACTTCTTGATTGATACAGCCACATTTTATGATGTTTATCTTCAGTGGAACGTTTCCAATTCATTTACGATTTAATAGTGTGCGTATATCGAAGATTTCTAATGATTCCGTTTCATCCTATTTGGACTGTTGACATAGATGTGATCTGATGTTTCGACCCGTTTGAAACTACTGTGGCTCCAGCACAGCATCATGGACTGAGTGTGCGCGCACAGATCAAGCAGAATTGTAAATAGGCACCGCCATGTTGTCGCGATGTTGAAGTAAATCAGAACGAATAGCCTTTCTGGCCGATTGTGTTTCATCAAAACACACTGAGCTTTCTACAAAATTTGGTTTTATTAAATTGGCCGTTTTTTTGCATTTCTGTGCTTGTCTTCGTGAAAGCCTCTTCGTTTTATGACGTCAGCAATCGTGACTTGATCGAGATCAAAGGTAGATTTTATTTTTATGGCAAAGTGATTTGATTCACCAATGGGTTATACTTCAGAATTTTGGCTCTGGGGAGGTTTTAACATCGGAATCTTTCGAACGATACATAAAGAGATTATCATGGAACTGATTAGTGTCAATTTCAATTACGGATATACGATTTGAATTGCTTGAGCAGCGGAGGAAATAATGGAAGGGATTCGAATCAAAGAGAGGGAAGGATATGTAGCTGTGGCAGCGGCTAAATGCTGTAGGAACACGACATTTTAAATGATACTTTCAACTTGCTGAATGAAGCAAAGTAGAAACGGGGGAAATACCAACCACGTTTTACTGATTACATTGCTTTTAATGTATTCATCAGATCTTTTTCCCCTACCGTATTGAGTTTCATAAATTAAGCGCAAGGAATATCGGCATCGCTAATATATTTCAATTTCCTTAATATATGTTATAAAAGAACTCAATTATGCTTCTTTCGATAAGTACGACTTGTTACTTACAAATATTAAATTATTTATTGTAAGGATTTTATGAGAAGAATAGTAAAAAAACAAGATTAATTTAGTTAGGAGATTTAATGGAAGATTGCAACTAAAACTTGATGACAATGAGACTTTTCATAAATATATTATGATAAATAAACATATAACAGACTGAATAAATTCATTTAAAAATATGTGCTGTTACTTCTGAGAAAACAAGCGGCTGTTTGCGGTGGGAGCATAATATCGGATGATTTCTCAAAGTGCATAGGTCATAGTGAGTGCAGCAACCAATTACGTGTATTCCGTGGTCGGCTGAAGGCGCTCCGCAACCCGGTAAATCTAATAATGGCACGCGAAGGTAGCGTGAAGACGCCGCGACTGTTGGGTTTTCGGTGTGGAAAGAGCGCTAAGCGAGTAACGTTTCCGCTGCCGGGAAAACGACGTCACGACGTGGGTTGGCGGGGCGAGCTCTTGGTCCCTGAAATGCAATTATTTCCGAACGTCTCGCGAGCCCCTCGAAATAATGGGTCCGAGTACAATGCAACACTGCGACAGTTGTAAAAAGCTCGGCGGCATCCGCCTCGGTCGCTCGCCGGGTGAGAGTTGGTCGTGGCCCGGACCGGCACTTAGTTAAATATTGTGTAAGTTTTTTAATAGCTTTGAGATAAGGGGAGAAGTTTCAACGCGATTGCAACGTACGGAAGGCCCGGCGGCGGCAGTGGTGACTGCCAACGTTCAACTCACAGTAGTTGCTGAATTTATTTATAATGGAGAACAGATTCAATGTGATGAGATGAGTCGTCGAAAACTCCATATTTTAATCGCTTACGGAATCTCTACTTGGTATTAATATATTTTATTAAGAAATTACACTTCTGTTTCGTCTTTATTTCATTCTACTAAGTAGACATTTGAGTGTTCAAATATATCTCGAAATTTGTAATAAACGACCTACATCTTTATAAACTCATGTAAAAGTAATTTACTTAGCATAAAAAGTAGAAAACTTGCAACGAAAAGAAAATATAAATAATTTATGCGAAACACAATATTATCAAGTGGTTACCGATAAAAATTACTTGTTTATGAAATTTCTTGATAAATTATTCACCAATCTCCAAAGTAATTTAAAATATGCTATGAAACAAGAGCGCATTGCTACAAAACTAAAAGTTTATCATTCAGCGAAGCGAATATAAAATTATATATTAAAAATTTTGATGCTATGTTAGTTAATTAATGCCATCTAATAATATGACATCGCCCATTAAAATTCAGTACCATGTTGTTGAAGACATTTTTTGCTGAAAACTTTGACGTCAAGGGCTGATCAAGCCATCCGTGATTGCTAAAGTGGGTTATGATTACAAAGTAATCAATATGAGCGACCGCTTTTTACCCGTAGCGACACGTCGATGTAAAGGGCGGTGATTCTTCTGATTAGACCATTAACGGATGGGAGCACTAGTCGGTGTTGAGTTGTGGACGATTCACCTTCGTTAGATTATATCTAACGGGGTCCTTCATTACCTCTGATGAACAGTTTACGGCAGGCTCACATTTTATAATTTTATTATTCGAATTCAAAGCCTTTATCGATCGCGGCATGTAATGAACGCTTTAACGAGTATTTATTCGATAAACA